>OW240921.1:34809843-34821803 GCA_933207985.1 Pelobates cultripes | reverse complement strand
GTACCCCATACTGTACTCCTCATACTGCATTATACACCCTGTACCCCATACTGTACTCCTCATACTGCATTATACACCCTGTACCCCATACTGTACTCCTCATACTGCATTGTACACTCTGTACCCATACTGTACTCCTCATACCGCATTATACACCTTGTACCCCATACTGTACTCCTCATACTGCATTATACACCTTGTACCCCATACTGTACTCCTCATACTGCATTATACACCCTGTACCCCATACTGTACTCCTCATAGTGCATTATACACCCTGTACCCCATACTGTACTCCTCATACTGCATTATACACCCTGTACCCCATACTGTACTCCCCATACTGCATTATACACCCTGTACCCCATACTGTACTCCTTGTGGCGAAACCAACCTCGCCACTGTGCACTGGAGAAGCCTGGTTGCCAGCCTCCTGCCATCTGACTATGGCCCCCTTTTAAAAGACTTTATTTTTGCCTGCAGAAAAGCTGTATTCGTGCTTTTCTGCCTGGGGTTCAGTAGATTTGTTTGAATGTGTTATACCTCAGATAGGAATCCCATGGAGCCCATTTGTATGAAACTGACTGTAAAGACTTTGGCTCCATGGCGATTAAACTGTATTCGTGTGGTCTGAGCGCCATTCACTTAATAATGTGCGCTCAGACCTGAGCTATCTGGGGATATGTGAAATGTCTGTGTTTTATGTATAAAGGTGACTTTATGTATTTTAAAGTGTTTTGTGTCTTTTTGCAACCATGTGCTTAATGGAGTCTGTGTCTATCCTGGGAGATAATTGAATTACTTAGCTCCAGGATAGAAGACTCTGAAACTGGTTTGGGCCAGAAAGCCATGCTTCATTTAGTCACAAAGGACTTTTTACTAACTTTTGAACCCCTTGTCTGATGTGTGCCATTTTTGAATATGTTGTTCCCCTGAATGGATTGATTGTGAATATGTAATTTTATGTGAATGTGATGTATGGTTTTAGAGTTATGAAAGTTGGGTAGAAAGTATGTTTTAACTGTATGTATAATTGAGTTTCCTCTCAGGATAAGGGGAGGGAATATGTGGGATGTAACTGTGATGTGATTGGTTGTTTTGTAACGCCCTGTGGGCTGTACTATGTTTTGTGGATTGTAATAAAAACCAGGCTGGGTGTGCCAGCACTGGAGATTCTGCTTAACCCTCAAAACGAAGTGTCGTCTCGTTATTGGGGGAATTGGATTGTGTGCTGACTGCCAGGAGTGTAAGCCGTTCGTATTGCTTTTCCTGTTCGGCTGCTTCCAGAGTTCGTGTATTTCTTGTTCGTGAGTTGGGGATTCGTACAGTTTGGAGTTCGGGAAGTTGGTGTTTGCAATAGCTGCTGGTCTATGGGAAAGGGGATTATCGCCTAAACCGATTTTATCCCCTTGTGAGAGAAACGGTCCGTTACACTCCTCATACCGCATTATACCCCATACTGTACTCCCCATACTGCATTATACACCCTGTACCCCATACTGTACTCCTCATACCGCATTATACACCCTGCACCCCATACTGTACTCCTCATACTGCATTATACACCCTGTACCCCATACTGTACTCCTCATACTGCATTATACACCCTGTACCCATACTGTACTCCCCATACTGCATTATACACCCTGTACCCCATACTGTACTCCTCATACCGCATTATACACCCTGTACCCATACTGTACTCCTCATACTGCATTATACACCCTGTACCCCATACTGTACTCCTCATACTGCATTGTACACTGTGGCGAAACCAACCTCGCCACTGTGAACTGGAGAAGCCTGGTTGCTCGCCTGCTCCCTTTGGACTATGGCCCTGCAGGTTAAACCGTTTATTTCCCCTGCAGAAAGGCTTGTTTGTGTGATCTGAGTGCCATTCATCTAATAATGTGCACTCAGATCCCAGCTATCTGGGGATATGTGAAATGTCTGTGTGTTATGTGTAAATGTGACTTTATGTATTTTTAAGTGTTTTGTGTCTTTTTGCAACCATGTGCTTAATGGAGTCTTGTGTCTATCCTGGGAGATAATTGAATTACTCTCCAGGATAGAAGACTCTGAAACTGGTTTGGGCCAGAAAGCCATACTTCATTTAGTCACAAAGGACTTTCCCTTAACTTTTGAACCCCTGGTCTGATTCGTGCCATTTTTTAATATGTTGTTCCCCTGAATGGATTGATTGTGAATATGTAATTTTATGTGAATGTGATGTATGGTTTTGGAGTTATGAAAGTTGGGTAGAAAGTATGTTTTATGTTTTAACTGTATGTATAATTGAGTTTCCTCTCAGGATAAGGGGAGGGAATATGTGGGATGTAACTGATATGTGATTGGTTGTTTTGTAACGCCCTGTGGGCTGTACTATGTTTGTGATTTGGGAATAAAAGAGACTGTATGTGACAGTACAGAGAGTTCCTGCTTAACCCTCAAAGTGAAGTGTCGTCTCATTATTGTGGGAGGATTTAATTGTATGCTGTTCCAGTTTGACTGCTAGGAGAGTAAACCTATTCGTATGGTTCCTATTCAACTGTCTACAGCATTCATATGCTTGAGAGGATTCATATGCTTCTCCGGTTCGGTGGTTGTGGTGTCTGCTGCAGTGTTTGGAGTCCTCAGGAAGCGCTAGGAGCATCCTTCAACGGAGGTACCCAGTCGGGGGTGCCAGGTGATCCGTTACATTGGTGGCAAGCGGTGGGATGGCGTCCTAGTGCGAGGTAAAGCAGCTCGGAGACACAGTTCGTGGATTTACAAATTGAGGGCAGCGCTAGTACCCGTACAGCGACCCTATCTACAAAAGAACTAACTTCAGCAGAGCAAGCATGGCGTATGACTACACTCAGGAGGAGTTTGACAGAGAGGTTAATGAGGTGCTGTCTACCTTTGGACCCAACCCCCCAGAGAGAGCCGTGCAGCTCGCCAGGAAACTAGTAGGAGAATACCTGCAATCTCTAGTAGATTTGGCCAAAAAAGAGTCCCAGGGAGCCAAAGGTGTCGTCCTTCCTCCCCAGCAGCAGTGTGTACCCCAGGGAGCAGAAGGTGTTGTCCTTCCTCCCCAGCGGCAGTGTGAGTCCCAGGGAGCCAAAGGTGTCGTCCTTCCTCCCCAGCGGCAGTGTGTACCCCAGGGAGCAGAAGTGTTGTCCTTCCTCCCCAGCGGCAGTGTGTGTCCCAGGGAGCCAAAGGTGTCGTCCTTCCTGCCCAGCGGCAGTGTGTGTCCCAGGGAGCTGAAGGTGCCGTCCTTCCTCCCCAGCGGCAGTGTGTACCCCAGGGAGCAGAAGGTGTTGTCCTTCCTCCCCAGCGGCAGTGTGAGTCCCAGGGAGCCAAAGGTGTCGTCCTTCCTCCCCAGCGGCAGTGTGTACCCCAGGGAGCAGAAGGTGTTGTCCTTCCTCCCCAGCGGCAGTGTGTGTCCCAGGGAGCCAAGGTGCAGTCCTTCCTCCCCAGCGGCAGTGTGTATTCCAGGGAGCTGAAGGTGCCGTCCTTCCTCCCCAGCGGCAGTGTGTACCCCAGGGAGCTGAAGGTGCCGTCCTTCCTCCCCAGCGGCAGTGTGAGTCCCAGGGAGCCAAAGGTGTCGTCCTTCTTCCCCAGCGGCAGTGTGTACCCCAGGGAGCAGAAGGTGCCGTCCTTCCTCCCTAGCGGCAGTGTGTATCCCAGGGAGCTGAAGGTGCCGTACTTCCTCCCCAGCGGCAGTGTGTCCTGCAGGAAGCAGAGACAGTCGGTCTCGCTCCCCAGCAGCCGGACAATATATTAAAAGGGGAGACAGTTGGTCCCCCTCTCCAACAGCAGAGAGTGTTCCAGGGAGAGGAACCAGTTATCACCTCTCCCCAGCAACAGGACAAATTATTGAAAGGGGAGACAGTCGGTCTCCCCCTTCAACAGCAGAGAGAGTGTCAGGGAGAGGAGCTTGTTATCCCCTCTCCCCAGCGGCTGAAAGTATGTATGGGAGAGGAGCTTGTTACCCCTCTCCCCAGCGGCAGCTTAGCCCACCAAGGGGAGACAGTAATCTCCACAACAGTGCAGATGGGACAGTGGTCTCTGCACATGCACCACCGGGGGTAGGGACAGTCGGTCCTGTCCCCCAGCAGCAGGACTGTTTAGGCAAAGGGGAGACAGTCTGTCTCCCCCTCCAGCAACCAGGCTCCAACCAGACTACTCCCGTGGTAGTGCTGGCACCAGGGCATAGTACCGCTGGTCTCTGCCCACTCAGCAACCCACCAAGGCAGCCTAACAGTTGCCCACACAGTCGTGGTGAGGCACCTGGACATGGACAAAGTTCTCCTCTACCCAGGTGTAGTAACCAGTTATTGTGGGTGGGCTGTACTGCTGTTTCTGTTTTGTGGGTGGGTTGCTGGACTAACCAGGGCACTGACCGGCAGGAGGTCAGATACCCTGTTAGTCTAGTTGGTAAAGGGGAGAAGTGTGGCGAAACCAACCTCGCCACTGTGAACTGGAGAAGCCTGGTTGCTCGCCTGCTCCCTTTGGACTATGGCCCTGCAGGTTAAACCGTTTATTTCCCCTGCAGAAAGGCTTATTTGTGTGATCTGAGTGCCATTCATCTAATAATGTGCACTCAGATCCCAGCTATCTGGGGATATGTGAAATGTCTGTGTGTTATGTGTAAATGTGACTTTATGTATTTTAAAGTGTTTTGTGTCTTTTTGCAACCATGTGCTTAATGGAGTCTTGTGTCTATCCTGGGAGATAATTGAATTACTTATCTCCAGGATAGAAGACTCTGAAACTGGTTTGGGCCAGAAAGCCATGCTTCATTTAGTCACAAAGGACTTTTTACTAACTTTTGAACCCCTTGTCTGATTTGTGCCATTTTTGAATATGTTGTTCCCCTGAATGGATTGATTGTGAATATGTAATTTTATGTGAATGTGATGTATGGTTTTGGAGTTATGAAAGTTGGGTAGAAAGTATGTTTTAACTGTATGTATAATTGAGTTTCCTCTCAGGATAAGGGGAGGGAATATGTGGGATGTAACTGTGATGTGATTGGTTGTTTTGTAACGCCCTGTGGGCTGTACTATGTTTGTGGATTGGGAATAAAAGAGACTGTATGTGACAGTACAGGGAGTTCCTGTTTTAACCCTCAAAGTGAAGTGTCGTCTCATTATTGGGGGAAGGATTTATTGTATGCTGTTCCAGTTTGACTGCTAGGAGAGTAAACCTATTCGTATGGTTCCTATTCAACTGTCTACAGCATTCATATGCTTGAGAGGATTCATATGCTCCTACAGTTCGGTGGTTTTGGTGTCTGCTGCAGTGCTTGGAGTCCTCAGGAAGCGCTAGGAGCATCCTTCAACGGAGGTACCCAGTCGGGGTGCCAGGTGATCCGTTACACCGTCCTAACGTTAGCGGTTGTTTTTTCCTGCACGCTGACGGCACGGCGCTGTCACGGTTTCAATTCATTAGGATTTTTCGTTTGGGCTTAGTGAAGCTGGGCCTGCAGCCCACGCAATTCGGGTCGCATTCGTTCCGTATCGGTGCGGCTACAGAGGCGGCACGCTTGGGTTTGGGTGACGAGCGGATCAAGAGGATCGGACGGTGGGAATCCGTGCGGTTTCGCTCGTGTGTGAGGCCCGACGGGATGGTGGAGCTTTGAGGGGTTAAATGGCCGGGACTGGGGGACACTGGCTCTGCGGTGTAATTAATTTTGTCTCTTTTCAGGTTGGAATGTTTGGTTGCTGGGACACTCGTTCGTATATTGGGCACAGAAGAGGGCCGCAGTTCGGAGACAAGGAACACAACTGGGCTTTCCTCTGGAACGGGCGGTCTTATCCTGGTTTGGTTTTCGAGGTTTTAGTTGGCAGAGCTTGAGCAATGTTTTATTTACAAAAGTGTCCAAGGGTCCGGTTCCGGATGTTGTAGTGGTGCACGGTGGGGGGAATGACTTAGGGCTGATTCCGCAACGGGAACTGTTGCGGCGAATGAAGAGGGACATGGATCGGCTATGGGAGCTGGTCCCTGACGTGGTGGTGGTGTGGTCCGAGATGGTGCCTCGTTTTACATGGCGTCACGCCAGGGACCCTGCTGCGGTGGCACGATGCAGGGGGAAGGTTAATAGAGCTATGGCAGTATTTGTTAAGAGGATGGGGGGAATAGTGGTGAGGCATCGGGAACTGGAGGGCATGTTGCCAGGTTATTATAGGAGGGATGGAGTACACCTGTCAGAGGTGGGGTGTGACTTGCTGAACTTGGGGTTCCAGGAGGGCATAGCCCGAGCCCTGTTTCAGTGTGGTGGGGGTCGCACATGGTCTTAAGGGGTCAAGACAAGTGCTGTGGCGGAACAGGGCGTGGTTAAGTTGGAAGTTATCAAGGAATTGGAACTGTACAGGCCAGGGCCTAGGCTGAAGTAGGCCAGACGGTGTCATGGTTGGTAGGTTCTAGCTCTTCGTGGCGACGAACCTGGGGGTGTAGGGGTGTCTGGGTACACCCCTACAGTTATCATTATGATATGGGGCCTCGTTGGTAGGCCGGATGTTTACAAGTTTATTGGTAATTGATGTTAATTATGTTAATTATTGTTCATGTGGTAGGGTCATTGTCAGGGGATTGTGCGGGGGGATAATAAATAATGTCATTTATGACAATGACCCTAATTATGTTAATTTATTCATATTAATAAAGCTGTGGACGTTATACTCCAACAGTATTAAACGTGTCCGTGTATTATTAAAGTTAAAGTTTATAGCACATGCCGAATAACGACAGTGCAAATGTCATGAAGCCCATGGAACAACGAAGTAAGGGGAGTGGGCCTTGACAGAGCCAGGAGTGGGCAGGTGCATTCAGTTAGGGGTTGGTTTAAGCTAATGGAGCTTGGGGGCGGGATCAAAGGGGGTTGAAATAACGGCCATCTTAGAGAGTGGCCATTTTAATCAGAACTTCACTTACCTGTCAGTTGTCCCACCCACCCTCCCTGTGTTGAAGTGAATTTCCCGTTTTGTCACAGCGGCGGGAACAGTGCGTGGTTAAGTTGGAAGTTATCAAGGAATTGGAACTGTACAGGCCAGGGCCTAGGCTGAAGTAGGCCAGACGGTGTCATGGTTGGTAGGTTCTAGCTCTTCGGTGGCGACGAACCTGGGGGTGTAGGGGTGTCTGGGTACACCCCTACAGTTATCATTATGATATGGGGCCTCGTTGGTAGGCCGGATGTTTACAAGTTTATTGGTAATTGATGTTAATTATGTTAATTATTGTTCATGTGGTAGGGTCATTGTCAGGGGATTGTGCGGGGGGATAATAAATAATGTCAATTATGACAATGACCCTAATTATGTTAATTTATTCATATTAATAAAGCTGTGGACGTTATACTCCAACAGTATTAAACGTGTCCGTGTATTATTAAAGTTAAAGTTTATAGCACATGCCGAATAACGACAGTGCAAATGTCAGGTAGTTTACTCGCCTTTTTTCCCATGCCATGACGGTCCCACCTCGCCTAGGAAAGTATTGAGAGGCTATTGCCTACGGCAAAATGCTGAACTGCGCAATCAACATCCCCTTATAGAAATGCATCACTGAATTTTTCCAGTTTGACATTATATTTAACATTATATTTGAATTCTTATTTTAGTAAATAACCCTGCAGGAGTATATTATACTCAGCACAAAAAAATAATTGACTTAATTTTGCCTGTGGGTGGTTAGATCACTATTCTTGTCTCTTGAAGAGGATGCATTCTAGAACTTCAGTTCCTCTTTGTGACACACCCATATTTATTTTCATTCTACACTGACCCAGTAGTATAGAGACTAACAACTATTACTTGTGATAATGGTTTCTTATCATTTAACTTGTTGTAATACCACAAATATTAACACTATGGATAGCCGAATACATTCCATAAAAACAAATGAATTGAGATAGAACACAGCCAGGAATATTTATCTCAAAGGTTTTAATGATAAGATGTAATTTTAGAGTGCAATATGTATGTAAACAGTCACGTTGAGTCTCTGTTTCCCTGCTTCCCTCTCTGCAGGAGCTGATAAGCGGAGCAGGATTTTATGCTTGGTTCCTATGACTCACTATAAAAAAAAGCCATAAAAAGATTAGGTAAAATTGTGTTGCATCATTATAGTAACACTAAAATTGAGCAGAGTTCATAGCAGCACAGTCCATTGAGAAAGCTATTTCAGGATACCAGGGAACAAAGTCAGAACAGTGGAACAGGCCCCTGAAATCAGGAAGGTGTGAGGGTGCTCTCTAATCTTTACTTAAAGGGACAGTATGGGCACCCAGACAGCTTCATCTCAATGAAGTGGTCCAGGGCCGCCATCAGAAATTTTGGGGCCCCTGACAAAGCACAAGGTCTGCCGCCTCCTCCCCCCTCCACTCCCTCCCTCCCTCCCGGCCAGCCCACGCCCTACCTAGTCCGCTCACAATGATGCAGGACTGAATGTGATGTGTATAGTGGAAGTGAATTCGAATGTGTGTAATGGATGTAGTGTTTGTGTGTATTAGATACTGTTTGTGCAGTGAATGCAGAGTGTGTGTTTGTGTAGCGGATGCAGTGTGTATAGTGAACGCAGAGTGTATTTGAGTAGTGAATGTAGTGTGTGTACAGTGATGTAGTGTGTGTTTGTGTAGTGGATGTAGTGTTTGTATGTACTAGATGAAATGTGTTTAGTGGATGCAGTGTCTGTAGTGGATGTAGTGTGTGTATTAGACGGAGTGTCGTGTATAGTGAATGCAGAGTGTTTCAATTTGTGGTGGATGTAGTGTGTGTACTGTGAATACAGGATGTTTGTGTAGTGGATGGTGTGTGTACAGTTAATGCAGAGTGTATGTTAGTGTAGTGAATGCAGAGTGTGTGTCAGTATAGTGAATGCAGAGTGTGTGTTAGTGTGTAATGAATGCAGAGTGTGTGTTAGTGTGTAGTGAATGCAGAGTGTGTCAGTGTAATGAATGTAGTGTGTGTGTTAGTGCAGTGAATGCAGAGTGTGTGTAAATTTGTAGTGAATGCAGAGTGTGTGTTAAATGCAGAGTGTAATGTGAAATGCAGAGAGTGTGTTAGTGTGTAGCGGATGCAGAGTGTGTGTTAGTGTAGTGAATGCAGAGTGTGTAATGTGTAGCGAATGCAGAGTGTGTGTCAGTATAGTGGATGCAGTGAGTGTGTTAGTGTGTAGTGAATGCAGAGTGTGTGTTAATGTGTAGTGAATGCAGAGAGTGTGTTAGTGTATAGCGGATGCAGAGTGTGTGTTAGTGTAGTGAATGCAGAGTGTTAATGTGTAGTGAATGCAGAGAGTTTGTTAGTGTGTAGCGGATGCAGAGTGTGTGTTAGTGTGATGGATGCAGAGTGTGTGTGTTAGTGTAGTGAATGCAGAGTGTGTTAATGTGTAGCGAATGCAGAGTATGTGTCAGTATAGTGGATGCAGTGAGTGTGTTAGTGTGTAGTGAATGCAGAGTGTGTGTTAATGTGTAGTGAATGCAGACAGTGTGTTAGTGTGTAGCGGATGCAGAGTGTGTGTTAGTGTAGTGAATGCAGAGTGTTAATGTGTAGTGAATGCAGAGAGTGTGTTAGTGTGTAGCGGATGCAGAGTGTGTGTTATTGTAGCGGATGCAGAGTGTGTGTTAGTGTAGTGAATGCAGAGTGTGTTAATGTGTAGCGAATGCAGAGTGTGTGTCAGTATAGTGGATGCAGTGAGTGTGTTAGTGTGTAGTGTATGCAGAGTGTATGTTATATTAGTGTATGCAGTGTGTGTATTGTATTAGTGTATGCAGTGTGTGTGTTGTATTAGTGTATGCAGTGTGTGTGTTAGTGTATGCAGTGTGTGTTGTGTTAGTGTATGTAGAGTGTGTGTTGTGTTAGTGTATGCAGAGTGTGTGTTGTGTTTGTTAGTGTATGCAGTGTGTGTCTTGTGTTAGTGTATGCAGTGTGTGTTGTGTTTGTTAGTGTATGCAGTGTGTGTGTGTGTGTGTTGTGCTAGTGTATGCAGTGTGTGTGTGTTGTGTTAGTGTATGCAGTGTGTGTTGTGTTAGTGTATGCAGTCTGTGTGTTGTGTTAGTGTATGCAGTCTGTGTGTGTGTTTTGTTAGTGTATGCAGTGTGTGTGTTGTGTTAGTGTATGCAGTGTGTGTTGTGTTAGTGTATGCAGTGTGTGTGTGTAAATGTGCAATGTGTAAATTAAATGTAAATGATATTCCCCCCCTCCCTGCTTACCTGTGTCCAGGGAGGGGGGAGATTCCATCTCTGGTGGTCCGGTGGGGAGCCCCCCGGCTCCCTATTACCGCAGAGGGGGCCCAGGCAGCACACAGCTTCTCCTCTCTTCTCTCTTCTAATAACTCTCACGAGACCCGGTTACCATGGCAACGCTCTGCGGGTCTCGCGAGAGTTATTAGAAGAGAGAAGAGAGTAGAAGCTGTGTGCTGCCTGGGCCCCTTCTGCGGTAACAGGGAGCCGGGGGCCCGCAGCTGCACATATGGATCACGATATTCGCTATCTATGTGTGCAGAGAAAGAAAGTGGGGCCCAGGACTGCCAGAGCAGTCATGGTTGTCACCCCTGATGGCGGCCCTGAAGTGGTCTGGGTTCCATGTCCCTCTTGTTTTAACCCTACAATGTAAAACATTGCAGGGTTTAACTATTTCTCTACTCCCCAGAGTGGAAGACGGCGAGACTGGTGGTTCGTGGGGTCTGCAGTGGTTATGGTGTCTAGGGCTTGGAGCCCTCGGGAAGCACTAGGAGCACCCGTCAACGGAGGTACCGAGTTGGGGTGCCAGGCGATCCTTTACAAGTATGTTTGTCTTTTATCTCTCCCTTTTAGGTACCGGTACACCAAGAATAGATATAGCCTTGCTGTATTGGTTTTTTTTACTTTTTTTTTTTACTTACGGGTAATACTTGACCATTCTACCGAGCAAAGCATCACTCAGCAACGGCTGTCCATCGATATATATATATTATTTACATCCTGCCCTAGGATCAGTTAATTAATTAGCTCATTATTCACAACAGTTCATATATGGCATCACCCATGATCAATTCATTGATTTTTCTCTTTCAACACTAAATTCCACATTTTCTCAGGAATTACCAACCCTTATATATGAGCAGATAGATTATAAAATACATAGGAAAACAGGTAAATGGCTCAGTAATATATTTATATAAATACATTTTTATCTCACATTTAGGATTGCAAGATCCACCATGTTTTCCTAGGTATCGCTTTGATGAGCAGTACATGAGCAGTTCCACGTAGCGCACAGATCTACAACTGCTAGTAGTTAATTAGATTATTAATCAATGAGCAATCCTGCACAGCATATATTCAACATGCTGTAGGGCATCACTTTTCCTACTCTGTCAATCCACCTCATGGATGTCAATGAAAACATGGTGGGTTTGGCAACCCTTCTTACATTGTTGCCTAAATGAGAAAAGTGATTTAATGTGAGAGCAGTGAGGAGGGAAGCCTGTATGATCCAGTTAGTCTATAGTAAAGACTGTGCAGCTGTTAAAATTAATTCCTAAATTCTATGCTAGTAAAACACCAATTATTTTGCTGAGTTGGGAGTAGATAGACAAAATGACTGACTGGCTCATTATCAGCGAGGTCAATGAATGGACCTATAGGGGGTGAGAGCGTTGGAACAAAGGTAGGCTGTTAATTGTCCAGTGTGCTCTGTGACAAAGGAACAGAGGAGTGTATTGAGAGGCAGGAAATAGAAGTAATAATGTATTGTCCCTTTCGCTCTGTGCATCCTGCAAAGTGCAGGTGGGGATGGATGTGTCACACAGGAAAATGGGAAACAGTGTTAGGATATCATTAATTAAATGAACCAAAAGAACAGACTAAGTATAGAGCACCTGCTTTTATGTCCTGTAAAGAGGTGTCACATTGATAGTTAATATTATTTCACAGGTGTAACTAGGTATTCGTCACCTCACCTACTCTGCAAAGGAAATAAATTAAAAAAAAACCAAAA
>OW240921.1:34796850-34809743 GCA_933207985.1 Pelobates cultripes | reverse complement strand
CTGGCACCCCGACTGAGTACCTCCGTTGGCACCCCGAGTGGGTACCTCCGTTGAAGGATGCTCCTAGCGCTTCCCGAGGACTCCAAGCACTCTGGCAGACACCACAATCACCGAACCGGAGAAACAAATAAATTCTCCCAAGCATATGAATGCTGTAGACAGTTGAATAGGAAACCATATGAATAGGTTTACTCTCCTAGCAGTCAAACTGGAACAGCATACAATAAATCCTTCCCCCAATAATGAGACGACACTTCACTTTGAGGGTTAAAACAGGAACTCTCTGTACCGTCACATACAGTCTCTTTTATTCCCAATCCACAAACATAGTACAGCCCACAGGGCGTTACAAAACAACCAATCACATCACAGTTACATCCCACATATTCCCTCCCCTTATCCTGAGAGGAAACTCAATTATACATACAGTTAAAACATACCTTCTACCCAACTTTCATAACTCCAAAACCATACATCACATTCACATAAAATTACATATTCACAATCAATCCATTCAGGGGAACAACATATTCAAAAATGGCACAAATCAGACAAGGGGTTCAAAAGTTAGTAAAAAGTCCTTTGTGACTAAATGAAGCATGGCTTTCTGGCCCAAACCAGTTTCAGAGTCTTCTATCCTGGAGAGTAATTCAATTATCTCCCAGGACAGACACAAGACTCCATTAAGCACATGGTTGCAAAAAGACACAAAACACTTTAAAAATACATAAAGTCACATTTACACATAACACACAGACATTAACATATCCCCAGATAGCTGGGATCTGAGGCACATTATTAGTGAATGGCACTCAGACCACACAACAAGCCTTCTGCAGGGGAAATAAACGGTTTAACCTGCAGGGCCATAGTCCAAAGGAGAGGCGAAAGCAACCAGGCTTCTCCAGTTCACAGTGGCGCAGGTTGGTTTCGCCACACCTCCCTTACCACTAGACTAACAGGGTATCTGACCTCCCGCCGGGTCAGTGCCCTGGTTAGTCCAGCAACCCACCCACAAAACAGAAACAGCAGTACAGCCCACCCACAATAACTGGTTACTACACCTGGGTAGAGTGAGAATCTTTGTCCATGTCCAGGTGCCTCACCACGCACTGTGTGGGCAACTGTTAGGCTGCCTTGGTGGGTTGCTGAGTAGGCAGAGACCAGCGGTACTCTGCCCTGATGCCAGTGCTACCACGGAAGTAGCCTGGTGGGAGCCTGGTTGTGGGAGGGAGAGACCGACTGTCTCCCCTCTGGATACACCGCTCTGTGGCTTGGGAACAGGACCGACTGTCCCTACCCCTTGTGCTGTAAGTGCAGAGACTACAGTTCCATCTGCACTGTTGGGGGGTGTAACATCTCCCCTTGCTGGGTTAAGCTGCTGCTGGAGAGAGGGTGTAACAAGCTCCTCTCTCTGAACTGTAAACTGCCGCTGGGGAGAGGGGGTATCAGGCTCCTCTCCCTGACACTCTCTCTGCTGGTGGAGATGGGGACCAGCTGTCTCCCCTTTCATTATTTTGTCCTGTGGTTGGGGTGCGAGACTGACGGTCTCTGCTCCCTGCAGGACACTCTGCCGCTGGGGAGGAAGGATGGCACCTTCAGCTCCCTGGGGTACACACTGCCGTTGGGGAGGAAGGACTGCACCTTCAGCTCCCTGGGGTACACACTGCCGCTGGGGAGGAAGGACTGCACCTTCAGCTCCCTGGGGTACACACTGCCGCTGGGGAGGAAGGACTGCACCTTCAGCTCCCTGGGGTGCACACTGCTGCTGGGGAGGAAGGACTGCACCTTCAGCTCCCTGGGGTACATACTGCCACTGGAGATCTGGGCCGACCGCCCAGCATCCCTGTAGGGCCGGTTGAGAGACCGCCGTCCCATCTCCACCTGCCATCTGTGGGTCTTCCCAGGACCAGTCTGTGAGGTCCCTCAACATTTGCGAGTAAGGACCACCTGCTTCCGCACCTGGCAACTCCGGCTGCTGCTGGGGATCTGGGCCGGACCCATCTCCACCTGCCTGTTGTGGTTCCTCACAGGACAAGTCTATGAGGACCCCTACTTCAGGTTCCTGCGGCCGCCTCAGGGGGAGACGGCTAGCCTCCTCGGATGCAGCCTCTACTCGGCTGCTGTAACACTCCTTCCGCTGAGCATACTCTCTCTCTTTCGCCAGCCGGAATTCTCGGGCCAGCCTTGTGTTTCGCTCGGCCGTGACCTGGTTCCAGATCACCCGGCGTGCCTCCATGGGTAAATCATCCCCATACTGGGCCACTCGCTGCCTCACCTCGGCCATCCAATCATCGCCAGAGCCTTCCATACTTGTCTGCTCCAAGTCGCTGGATACCTCTGCTCCCAGGGTCGCTGCACGTGTGCTAGTGTTGCCCTCAATTTGTAACTCCACGAACGGTGTCTCTGAGCTGCTTTACCTTGCACTAGGACGCCATCCCACCGCTTGCCACCAATGTAACGGATCGCCTGGCACCCCGACTGGGTACCTCCGTTAAAGGATGCTCCTAGCGCTTCCTGAGGACTCCAAGCACTGCAGCAGACACCGCAACCACCGAACCGGAGAAGCATAGGAATCCTCTCAAGCATATGAATGCTGTAGACAGTTGAATAGGAACCATACGAATAGGTTTACTCTCCTAGCAGTCAAACTGGAACAGCATACAATAAATCCTTCCCCCAATAATGAGGCGACACTTCACTTTGAGGGTTAAGCAGGAACTCCCTGTACTGTCACATACAGTCTCTTTTATTCCCAATCCACAAACATAGTACAGCCCACAGGGCGTTACAAAACAACCAATCACATCACAGTTACATCCCACATATTCCCTCCCCTTATCCTGAGAGGAAACTCAATTATACATACAGTTAAAACATACTTTCTACCCAACTTTCATAACTCCAAAACCATGCATCACATTCAAATAAAATTACATATTCACAATCAATCCATTCAGGGGAACAACATATTCAAAAATGGCACAAATCAGACAAGGGGTTCAAAAGTTAGTAAAAAGTCCTTTGTGACTAAATGAAGCATGGCTTTCTGGCCCAAACCAGTTTCAGAGTCTTCTATCCTGGAGATAAGTAATTCAATTATCTCCCAGGACAGACACAAGACTCCATTAAGCACATGGTTGCAAAAGACACAAAACACTTTAAAATACATAAAGTCACATTTACACATAACACACAGACATTTCACATATTCCCAGATAGCTGGGATCTGAGTGCACATTATTAGATGAATGGCACTCAGATCACACAAATAAGCCTTTCTGCAGGGGAAATAAACGGTTTAACCTGCAGGGCCATAGTCCAAAGGGAGCAGGCGAGCAACCAGGCTTCTCCAGTTCACAGTGGCGAGGTTGGTTTCGCCACAAGGGGTACATCCAGAAACTGGGGGAATTTGTGTACTGTATAAGGGGATTATGAGTCAGGCTAAGGGGAGGAGATGTGTGGGAGGTTACTCGAGGATGATTGGACACTGCACTAATTACTGTAAATCCCTTTCTTGCATGGGAGCATGCTTTATAAGGCCACTGTGTGAATAAAAGTTTAGTTCTGCTCCTGATGCTGTGTATCGTCCAATCATTGGGATCGCTGTTGGGATATTGCTATTTTATTTTACCTGCTTGAAACCTTGCCGTATGGATTTATAAATACTTGTTCCTGAGCCTCACTGGGATCTTAAGCGGAGATAACTTGTGGAATACTAGATCTCCGTTACATTGGTTGGCAGCAGTGGGATCCAGACTCACAAAGGAACAAGGATTAATGGAGATTGATTACTCCACATTAAAGCAATCCACACTGAAAGATATTCTGGAAGCAAGAGGTATTCCAGCCAGCAACAAGACAAAAGCAACACTCATTTCGGAAGTAATGGCAGAACAGAGGAGGAGTCGGTCACCGAACAGAGGGATACAACAGATGGAGCGGAGCAGGCAGAGTTCCAAAGACAGCTCCAATTCAGACTGTCCTTTTATGGGGAGAACCCACCGATAGAAATCATCTCCAAGAGGATGACAGAGGTCTAGGAATTTATAATGCGGCAAAGAGGGCCACAAACACCAGAGAGAAGCACAGCAGTATCTACAATACAAGAGGGTAAGACAAAAATTCCTTACCAGGCATTTAAAATGTATGTAGAGGCCGAAGAGGATATAGACGCATTCCTCCAAGACTTTGAGAGACTGTGTATGCTGCATAAAATAAATAGGGAGGATTGGGTTCCCATCTTGGCAGGACGGTTAACAGGGAGAGCTGCTGAAGCCTACCGTACCATACCAGATACGGAAATCAGGGACTACAGCCGGGTAAAGGAAGTCATTCTGGCCCGATATGCTATTACCCCAGAAGCGTATCGGAGGCGCTTCAGGGAATTGAAAAAGGCGGATAAAGATTTGCATGCAGAATGGGCTTGCCGATTACAACGGGCAGCCCTCGGATGGGTGCAAGCGAACCAGGCACGGTCCATGGAGGACCTATTACAAATGCTGCTACTAGAACAGTTTTATGACGGGATACCCGCAGACCTGCAGGAGTGGGTGAGAGACCGTAACCCCACTTCTATTACAGACGCAGCTAAAAAGATTACATGGATGCGCGAAGGCAACAAAAGCCAGTAGTAATCAAAGCCACTGTAAGGCCAGTCGGGGGGGGAGGAGGGTGGGCTACCCCAACAACACAGTACCCCCACCACGACAACTACCAACCCCGCCAATGGCTGCCCCACCGAGATCTCGGCAGCCCAGCTCTGTGCAATGCCACCACTGCCAGAAGTGGGGACATTACAAGCGAGAATGCCCACAGCTCAGAGACCTGTCCACCTGGATCCGACCAGGACCACCACCACCACCGAGAGCAGCCGCCCACTACTACAAGGAGGAGAGCACGACCCCATATGGTGCGGCAATCCCAATCACAACTATAGAGCCGATCCAGTACAAGCCAATGCTGACAATCGGCAACACCACCGACAAACTGTGTATTTGGAGGGTAAAGCGGTCCAAGGACTACGTGACTCAGGAGCCACTATAACCCTGGTAAAAAGCCACCTGGTCTCGGATAAGGCCAGGACCAGCAAAACTGTAGCCGTCAGGGTAGCCGGGGGAGCAGTGTACCGGCTACCCACAGCAAGGGTTCATTTACATTGGGGAGCGGGGTCAGGAAACGTGGAAGTGGGGTTGATGCCGCAGTTACCAGCGGAAGTTTTGTTGGGGAATGATCTGGGGAGGTTCACGTCTGCTTTTGAGCCCCAGACACCCACCACAGGGGAAGCTCATCCTGTGGCCACCAGACAGCAGGCCTGCACCCAGGACCACAACACACTACCGGAGGTTCAGGTAAGAGACCCTTCCCCTTCCCTTAACTGTGTCCCCTGGGCCCCCCCCTAATGAATTCACAGCTGAAGTAATAACTGACCCTACGCTGCAAGTATATAGGGACAAGGTTATCACTGACTCACCCGGGGGGGAGGGAGAGAGATTTGTCTGGGACAAGCAGCTGTTATACAGGGAGTCTGACAAGCAGATAGCTGGGTCAGATCCGATAGTTATGAGACAATTAGTGGTGCCGCAGCGGTACCGAGCAGAGTTACTCCGGATAGCGCATGATATTCCGCTATCCGGACATTTAGGGGTCAGTCGCACTAGGTACAGACTGACCCAAAGTTTCTTTTGGCCAGGGATCAGCCAGGAAGTGCGCAAGTATTGCAGCACGTGCGATACGTGCCAGAGGGTAGGAAAAAGGGGAGACTGAAGAAAGGCGAAATTACACCTCCTACCCATAATTGAGGAACCCTTTAGCAGAATAGCCGTAGATTTGATAGGTCCCCTCAGACCCGCCAGCGCACCTATATGATCGGGGCGCCAGGGACTGTAGCTTTCAGGTCGGGCAGAAAGTGTTGATTTTAAAACCTGTCCGACATGACAAGTTACAGGCCGCCTGGCAGGGACTATATAGGGTGGTGGAACAGAGATGTGACACCACCTATATAATCGGTCCCTGCGCAGGAACTGGAGGGCGACGCATGCTCCATGTGAACATGATGAAACCCTACCAGGAACGCTCTGAGGAGGTAACCGCCATATGTGCGCCTAACTCTGACGAGTTTGACAGCCTACCTCTCCCAGACCTGCTGAGAGATGGTCAGTTGTCTGGAGATTTGGGGGGTGGTTGCACTGGGAGACCGACTGAGCCCACAGGAGCGTATCGAGGTACAACAGCTATTGGAGGAGAAGCGAGACATGTTCTCTAATGTACCTGGATACACCCTTCTGGCCACTCACCGGGTAGAGACCCCAGGGCAACTCCCCATGCAGCAGACCCCTTACCGCATACCTGAAGCAGTGAGGGAGAATATGCGCAAGGAGATCGATGAGATGCTCCAACTGGGGGCTACTGAGCCCTAGGATAGTCCCTGGGCTTCTCCTGTAGTGCTCGTACCAAAGCGAGACGGTACGACCCGCTTCTGCGTGGACTACAGGAGATTGAACGAGAAAACCGTGTCCGATGCCTATCCCATGCCTCGGATAGACTAACTACTAGACAGGATGGCCAGGGGCCAATACCTCACTACTATTGACTTGTGTAAGGGGTATTGGCAAATTCCCTTGGCCCCAGACGCCATCCCTAAGTCGGCCTTTGTCACCCCATTTGGCTTGTACCAGTTTAAGGTCATGCCATTTGGGATGAAAAACGCCCCGGCTACTTTCCAGCAGATGGTGGATTGACTCCTGGATGGGTTCCAAGACTATACCTGTGCCTACCTGGACGATATTGCCATTTTTAGCAATACGTGGCAGGAGCATCGGACCCATATAGGAGCGGTTGTGTGGGTTGTGGCAAGCAAAAGCCCGAGCCAGCCAAAGTAGAGGCTGTAGCACAGTGGCCCACCCCTAGGACTAAGACCCAAGTGTTAGTGTTTCTAGGGACGGCCGGGTATTATAGAAAGTTCGTCCCCAATTATAGTGCCCTGGCCAAACCCCTCACCGACCTGACCCGTAAAAACCTTCCCCGCCAAGTAACCTGGACCCCGGAGTGTGAGCAGGCATTCCAACATCTGAAAAATGCACTTATCAATGCCCTGTCTTGGCAGCTCCCAATCCAACTAAACAGTTTCTTGTTCACACAGACGCTTCTATGTTTGGATTGGGGGCAGTACTGAGCCAAGTCGGGGCCGATGGCGGAGAGCATCCCATGGCTTACATCAGTCGCAAGTTACTACCCAGAGAAGTAAGCTACGCCGCCATCGAGAAGGAATGCCTGGCTGTGGTGTGGGCCGTAAAGAAACTGCAGCCGCATTTGTATGGACAGCCCTTTTCCTTGCTCACAGATCACAACCCGTTGGTATGGCTGAACCGGGTGGCTGGGGACAATGCCAGACTGCTGCGCTGGAGCTTGGCGCTGCAGCCCTTTGACTTTAACATTCAGTACCGCCCGGGCAAACAGAATGGGAATGCTGACGGGTTGTCGGAATACTAGATCTCCGCTACACATATCATTGCCAAATTGATAGAGGCAAAGTGAGATCAGGGAAGGAGTATTGGGATACTTTGGTGTAGGTACAACATTAGAGGCAGCAGGTCCATATTAATATTATTGACATATATATATATATGACCTATCCTGGAAATGTAAGACAGGGTCCAAGTTTTCAGATCCACAAAAAAAGTGTCCAGCATGTGCTGAAAATTAAGTTGGTAATGGCGCTGCAGATTCCTCGGATTCCAAATTCTCAGGTATTTAATGTGGTTTGCGCACCACATAAATGTGAATTGACTTGGTTTGCTTCTCTATCAAGCAGAGAGATGTTTAGTGCATCAAATTTTTCCAAATTCAATTTGAAATTGCTCAAGTGTTCCATATACATCCAGTTCATGAAGAATGTTCTGGATGGTAATAAGTGGTTGCTCAACACAAAACAGAAGGTCGTTCATCCACAAATGCCTGTGATTCCCAAGCCTTGTACTGATGGGTTGTATTTAAATGCCTCCAGAAGGGGTTCTAGTGTCAGAACAAGGAGAATGGGGGACAGCGGACAGCCTTGGCGTGTTCCATTTGATATCAAGATTGGGTCCGTGAGTCCCAGATTAACATAAACTCTCGGCATAGTTGTAGAGTATAGTGCCCTGATCCAGGAGCAGAAATGCTCTCTGAAACTCACCTCATGACGTGCTAGGAGTATAAAACACCACTCAGTCAAAGGCTTTTTCAGTGCCTGTGGATAGGATCGGCAAGCGGCGCCTCTGTGACCGAGTGAAATTAATGACATAATAAGATAAGATAGTTTTATCTTTTGCCTCTCTGCCAGGGAAGCTACCACTTTGACCAGGGTGGAGCAATGTTGGCAACAAGATCTTCACGTTGCAATTAAAAAGGGAGATGGGCCTATAAATTAAACATATCTCCAGGTCTTTCCCTTCCTTAGAGAAGATCGAACTTAGACATAGGAGTCATCCAGGGATCTAATTCAAGTGTCCATCTTATGCTCCCAGTGATCTACTGTCACAGGTACATATATTACCAATTCTCCAAGGATATGCAAACTTTTGAGCACAGTTGTCTAACCTTCAAATATACCATATGCTGTAGATCAAAGAATTAGTGAATAAATGTGTTAACTATAACCTTTCCAAATGTAAAGAAGTTCAGTTTTGAACATCCTTTAAAAAAAAAAAAAACAGTGTCATATAGTGCAGACAAAACAGTTATTGCATAAATGAATGAATGAGTTAGTCAAGACCTATTATTATATATTATATTCTAAGAACAGCCTGAAAAGGGGAGAAAAAAAAATATTAATTAATTTCACGAGACCTTTGAAGATAATTGAAAACCCCACATATATCTTATATTGTTGTTTCATAATCCTCAAGACTGGTGCATAAAATTTTCTTCGACTCTTTGTGTGGAAGAATAAATCTGGAAAAACCTCAATTTCCTTAAATATAGGGTCCTCTAGATTTTGTTCCCTGTCGGCTTTGGAACCCTCTCTTTAAACTGAAAAAACAAGAAGTTTGCTATTACATCTTTAGGCAGATGGTCCGAAATTGCTCTTGGTTTGTAAAGACGGTGAACCCTCTCAACCTATGCTTTGTCTTTTACAACCGTCAGTCCCATCTTCTCAAAGAACCCTGACAGACAGTCTTGTAGTTTTTCTATAGTATAGAATTCTGGTATGTTCCTGAATCTTAAATTATTTCTTCTTCCTCTATCTTCCATATTACCCATTTTATCCTCTAAACCTATCTTTTGTTGCATGTTAAAAGTAGTTATTTACTAACCTACAGTTGTTTTCTAATTCTCTTCAATGTCTTTAGGTTTTTTGTTAGTAAATGAATTAAGTGTTTGATATCTGTTAAGGAATATACAATTAATTGTTTCATATTACCCATTTGCTTATCAATATAGCTCAATATATTTCTGGTCTCTATTAGCTTGAGGGTAGAAAAAAGTAGACATTCTCTTTTCTTGTTTTCCCTCTTTTTGTCTCTCATCAATGGGCCTCTTTTAAATGACATATTGTGTCACCTTTTTCTTTGTTACTGTTACCTGAATTTCTTATTGTTTCTTTTTCCTTTCTTCTCCCTTCTCCTCCAAAACTATACTAACACTTTAGCGTTTATTTGACAACAGCCCAAGAGCTCTATATCAAAAACTCTTCAGATTAGAGGAACACTGTAGGGTGAGGAACAAAAACATGTATTCCTGACCCTATAGTGTTTAACCCACCATTTAGGTGGCTTGCCCCCCACTTAGCCCCCTGAAAATTAAATTAAATCTCACCTTATTTTCAGCGCCGCGTAGGTCTGCCGATGCTGGCCCCGCCCCCATGGCGACATCATCAAAATTGCCAATTTTTAGTTAATCTAATGCTTTCCCATGGAGAAAGCATTGGATTGGCTAAAATTGGCAAGGGGGTGGGTCCAAATGCCATTTTGGCCAATCAGCAGAGCGTGGGGACGCTGAACGGCAGTGCTGCCTGCTGTGCAGCACTGCCCCAGGAAGCACCTTCAGTGGCCATCTGAGGAGTGGCCACTTGGAGGTGTCCCTAGGGGCAAAACAGATTTGTTTTCCTGGCACTGGAGAGTCCCTTTAAGTGTATCTATTTAGAACCTCTGCAGGATACATTACAAACTCTACAGTGTATCTAGATATATCATGTAAATATACTCTGCACAGTTGTACTTCTGCATATCGATCTCAACCAGTGTCATAAGGAGAGAGGCTGCCCTACTATGTTCCTGCCTATTTCTAACAGGAATTAGTATCTCTAGTTCTAGTTTTCATCACCTTTATATGAAACTTATTGCCAGGTTATATATTAACCTATAGCAGCATCTACAATTCATATTTCCTGGTGGGGTTCTTATACATATAGAGTCATATTTGATAAAGCTCTTTTTATCATTATTTACCTCATACCAGTATACTTTGTGTAGCTGCTCTTTTATCTATTTAGACATAGGAGCTGACCTTATAAGGTTGTTATTAATTTTACTCTATATTACTTTATTGTAGGATCTCTCTATACATATCTATCTAGCTACAAGTCTATACCTTTATATAGATATATTATATACGATCACTGCTCTTATCTCTAGGATATACAGTGTTTTCACTTCTTATGAATTATTGTATAACGTTTTGCTTTTTGTTTTATCTAAATTAGGGTTAAGCCCTGAGAGATCCCTGGAGTCTCTCACTGGTGCAAAGGACAATCGGAGTCACTTGGACACAATTATTTCATATTGTGTCATAAGTTGTCTCCATTGTTTGTCCTATCTCTGTATATACTACTCAGAAGTTATAATTTCCAGGTTTTATAGTAGACTCTTGCTCAGCTATACTCTGTCTGCATGGTTACAAATTGCAAACCATTCGGAAGAAGATCAAATTGATTCCAAACAAGAATCTTGTATCTCTCAGGTCAGTAGCTCGTTTAGTAGGCCTGTGGGTTAAAGATATCACAAAAAAAATTTGATTAAAGTAGCTACCTCAGAAAATGAGAGACTGCTACTTATTAAAAGTAAAAATAAATAATAAGGGACTCCAAATATATATACAAATATTTATTTAATCTTTACTATATAAAAAATATAAAACCTCATCATGTCATGTGGTAAGGAAATGCTTAAATGTAAATGGTAATTGCCCATACAAAGTGACTTCACAACTTTCTAATATCGCTTTATTCTATCCCATCTTTTTTTTTTTTTTAAAGCAGGTATCAGACAACTCTTATAGAAATCTCTTAGATTTACATGGTTGTATCATCATCCCACTGTTTTGTAATATCAAAAGAAATCAAATAAGAATAAAATACCTATTAAGAATATTAGACAAATACTATTTATCCTATTCTAAGCCTCGATACCTGTTTATTACCTTTATTGCGACCCCTATCCCCGTCCGTCAGTCAGTCCGCCTGTCGGTACCTCTGCAGGGATATCAAAAAAAACTACTTCTAGTCCCCCATAAGCTATGCATTCCTCTGGGAATTCAGTAAACCAAGGTTGCCATATCTTATAGAATCCTTCTAGGTTTAACTGAGAAATGGAGTAACCTTTTTCCATCTTAGCTATATGGTCGATCTGTTTTTTAATCTCACCCTAACTTATATGACTTAGAATTTTCCAGTTGCAAGCAATTATAAGCTTCATAGCCATAAAAATGGCTTCATCTTAAATAACTCCAGGAGATAGCTTTGCAGATCTGTTTGTTTGATTTTTCCAGATATGCCTGTTATGCAAATATTTTTTCTGTGCACTCTATCCTCACTATCAGTTATTTTTGACCCAAGGGTTACAACAGTCTGCTTTAATTCATAAATCTGTGTATTAGCCACTTTTAGTTTGAATTCTAGGTGCTCTATTTGTTCCTCGTTTGCTTTTGTCCTACCTCCAAGTGACTCCAACCTTGCATTAAATTCACCAAAGAATTGATCCAATAACTTTGTAAATTGGTTCAATAGGGCTTCCAGACAAAGCTGGACATATTCCTGTGTTAATTGAGTACCTCTAACTGGATCCCCCTCCACTTGAGTGTATATACCCTCAGATTCACCATCACTCTGGAGAGTCGATTCGTGTGCAGGAGATTTGCATAAATTCTCCTGTTTTTTATAAGTTTGAGGGGAGAATAATGAGGCTATTTTCTTTTCTTTTTCTTTGCCATAATCAGAGTAATCTTTAAAGGACCACTATAGGCACCCAGACCACTTTAGCTCAATGAAGTGGTCTGGGTGCCAGGTCCATCTAGGGTTAATCCTGAGGCTGTAAACATAGCAGTTTCAAAGAAACTGCTATGCTTACACTAGGGTTAATCCAGCTTCTAGTGGCTGTCTCACTGACAGCCGCTAGAGGAGCTTCCGCGCTTCTCACTGTGAAAATCACAGTGAGAAGATGCTGACGTCTTTTGGAAAGCATTTAGAAATGCTTTCCTATGGACTGTCTGAATGCGCGCGCAGCTCTTGCCACGCATGCGCATTCAGCGCTGACGTCGGGAGGAGGAGGAGAGTTCCCCAGCGCCAAGCTCCCCGGCGCTGGAGAAAGGTAAGTGTTTAACCCCTTCAGCCCAGTGGGAGTGGGACCTTGAGGGTGTGGGGATCCTAAAGACCCTATAGTGCCAGGAAAACAAGTTTGTTTTCCTGGCACTATAGTGGTCCTTTAAGATTTTCCCCTAGTATACTTTACTATGTCAATGGAAATTTGCTATGTCTGATATGTCAATAAAACCAGCTAAGTTTAATTTCTAATACTGACTAGGACCAAAACAGCACCTTTCTTTGATATTATCAGCAGGCAAAAGAAAAAAACAATTTTAAAATAAAAAACTAAGTTTTTTATTTCCCATAATGAGTAGTTATATAACCTTATCTGGTG
>OW240921.1:34692386-34791952 GCA_933207985.1 Pelobates cultripes | reverse complement strand
GATGTTTAGGTGGTTTATAAAATCAATAAGATTGTTTTCTGGTCCATCCCATATAAAAAAGAGGTCATCTATATATCTGAAGTAGGAGACTAGGTTTGCCCTCCACGAGTGGTTACTCCAAATAGCTTCGGTTTCCCAGTCGGCCATAAACAAGTTGGCATAACTTGGGGCAAACCTAGTCCCCATAGCTGTACCTCTCTTTTGCAAATAAAATGAATCTAAAAACCAGAAATAATTATTTTTTTTAAATAATATTTATACCTTCTATTATAAAATCGATTTGAATATCTGAGATCCTAGCTTCTTTGGTTAAAATTTCTTTTATAGCTTGACAGCCTATGTCATGGGGAATAATAGTATAAAGAGACTGAACGTCACATGTAACTAATATAAAATCCGTTTTCCAAGTAAAATCATTTAAAAATTTTAAAAGTGACATGGAGTCTTTTAGATAAGATTTCATAAGTTTGACTGAAGGCTGGAGAAGGGTATCAATGTATTGGGAAAGGTTGCATAAAAGTGAACCTATCCCAGACACAATTGGTCTACCTGGAGGATGTTGTTTGTTTTTATGGATTTTGGGAAGGAAATAAATAACAGGGGTAATAGGAAATTCTTTGTTTAAAAAATTAAATTCATGTTTGTTTAAAATATTTAAATTAAGACCTTTGTTTAAAAAAAAGTGGATAAAATAATTTTTATATTTTCAGTAGGATCTGATAAAAGTTGTTCATATACATTTCTGTCTTTTAATTGTTTATGAGCTTCGTCTATGTACATATTACTAGACTGGATAACTACTCCACCACCTTTATCAGCTTGTTTGATGACAATATCTTTGTCTTTTTGAAGTTTGATTGCTTGTCTTTCGGCATTTGTAAGGTTTTGAGCATCATATTTTTTGTATTTTATTTTATCTAAATCTTTTTGAACTAATTTTTCAAAAAGAGTAAGAGGGGCGGATTTACAATGAGATGGATAAAACTTAGATTTTGGCCTGAGGTTGGTATTAATAAAAGAGCTGTTGTCTATCTTTGGAGAGGTCGGTAGAATAGGTGGAATAGATTCTTCATCATTTTTACTTATGAAAAATCTTTTTAGTGTAGCTTTTCTAACAAATTTGTTAATATCAAGAAAAGCTTGAAATGAGTTAAAAGAAGAGGTAGGGGCAAATTTTAGACCTTTACTTAAAACAGACAATTGTGCAGCTGATAAAACTTTCTGGGAAAGATTAAAGATACCATTACAGGATTTGGTGTGGGGTGTTATTGTCTTTCCAATCTTTCTCTTTTGCTCCCGTCTTCCACTTCGTCTTCCTCTCTCTTTTTATCTTTCATACCAAGTGGATCCACCATATCAGTAGAAGACCTTACCACCAAAGACTATCTGTAAGGATAAATATTGGGATTTTCTCCTTTTTTGAACTTTCCATTGGACTATTTTACATATATTTTTTATTATTTATTGTGGCGCAGCCTTTTACTGTTTTTTATTCACCTTATTTCAAAGGGTTTGAGGGATCCCCTTTTAAGGTTGCTGCCTATAAGTTAACCAAGCGCTGTCTCATTCTTTTATTTTTATTACTACTTCTCAATTTCCCTTTTGGGATAGCTGCTATCTAACTTCTACAACATGTCTATCTTTGAATTCAGGAATAAATACACAATTGATGTCAATAATGTATTTAATACAGAGGTAATTAACTCTATACAAACAATTCCTCATTATTCTAATCAACAGGATTTATTTACAAAATTAGAAAAAGCATTATCCACAGAAATTAAGCTTAAATGGGAAATTGCCACCCTTAAAAAGTATATAGATGAACAAATCACCCCCCGTGGTTTAAGACTTTTAAAACTACCTACCTCTGATCAGGATGATCTTGAGTTCATGGAGGAGTGGAATAATAAATTGGAAATATGCACTTTCGGATTAATGGAAACACTAATAGTTAAAAAAAGCAAAAAACTATCAATTCTAGACATTGAAATAAATGACCTTAGAGAGAAGCTTCTACCATTTACAGAAACAAAGGCCTATAAACAAAATTCTGTACTAATACAAAATAAAATAGAAAAAGTTGAAGTTGATACAAAACACCTGAAAATCAGAAAATATATTAGAGATAAAACTGACTATTCAAACAAACAAGTGAGAACCTACCATCTTAAAAAAAAAGTACACCTCAGATAATTATCCCTCCAGACCAAGTTATCAAAATCTTAACTATACACATAACAATTCCCATTCTCACAACAATATGGCATATCAACCATCCTCTAAATACCAGAATTATATCACACGAAAGTCCCATCACCAATCCCCATCTACAATAAGACCTAAAAATACTTTCTCTCACCAGCACTACGTCCCTTCTAAATTACCTTATCAAGGTACCACCAACACATACCAATTGCCCCCACATAAACCAAGGAAATTTCCTCACCACAACCCTAATCCTGTACCTCAATCCCCTAGATATTACAACTCTTCTGGTTTAAACTTTTCACCCAAACCACAAAGATCAAGGTATACAAATGATCAAAATGAGTATTCTAACTACTCAAAATCACCCACTATTCCCAATCACCCAAATAGGTACCAACTTCTATCAGTCGATTCAGACTTTGACAATGAAGATCATTTTTTAGAAATACGCACTCACCAGCCCCCACTAGCCCAGACACCGCACCCTTCACGTTCCCAAAAAAGAATTCTAAGCTTAGAGGAAGACGAAGTGGAAGACGGGAGCAAAAGAGAAAGATTGGAAAGACAATAACACCCCACACCAAATCCTGTAATGGTATCTTTAATCTTTCCCAGAAAGTTTTATCAGCTGCACAATTGTCTGTTTTAAGTAAAGGTCTAAAATTTGCCCCTACCTCTTCTTTTAACTCATTTCAAGCTTTTCTTGATATTAACAAATTTGTTAGAAAAGCTACACTAAAAAGATTTTTCATAAGTAAAAACGATGAAGAATCTATTCCACCTATTCTACCGACCTCTCCAAAGATAGACAATAGCTCTTTTATTAATACCAACCTCAGGCCAAAATCTAAGTTTTATCCATCTCATTGTAAATCCGCCCCTCTTACTCTTTTTGAAAAATTAGTTCAAAAAGATTTAGATAAAATAAAATACAAAAAATATGATGCTCAAAACCTTACAAATGCCGAAAGACAAGCAATCAAAGTACTTCAAAAAGACAAAGATATTGTCATCAAACAAGCTGATAAAGGTGGTGGAATAGTTATCCAGTCTAGTAATATGTACATAGACGAAGCTCATAAACAATTAAAAGACAGAAATGTATATGAACAACTTTTATCAGATCCTACTGAAAATATAAAAATTATTTTATCCACTTTTTTAAACAAAGGTCTTAATTTAAATATTTTAAACAAACATGAATTTAATTTTTTAAACAAAGAATTTCCTATTACCCCTGTTATTTATTTCCTTCCCAAAATCCATAAAAACAAACAACATCCTCCAGGTAGACCAATTGTGTCTGGGATAGGTTCACTTTTATGCAACCTTTCCCAATACATTGATACCCTTCTCCAGCCTTCAGTCAAACTTATGAAATCTTATCTAAAAGACTCCATGTCACTTTTAAAATTTTTAAATGATTTTACTTGGAAAACGGATTTTATATTAGTTACATGTGACGTTCAGTCTCTTTATACTATTATTCCCCATGACATAGGCTGTCAAGCTATAAAAGAAATTTTAACCAAAGAAGCTAGGATCCCAGATATTCAAATCGATTTTATAATAGAAGGTATAAATATTATTTTAAAAAATAATTATTTCTGGTTTTTAGATTCATTTTATTTGCAAAAGAGAGGTACAGCTATGGGGACTAGGTTTGCCCCAAGTTATGCCAACTTGTTTATGGCCGACTGGGAAACCGAAGCTATTTGGAGTAACCACTGGAGGGCAAACCTAGTCTCCTACTTCAGATATATAGATGACCTCTTTTTTATATGGGATGGACCAGAAAACAATCTTATTGATTTTATAAACCACCTAAACATCAACAATAGGGGTATCATCCTTACATATGAATATAGTAAGGAGTCTATTAACTTCTTAGATCTTAACATTTTTATCAACAAGGGACAACTTCAAACAAAAACTTTTTTTAAACAAGTATGTGTAAATACGGCTATAGACAAATCCAGCTGCCATTATAAACCTTGGCTTGAGAGTGCCCCAAAAAGTCAATTCTTACGTCTTCGCAGAAATTGTTCAGAACTTACAGATTTTAATGAACAAGCAGAGGTTTTAAAAAATAAATTTATGGAGAAAAAATATTCAGAATCTGATCTAAATGCCACAATTAGTATAGTAAAGCAGAAAGAACGAAATGAACTTCTAAAATATAAAAATAAAGAAAATAATGAACTAATATCACTTCCAGTGATTTTTAATTTCAACAATAAAAGTAATGATGTTAAAAAAATAATAAACAAACATTGGCATATACTCAAACATGATGAGATACTTAACTCTATCATACCCATCCATCCTAATATTGTTTTTAGAGGAGCACCCAATTTTAAGTCTATTTTAACCAGAAATTTTACCAAAAAATCTCCTTCTAATAATGTATCTTTCTTTCCTCAGACAAAAGGTTTTTATAGATGTAAACAATGCATTGTATGTAAAACCACCGATCATTCTATCCCATCTAAAATTACAAATTTTATGTCAAATAGGACCAAAAAAGTGTACAATATAAATGATTTTATACGTTGCAATACAAAAAATGTTATTTATCTGCTCGAGTGCCCGTGTGGCCTCCAATATGTGGGGATGACCACAAGGTGCCTAAAGATAAGATTGAGCGAACATTGCAGAAATATCAAAAATGGATACCTAAATCATACAGTATCCAAACATTTTATTATGCATAACAGAGATCCGCGCCTATTAAAATGTATTGGTATAACCAAATGCTCTACCTCCTGGCGTGGAGGTGACATAAAAAAGATGCTTGGAAAAAAAGAGATGGAATGGGTGTATAAACTTCAGACTCTTATACCCCATGGTCTTAATGCAGACTTTGATTTACATAACTTTTTATAATCTTTTATAATTTTTTAAAAACATGTTGCTGCCTGTACCTTTAAATAATTATGCTTTTATTGTTACTGATGAATAATGTAATTTTTTATCATTGTTTTACTTTTTTATGTTTCTAAGCTCATGTAATTACAATTGTAAACTGTCTTTTCCCTGCAAGTACATTTATCTGCTGTATTTGCTCCTGTTATTGTGGGTTAAACTACATTTCCCTACATGCATTGCGGCTATATCTTCCGATTTGCGGAAGTGCCGAAAAACCATGTGACCAAGTCTGATTAGCTTTAAACCTATTGCTCCCCTTCGTTTTTAATTTCTAATTCTAATCAACACTTTGTGAAGGCTATAATTATGCAATCATCTGCTTATTTTACTGTTACATGTGGCCGTTTTTTGCGGCCATTTTGACTACATTTCCCATGTGGCATTGTGTTTTACTTCCGAAAAACGGAAGTGCTGTTTGGACATGTGACTTTTTATTAATGTTTAAAAACACAATTTAACACCTTCGTTTTTGATCCAAACATTTTAATATCATGTTATAGTATTATTATTTATACACTTATTGAGTTATTTATGCAATTTAATGTTTTAATTTTGTTTTCAATTCTGATTGGTTGTACCATTTTTGGCGCCAAATTCAAATTAGTTTTATCTTTATAAAACATCTATTAGCCAGGTATCATATGTAAATCCATTTGAAAAAGTCTTTTTTTTTGACGAAACGCGTTATGGATATTTAATATTTGTGTTCTTTTATCATATTAAAGTATTTTTGGTCATTTATTTGTGCCAATCAACTTTTTCAAAGACACATAACTTTTCCTTTTACCCTGGCTTTTTAGTATTATTTTTTATTGGTTTTATAAAAATCATTGGATAATATCCCTGGAAGTTTCCTGTACTTAAAGAAATCCTTAGGTGGGGATCAATCCACCCAAGCTATCATCATAGAGCAGTTGGCCTGCTCTTACCTTGTAAGTACATTCTTTTATTATTTTATCAACAATACTATACAGTGAGCACTATTAGTTGTCTCTTTTATTCCGAGAATTGGACACCAACGACGGAGAGGAACCCATTTATATCCCATAAGCGGGGATTTAAACCGCTGTAGGCGCCTTACTCCAGAGCTGGATATTAGCTCTGGTAAATGTGAGTTTTATACTATTATTCTTTTATATTCACATTTGAATTTTACATACTGCACCATTGGTTGTCCCTCTCTCTTTTTATCTTTCATACCAAGTGGATCCACCATATCAGTAGAAGACCTTACCACCAAAGACTATCTGTAAGGATAAATATTGGGATTTTCTCCTTTTTTGAACTTTCCATTGGACTATTTTACATATATTTTTTATTATTTATTGTGGCGCAGCCTTTTACTGTTTTTTATTCACCTTATTTCAAAGGGTTTGAGGGATCCCCTTTTAAGGTTGCTGCCTATAAGTTAACCAAGCGCTGTCTCATTCTTTTATTTTTATATATATATATATATATTATAAAAAATAAAAGTTAATTAAAAATAAATTCAAAAATGTAAAAATAATAAAATAAAAAATAAATAAATACATATATTTAAATATATGTAATTTTATTCTAACTGTATTTTGAGATATATATATATATATATATATATATATATATATATATATATATATATATATATATTATATATAGTGATTAAAAGCTGGAATATAATTTCCTAACTGGAGACCGATAACAGTGTATGTATATTATCTCATTGGTGATCCTCACACATGTAATTGTAGAACACCACACCATTTTTTTTGCCTTTTGTGTTTATGATTTTTTTTCGAGTGAACCTGGGTGTTGATTACAACTAGGAGACTCACTATACTTCTTGTGCTTTTGTATCACAAACAAATATAAATGCTAGCTTTGGCCAGTGTTTGTGACTAACTGGTGATTTAAACAGACTAGACATACCCCATATTGAATACCCTGGGTTGTCTAATTTTCAAAAATAGATGGTTTGATGGGGTAAATTATATTGGCCGGCTTTAAAAATGTCCCAAATAAAACATGGCTGCATGATGACCAGCTATAAAAATTCCAAGTTGGAAAACAGGAATGTGGGACGTCAGAAAAAGATATTCACTTTAACACTTGCCTCACTTGACCAGACACCAACACAGAAAGCTATCCAATATTATTAAGAAAAAAAAAAAAAACACAGCAGGTCTGAGATCTTTTTATTTTTTATTGTTATTTGTTATAATGCATAATTGACATAATGTTTATAACACAAACAATTTAATCTACATATGCAATTAATACTGGAATTATATACTCATCGTATTCCCCTGTTATATATATATATTTTTTTTGTTCAGTTAATTTGTAATTTGTACAGTATTATATTCATTATTGTAATTGAATAATTTTAATAATAATAAAAAAAAAATTTGATAAGGAAAACTGGAAAACGCACCCTCCAAATAAGGTCTTTTAGCCCCCAGAGAACTAGACACACATATACATGGGTGGTATCATTGTAATCAGGAGCTATTGCTAAACACATATTGGGGTGTTCTTTGGCAGTAACCCTTAAAGTTCTCAGTACATGTATTCTTAAATTGGTATGTGTGTCAAAAAAATCACCAATTATTATATTTTTATTTTTTTTGGCATAGATTGGTGGTAAAATGGTTGCATGAAAACAGTAAAAAATACCTTAGGTTGCCTTCTTTTAAAAAATATATACATGTGAAGGGTTATTAAGGGATTCCTGAAGTTACAATGTAACTCTGGTTAATTTTGAAAACAAAATGGTTTGGAAATAGCAAAGTGCTACTTGTACTTATAGCCCTATAATTTGCAAAGCAAAGCTAAGAACATGTTAAGGGGACACTATACTCACCTGAACAACTTTAGCTTAATGAAGCAGTTTTGGTGTATAGAACATGCCCCTGCAGCCTCACTGCTCAATCCCTTGCCATTTAGGAGTTAAATCCCTTTGTTTGTTCTTTTAGATGTTTGATGTATTGTTACATTGATTTGCAAAATAGAGCTATATTTTCATTGGCAGTATTTGTGGTGTGCATTCTTTGTTAAGATGTATTGTTTGTATTGGGTACCAAGAAGAATATCTACTAAGGATTGTACCCTTGTATTTGCACAATTTGTATATTTGAACTCTTCTATGTGAGCAATCTGTGACAAGGCTACTTAGAATCAACTATCTTAGCAAACAAATATGGGGATTTGTTTGCAAAAATAGGTGATTTTAAGTAGCCTTGTAAAATGTAAAACTATTTTTGTGTGTGCCCACGTTGTTCCTTAATCTGTATTTTGTACTTTGAAATAATTGAAATATCTAATGAAAAGACGAGAGCTGAGGGTGAACAAATCTAAGTCACATAAGTCACGACAAATTGCATCCTGCCTTGAGGCACACAGTCTACCTGTTGATTAAGACAAACAATCATAAGCCTAAGTGATTACCACTTTTAAAACAAAATCTGAGATTTGATGTAAAGCTTGACGCAGGTAGTCAAACTGTTTTAGAACAGTTTTACTTCTTCCTTGAGGTATGGTGAGCACTACTCACAGCTTTCATTACTTCCGACACAGAGCCAGGAGTTCTAAAACAGTTTGACTAGTTACAAAGGGGCCCTCCTGGCATTGTAATTAATGCCATTATGATGTTTTACAGTGGTTATGGTGATTGCAATGTTCCTTTATAGGCTTGTGTTGTCATCTTGTTTTCTGTTTGACAGACCCCCTTTAAGTGATGTATATAAATCTCAGTTTTGTTACTGTTTTCAAGGCTGTACAGCAATTTTTATTTTATTTTTTGACATTCTCTATTTTTGAAGTGCAGACAGGCTTGCTTAGTCATTTCACAAGAATTATCAACAACATTAAAAGGATGCAGATGGAACATGAAATTACAAGAATACTGCACATTTTATAGGAAATAAGAGAAGGCATCATGAGCACAATTCATGTTATTTAGAGAGATAATGAGAAATGCAATAAAGTAGAACTGTGGAGATGAATACCACTGGATGCCAAGCTGTAACAATCGCAGATGACCTTGTAGGGCATAATAACAGAAATAGGAGAGTAGAATTAAGCTCCATGTCTGTAAGGTCATATAATACATAAAATTACTAAGGCTAAATGTAAGACCCCCTATTAATGTACTCCCTGAATAGGTCACAAGGCAGAAGTATAAGGCAGAACTAGTATTGTTGTTAGACTATAGATGGGGAGGTAATTTATTCCTTCTGTATGATAGGAAAAGTAGGAACTTAGCCTATGCCCATCAGACCATAACATCTGCCTGGTAGTGAAGAGTAACCAGAGTCTCACATATCAGCTTTCCTCCACTTACGCAGTTTCGGCACCACAACAAGGCCTCTCTGTAACGGACCTTTTTGCACACAAGAGGTTAAATACTGTTTAGGCGATATTCCCCTTTCAGATGCACAGGCAGCTACTACAATTACCAATCTCCCGAACTGCAAACACACGAATTCTCCAATTCCCGAACTGGAACCATACGAATCCTCCAACCCCCGAACAGGAAACACACGAATACTGTTAAACAGCCCAACAGGAAAAACCATACGAACAGCTTACACTCCTGGCAGTCGCACTGTAACAGCATACAATCTTATTCCCCCTAAGAACGAGACGACATTTCGTTTGAGGATCAAGCAGAACTGATTTACTGGGGCTACCTGCCCGGCTTTTATGCAGTTCTCATACCTGGTGGACACTCCCCTATGTGACCAGATGGAAGACTGGGATACAGGACAGACACTGACAGTGTAAAATCATTCCCACAATACATTGTAATCCCTCCTTTCTATCCTGTAGATAATTGGGAAGTAATCCAATTATCTCCAAGGACAGAGGCAAGACTCCATTAACCACATGGCAGACCAAGGACGATAAAAAGACATTAAAATATACAATGTTACATTTATTACATAAAATACCCACATGTAACATATCCCCAGATAGCTTAGATCGGAGCGCACATTATTACCGAATGGCGCTCAGATCTCACACATACAGTTCAATTGCCATGGAGCCAAAGTCTCTTATTACCCGAATAGGCTCCATGGCATAGCTATATGGGTTAAAGCCTTCACATAGTTAAAGTCCTGATTGATCCGGCGTTCGGCTAAACGACCGGAGCTAGAAGCATGGAAGGCTGGCGGCTCAGCGGTGTTCGTGAGTATAAGTGTCTGTTTTTAGTTCCATGAATTTGGGACTGAACACCGTTGGCCGCACAGAATGCTGCCACCTTGTGTTAGTTATGCGCCACTGCGACCACCCGGTAGCAATGAATTAAGCTGCGGTTTACCGCAGCTACTGGATGGTCAATTGACGGCACATGCCACTTCTGGGAGGCCAATTGAAGACATACGAAAGTCGCTGGTGGTCGGCCGTACGTTAGTTTGTTCGGTAGATTGAATCTACCAAACGCCCCGGGCAGAAAGCCACAATAAGCCTTTCTGCAGGGAAAATAGTGTTTTTAAATGCCGGTCCATAGTCTATGGGGAGCAGGCGGGCAACCAGGCTCCTCCAATGCACAGTGGCGAGGTCGGTTCCGCCACACTCTCATAATATGCCGTGATTCTTCTTGGCTTCCTGAAAGGCCAGTCTGGGTCTCAATTGTTGCTGGGAGTGTTGCTGCCCAATGATGAATGGTGTTCCAAAATTGCAACCATAATCACTCAAAGCATAGGGAAATGGGTATTCTGAATCATTTATAATGCAAAATATAAGACATTCAACAAAACTCCTTTAATAATCTCAGATAAAAATAACAGTTGACAGAAAATTTGACTTTTCTACTTACAGAACGTGTGTACTTATTAACATAAAATTACACAGAGTTAATGAGGAGTTTTCATTTCAGTGAATTCTTTAGCAGGACCTGTTGTGGTTTGAATTTGGCTAATCATTGCTAGCATTTTTACAAAAATGGTAGCTGATCACAATCTAGTTCAACATTTACTCAATGAAAAAAAATGACTGAGAATATAACCACTATATTGTTAAGGTGCTTAGACTGCTCCTTTTCTGCAGCTTTAACAATAAAGGGACACTACAGTGTTAGGAATGCAAAGCTGTAGCGTCCTTCTGCCTCTTCCTTTACCTTAGTCCAGCACTGAGGTCTCTCAGCACTGGCTCTGGCTCCTCCGACGTCATCACGAGGAGGAGCCTAATGCGCATGTGCGGTGAGCGCTGTGTGTGCAGTAGGCCTTGCCCATAGGAAAGCATTGAATCAATGCTTTCCAATGGGGATTTAGAAGATGCTGGATGTCCTCATGAAGGTGTGAGAACATCCAGCTTCTTTTCGCAGAGTTAAACAGAGGCAGTCTTAACCCTGCAATAAAAACAATGCAGTTTTCTAAAACTACAGTGTTTTCAGCTGCAGGGTTGAGGGAACAGGGCACTGCACCCAGTTGACTTCAATGAGATGAAGTGGTCTGGGTGCCTATTGTGTCCCCCTAATGTAATTGAATTTATATCTGTAGCAGAGCTCCAATACTCCAATCAAGTACTTCTGCTGAAGGTTAAAAGAAATGGTGCTTCAGTGATTATAGCCTACCTCCCTAAGCACTAGACTACAATTAGTGAAGGGAAGAACAACAAGACAGGAAAAGGGGGAGGGGGAAGGTACATACAACCTGGACAATCAACACATTCAATCCAATACACAGGACCAATTCATATGGAGAAACATATAGGCACTCAATATAAAACACACAAAGGGTCTCTGGGCATGGGGATTCTGTTGTAATACAACAAGGCCCTCATCCACAGGGATAACAGCCTCTTTTAGGGGCTTCTGGTACCAGGCTCATAGTCTGTGGGTCGGAGGCTAGCCTTCATGCCTCTCCAGGAGGCTGTGGCATGCGAGCTTCCGTCACTAAATCTACTTGTGATGATCAGACAAGGCAATGCAACATAGGCAAGATTTGAATTTACTGGGCAAATCAGATATGAACATAACACGAGGGATTTATTTAATTAACAAGTAATCATGGAAAAGACCTGCTATTTATGAGCTGAAATAGCTCATATGGAAATCAGAGATGGAGAATTTTTAGAATTCATCTATTTTGACCTAAAATTAAACTTTCTCTGTCATCTTCTGGGGTCTTACCATATTTTGCAGTGACCTGAGGGTGCAAGGGAAGAGGTTTTACTCACATAGATCCTCCTTAGCTTTTGGTGCTTCATATGCATGCACAAGAGTACAAATCTGATGCGAAAATGCGGGAGCCTCCATCAGGGCCGGACTGGGAAAAAAATTAGGCCCGGGCATTTTTCAATCAGAGCGACCTCTAAGTAGGGGGCGGGGCTAGAGAGTGTGTTTTGTCATCACTAATGACAAGCACGCCCGCTCTCAAAGTGAGCATGTTGGTTCAATGCGCAGAGCCCCGCTGAAGAGCTCTAGCATTAGAAAAAGGCCCTGTATTTGTTCTGCGCAGCGCAAGCAAATTTAATAACATGCTTGCACTGTGTTTGCTTTTAAATTGTCTCTGGTGTCTCCACAAGTGGGATACCAGAGGACAAAAGTGCTAGGAAAGTGTATAGTGCATGTGTTTGGAGCCTTCTTTTGGGACTGCGTGTGTGTAGAGTGTGGTATTGTGTAAATAGGTCAATTTCATTTGTGTTTGTGGTGTAATATGTGTGGCTAGGGGCAGTGTGTAGGAGATCTAGTCTGTAAAGGACTCAGAGTGTGTATAGGAGATTGTGTGTGTGTGTAGAGGATTAAGAGTGCATATAGGGTAAGGGATCTAGTGTGTATCTGGAGCGTAATGTGTGTAGTCGTGCAGTGTGAGGGATGCTGTAGTGTGTATATATATATATGGACGTATTGTATGTGTGAGGGGCGCAGTGTGTGTGTGTGTGTGTGTGTGTATGTAAGAGGGGTGCTGTGTGTGAGGGTGTTTTTATCTGCCGTCACATTCTAGGTTTCTAATTTTTTTTGTCTGTTAATGAGAGTTATTTTATTTATTATATATATATGTGGGTGTGGGTGTGTTGTATATGTGTGGGAGTATGCTGTGTGAGTGAGGGTGCTGTCTGTCTGAGGGAGCAGTGTCTGTCTGAGGGTGCTGCATGTGTATCTGGTTGCTGTGTGTATCTGAGGGTGCTTTGTGTGTCTGGGGGTGCTGTGTGTGTCTGGGTGCTGCGTGTTTGTCTGAGGGTGCTGTGTGTGTCTGAGGGTGCTGTGTGTGTGTCTGAGGGTGTTGCGTGTGTATCTGGGTGCTGCGTGTGTATCTGGGTGCTGGGTGTGTTTGAGGGTGCTGTGTGTGTCTGAGTGCTGCGTGTGTATCTGGGTACTGCGTGTGTATCTGGGTGCTGCGTGTGTGTCTGGGTGCTGTGTCTAGGGGTGCTGTGTGTGTGAGGGGGCTGTGTGTGTCTGGGGAGGCTGTGTGCGTCTGGGGGCTGTGTGTGTGTCTGGGGGCTGTGTGTGTCTGAGGGGGCTGTGTGTGTCTGGGGGCTGTGTGTGTCTTGGGGTGCTGTGTGTGTCTGAGGGGGCTTTGTGTGTCTGGGGGGGCTTTGTGTGTCTGGGGGGGCTGTGTGTGTCTTGGGGTGCTTTGTCTGTCTGGGGGTGCTGTGTGTGTCTGAGGGGGCTGTGTGTGTCTGGGGGTGCTGTGTGTGAGTGTGAATTTATTTATTTAAATTTTATATATTTTTTATTAATAATTTTTAAAAAAAAGTTATATCCCCCCCTCCCTTCTTACCTTTAGCCTGGGAGGGCGGGAGAGCCGTTCTGAAATGAGGGGGAGCCGTTCTGCCTGGGGTGCCATGAGGGGGACCATGCTGCCATCCTTCCCTGGTGGTCCAGTGGTGAGAGTGAACTCTAGCCCGCAGGCTAGAGTTCACTCTCGCAAGATCTGAGCGTTGCCGCGGTAACAGAATCCCGCGAGAGGACTCAGCGGAGCTGCTGGCTAGAGCTCCACCGGTTCCTCTCCTGCGGCCGCCTGTAACAGTGCCACTGGGCCGGTGAGGGAGATCTTTGATCTCCCCACCGGCCCATGAAGGCACACAGCGGGGCCGGCGCTCGGACAGCGCTGGCCCTGCAGGGGAGATCCTGTGATCTCCCCTGCCGGCCTCTGCCCCACGGCCATCGCTGCCCACCGTGCATTTGCTCGGTATGCCCGATGGCCAGTCCGGGCCTGGCCTCCATAGACAATAAGTTGTTTCTTCACAGCGTCAATAGTGAGTGCTGGGGGAATTGAGAAAACTTGGCAACGTTACCTCTGCCTTTTGTCAAATTTAGAATTTTGTCAATCAGAGGAAAAAAAATATAGCTATGTATTTTCTAAAGTCAGCAAAGTTCTATTCCCTGCTGACCTTATATAAATTAAATTATGTTTCTTAGTTAACATAATTTTATGTTAACCAGTAAATATTGTTTCATTGCATTACAAAAGTATTCAATAGTACAAAGCATGTGCTTTGCTTGGGGCAGGAGGCGGAGTGCGGTGGAAAGGAGAGCTGGGGGCTTCAGACCGAAATCCAGCACTTGATTTCATTGACCCCACAGGCAGCCTGGAACACAGAATCACTGCTCTCCCTATCTGCTCCATGAATTTTGGTTTACTGCTCCCAAGACGTGCAATCAGAATGAATGGGGAGAGCAGCAAAGGGTATACTTGCAATTTGGCTCTATGGGCTGAATATGGGGCCAAGGAGATTCAGGGCACATCTGGGCAGCAAGGTTTATATATAGAACAAATATATACAATAGGTGGAACACATCTGATGATTCAAATAAAGCTTGAAAGCTTCTTTTTTAGAGTCTACTTTTTAGGGAAAAGATTTTCTAATAAACGCAATTCTGAACAGCTTGGACATCCCATACTTCTGGGTTAGTCTTTGTTCCTTTTTATTCCTATAGCTAAGTGGTCAAACTCCAAATGTGCAGTGTTTCACAGTGAAGATGTAGTAATATAATCAAGCCTCTTAGAGAAGAGTAGTCTGGAAACACGCAGGTTTGTTGAATAAATCAAAGTGGCTCAAAGGTATTTGGAGTTGAGCAGGTTTCTCTGTATGAGCAAGGATCAAAAGTTATGTCAGATTCAGAACAACAACTTCTATCATTGTGAAGGCCTGTATGTATTTGTTCTATATAGAAACTGTGCTGCCCAGATGTGCCCTGAATCTCATCGGCCCCACATTCAGCCCATAGAGCCAAACTGCAAGTATACCCTGAATTCCAGCAATTTCAACACTGCTAGCATTTGGAGCACATTCTTAAAGAAACACAGGGGGTGTAACTTAATTTATGGCTCAGTTCACATCAGTCTGGCATCCCCATCTACTCACGTTCTGAGGTCACAGGCATGATATGGACCAATCACTCATAACAGTATTTAAACTCCTCTTTCCCCATTTACTGTATCATATCATGGTTTCTGATCTCAGTACCCTTTAGTGCTTTCCTTGTTACATTGTGATATTTCTGGTATTGACCTTTGCTTAGTGCTTGCCACTTGTGATTAGCATATGCTGTTTGCATTACTCAATATTTCTGCTCTTATATTCAGCTTTTTGAAGTGCTGCCATGACTATATTCTGCCATACATCGCTGCAATCTTTATATCAATAAATGTGCACTTTTTCCTTATTTCTGTTTATACTTCTTTGTATCATAAGGGTTTACTCCTGAACTCGGACTGCATTTTGTTTTGTGTTACTTGCTACATATGTGGGATAGCCTAGCACTGGAATTAACCCTATCAAGGCCTTGATCTCATAATTATTTCACCTGACATTTAATACATTTTAACTTGGAGTTGAGGTATCGTCTGTGGGTAGGTTTCATACCACACCCACATATTTTTTGTTATATTTTGTCTATTCTATTGATATACCGATTACCTGGCAACAGCTAAATTATGTTCATGTTGTCTCTCTGTTATCCTGACCTATGCTTGTATTTGACTACATTTCCTCTTTATTTTATGTTAAGTTAAGCCCGGCCACTCTAAGGATCCAGTTTGCTATTGTTATCCTAGACTCGGTGCATGACAGTATGTGTGTCTGCTTGTGTATCTATTTATACTTGAGTGTGCCTGTATGTATCTGCGTTCCTGTCCATGTGTGTTTGTGCATCTATGGCTTTAGGTATTCATCTGTGGTTGTGTGCGTCTTTAAATATTTAACTTTGAGTTTGTGACTTTATGCATTTATCTGTGAGTGTGGTAGGAGGCTTTTTCTTGCAGGTGTTAAGGGGTGGCATTTGAGACTTTGAAGAGGGGCCACTAAACTTTTGCTTTGACCGTAGCAACACCCCTGGGGCAAAGTATCAAACATTTATAATTTCTTACAAGTTAATAACATAATTTTGCTTTGTACATTACAGTTTACATCAAGCATGTCAAACTCACGGCCCACAGTGAACATCTTTGCGGCCCGGCGAGCCACGAGTACATGCTTAGTGTTAAAGCAGAGTAGGCACCTGCTATCTCCACATTGCAGGTGCCTACTCTGCTAAAATTTACCCTGCCTGGGCTCGGAGAGGTCAATGGAGGAGCTTAGTCTTCCTGCTCCCTTGTGTGTGTCAGTGAGTGTGTGTGTGTCGGTCAGTGTTACGATTGGCTGCTGCTGGACAGTGGAGTACCTGGAGGTGCACGGAGGCATGCAACGTCACATCACATTCCAACGTGACGTCGACGTGCTTCACCTTCATAGGGTTTCAAGAAGTAGCGGGAGGATCCGCTTTGGCACAGGGTGCGGACGGCACCATTTGGGGTAAACCAAAGGCCGGACTTACAAGTCGCATACTGGCAGCGGCAATGTGAGTGGAGTCTGATTGTTGGCTAGAGGGGGGTGCTTGGATTTAGTAAGGGGGCACTGGGATTTAGTATATTGGGGGGGCTGGGATTCAGTAGAGGGGGTTGCTGTGGTTTAGTAGAGGAGGGTGCTTTTTTTTTTTTTATACTGTACTTTTCAAAATAAACCTACGTTTCAATGAAAATTTAAGTGTGTGTTTTTTTTGCGGCCCACATATATTTAAACCTTGTTTATTTGGCACGTGCTAGACTTTGAGTTTGACATGCTTGGTTTACATCTTCTACAAGAGCATACTTTTAATTGACTATAGTGATAATTAAGTGATTTTTTTTCATCTGTCTAAGCTTTAAAAATTAGAAATCAGAATTAATTGCTTTATTTAGAATTTTCTGTACGAACTCCTAGAACTAAATGATTCCGTTGTTTGATGGTCAATGCTTAACACGTAATGATGTATGAATGTTAATAAGAGAAGTCCTTAAAGAGTAGATTTATCACCTCAATAAGAGCGTTGGATAGCTGTGCTCAAGTCTAGAACATAAATTTCATCATTTAGGATCAATGTTTGCAGCTCTCACACTTGAAGGGATGCAGCTGTCATTTTGCACCAGGATTGAAAGGCTGGAGAATTGACTTGTTCCCCATGACCTTGCCAAGATTTCAATGACATATATTGCAGTGGCATAAACTACACAGTTGGGTCAGAGAACAAGAAATAAAAGCACATCCCGCTTCCTGGAGGAGAATGGATTATTAGCAGGGGGAAAAAGCAAGGCTAGTTTTATGTTTTGTATAACTGTGTATTGTCTTTGTAAAGTATATAATCATATAAAAAGCTGTACAGCATCAAAGGTACAGCAAGCCTTTTCAATGTACAAGGAGTAGGTCTAGGCAGAATTCATTGCCTTTCTCCAAGCAGAAAGCTCCTGCTGAGATTTTGTGCATGGGACCCTGGGAGAGGTCAGTTGTCTTTACTAATGGCCTTTATAATACTGAGACACTGAGTGGTGAATAAAAACCCCCTAGAGACAAATTAATTAAAAGTAAAGATGTCAACAATCCACCAGGGGGTGCTACTGCCTTCCATCTTCTCCCTGTCTCTGTGTACCAGCTCTATGCCTAGTGATAGCCCAACTCAGAATCCTCCCCCCATTCTCTTCCTCTGTCTGTTATAAGCATTTACACTTCAGATCTATCAGTCCCCACCATGCCTACCGATCGGAGTGTCTCCTAACAAGATGAATACACCATACTGAAAACAAGTGCACCTTTCTTCTCACTGCACATCAAAGGGCTGTCTTGTTTTCATTTTGTTGATTATTTTTTTTATATTTTAATTTTTTTTTTTGTAATTTATTTGGGCTTGTAAAGGAACCATGAGCATAAGCCATGGGTATCGAGCATCATGGTGGACCTATGCTCTCCATCAGGTCCCCCATTCTAATTTCCAGTTTGAAGTTGTGGACAGCAACTTTGCCCCCCAAGATTGGAACTATCAGCAGGTAAGATGCAATGAACGAATGGATAACTGAACTCTGATCTTGCAATAATGAAATAGTATGTCAGCAGGTGCCCTGGGGACAGCCTCCAGGGGGATCATTATATACAGAACAAATACAGTGTGCTTAAAGGAAACCAACTGGAATGTTTAGAGCAAATGTATCTGTTTGTGATCTGTACTAGTTAATGTACCATTCCATTGAATTTTTTTTTTTTTTTTAGAAGATACACTTTTTGTAACGCTGCTCGGTTATTCATGGCTGATGAACTATCTGCTGTTTTTCTAAAACAAAAAAAAAAAATAAAATAAAAGATCAATAGCAGAAAAATTACATTTAAAAAAAATTGATAAAATTGGATGTCTGACCTTGTTATACGCTTGTTTTAGTGTATCCCCACTTTTTGATGCTGCTCTGTTGTGCAAGGCTGTGGACTTTGTCTTGCTTTATTTAAAATCAAAGTAAATTAGTGACAATAGTAAGACAATAATTCAAAACATGACACAATTAGGATTTGTGAGCATGCTTGAAATACTTGGAAAAATTGTCTTCATCATCTTTCTTTGTGATGCATGAAATTTAAAAAAAAAAAAATTAAAAAAATACAAGAGACTGCAATTAGGTCAGAAGGACTTGTTGGATTGACTCCTTACTCGCCATGACTCAATGCTTATTGCAATTCATGCAGTCTGACTACAAAAAATTAAAACACTGGGATTAACCTGTTAGATATCACATATCACTTGGGTACATAAGCATATAATCACTGAGATAGCAAAAAGCTATTTTGTTTCAGAATTCTGCAACATGATGTTTTAATTCTAAAAAATATTGATGATTGATGTATCACTATAATAAAATATTGCATATACCCTGTACTAAAATATGTGCGGGAGGGCGCGATACAAGATTATGTCACTGTTTGTGGCTGATTTTATGTTACACATTACTGAGTTGTAGCATGCCAATGATGTTGTGATTCATGTGCACAAATTGTAACAAATTCATTTTGTAAAGCAGTGTATCAAGGACACAGGTTTATCACAATATATTGATACACTAAACTGCCCCATGCACAAAGCAAACACTAGTTTCATTTAGAGTTTGTGGTATGTGGCTGGAACTGAAAGAGTTAATTTAACCCCTAGAAGATGGCATATGGCTGCTGCTTCTTAACAGCATGATGTGCAAGGATTATATTAAGCAAGCACAATGAAACACAACTATATTAACTCATGGGGAGTTCGACTGCAGGGATTGCTTTATTAACCATTCACATTACATTACATTATGCCTATTTCTGTTCAAATTTCTAATAGATGACCTAATAGATGATTCAATAAAAAGTAGTGTGTAAATGAGTCATACTAGCAATTTGTGTATCTTTGTGACATATCCTTGCTGTCCATTTTTAACTATCTGAGTGTCACAAGTTAATGCATTGCAGAACAATGCACTGGGGAAAAATCCTCATATATTGAAATGGTTAATATATGCTCTTAACTCAAGTTAAAAAAAATGTCAGCTATAAATGCTATGCTAGTAAAGGAACAAAAATATTATCAAAGCAAGACATTTAACTATTTCAGTGGTTGACAGGTGTATGTGTAATTCATAGCTTTGCAAAGTTTGTATACAGCGCTATGGAATTTGCTGGCGCTATATAAATAATACAATAATAATAAAAATATAAAGAATATTCCCATACTTTTTTACACTGCTTAGAGCTGGATTAACCTATCTATTAGGTAGCATACTGTCTAATAATTCATGTATAGCTTTACTACCATCACTGGGTTCTATATACACATCTAGGGTTACCCACTAAACTGTAAATTGCCAAGAATTCAAAATAACTTTAACAATTTACTCAACAATAGCTGAGTTGGGAAAAATTCTCCAAGTCAGCTGTGTTTTCAATCAAAATGTTTTGGACTAAGTTTTGAAATTCACTCTCCACATGTGACACTTTACTGCTGAATGAATAACTCTGGTAGATGTTTGGTTTTATGAATTAAATAAGAAATTCTGGAGACCCGACAATGGATTTAGAAAATAACTAAATTTAAAACAATTCTTCAACATATAATTTGTGAATAATTGTTCAATTCTCCAGAGTTATTCATTTACTGATCCATTAGACCCTATTCTGTTTACACATTTTTATAGTGAATGCCAGACTTGGCAGTACACCTGCTCAGGTCAAAGTTTCCCCATCTGGCTGTGCATCATGGGAAACAGTTGTAAATGCCAAACCATAGGGCAGGAGGATAATGATAATCCCAGCTCCTCAGTGTGGTCTCTGCGAATTAACCAGGGAAGCATATGTCACCCCAGGTCAACTTAGCAAAGCATTAATGGGAGGTAATACATACTCCTGGAAATCTAAAACGTCTATTGAAACGAGAGGAAAAAAAAAGCAGATCAGTACGAAACTCAATCCCACCTTGTAACAACAGACACAGAAAAACTAAAATCATTTGACTCTTTACAGGGCTCAGTAACAAAGGCATGCCATGCTTGTAAAATAGATGTATGTATTTTTAATAATCTTTTATTTTGGAGGACAATGCTTGAAGGCATAGTTGATATATGAGATGACATAAAAAAATACCCTACCTCTATCTTCTTTACTTTAAATTATAAAAAAATAAATAAAGCAAAGCTTAGTAAATAAAATACAAGATCAAGTTTTTGATAAGCATGTCAGGTTTTTGCTAAGTAACCAAAGAGTGTCTTTTGACACCTGGATAATGAACTGTCAAAAATAAAAAACAAAGAAAGAATCAAGCAAAAACCAAACAAACACATAGCCCACGTGGCGAAAGTAACCTTGCCACGGGCTCTTGGAGGGGCCTGCTTGCCAGCCTCTTGCCCAAGGACTATGGCCCATGTATTAGACCTTGGTTCAGGACTGTGGAAAGGCTTTGTTCGTGCCTTTTCCCTGGTCTGGTTCGGTATATGGGATTTACCGAATGGATTATACTTATGCTGTTAGAATGCCAAACCAACTCCCGAACAGTTGGACCACCCGGGTCCCGAGTCGTGTGCTGCTTGTTGACTCTTATGACCCCTATCAACACTTTAACTGCAACGTTCTAAGCGGTCGGCTGGGTGGCCGCCGTTCGTATGGACGAACACGTGTCGGCGGCCAAATTTAGCCACAAATGCATACAGCGGTGTTTGGTCATCGAGTGTATGGAACTGTAATTGGGGGAACAGCTATATTTCCTCTGGGGATTGCTATAATCACTATAGTCCCTTGGATTACATCACTAGCTCTTGTAAGAGCTATCCTGCTATACTCTCTGGAGTAGGAGACATCTACCCACTGGAAGTTGGATCCTGGTCTTGGGTCCAGGGTGGGTGGAGGCGGGCTGTGGGGTTTACGGTGGTTATGGTGTTCCAGTGCTGTGCTTATGGTGCTCGCAATTACTAGGAAGCAGCGATTGGCGGAGGTACCCAGTATCCTGCTAGATAGTGTCACATCTAGTCCTAGGGAAGTGATGGAAAGAAGGGTGGAATGGTGCTAAGAAGCCCTTCATGATCAAAACTTTACAGGTTTATTTACTAAAGTGAGAATGATGTGTTTAATATAAAATGTCACTCCAGTTCTAAGGTAGAATGCCGCCACCTTCTCACAGTTTAGCGTATATGGAAGCTTCACTAAAGTGACAGCTGTTAAGAATTCAAAGCGAATTCAAAGTGAAATTCAAATTTAAAGGGACACTATAGTCACCCGAACAACTACAACTTAATGTACTGGTTCTCTTGTCTATAGCTTGTCTCTGCAGTGTTTTTAGTGTAAACACCGCCTTTTCAGAGAACCTTTTTACATTACAGCCTAGAAACACCTCTAGTGGTCACTTCTCTGACAGCCACTAGAGGTGCTTTCTGTGGCAGTGCTGCACAGTGTGCATGGAGACACTGAATGCTCCCCATTGAAAAACATTGAATCAAAGCATGAGGAGATAATGATTGTGACTGACTGTGATCATAAATTCTGATGATGTCAACCAAGGAGATGGATCGGGTCATGGCCAGGGCCAGCACCAGCAGATCTGCGCAGTTTTTTTTAAAACTTATTTAAGGGGGGCAAGGGGAATACTATATGTGTTCTTACAATACAGGGTCAGGAATACCTGTTTGTATTCCTGACATTATAGTGTTCCTTTAAGGCCAAAATGACTGAAATGAAAAAAAAAATCCAAGTCAGCTATAATTCAAGTTTTTTTATTTCAGTGTAAAATTTGAAATTCACATTAAATTTTTGACAATTTACTAGATTAAGTAAATAACCCTGTAAGTGTTTAAAGGTAGCATAGCTTGCTATGATTCAGAAATAAATGTGTGGTATTGTTTTTATTTTTACTAAAGTCTGCATTCATTGTATAATATAATATTCAGCAGACATATTGTCTCTTTAAAATGAACCCTTTTGAGAATCTTGAAAAAGTGACAATGATCATACTACATGTTTTTTCTGTCTTACAAAATTATTTGATATAACTGAGGAATACCATGTATTGGAGATGCCAAATTAGCACTGAAACGTCCTCTGCATATTGTCAAAAGGCTCAAGCGCTTAACATATGGTATAGAAGTCATAATCACTGATCTGATAATTGTAAAAGTCATGAAGAAAAGTATTGGAACTATGGGACTGGAATTACGACTCATGAGCAGCTGTTAAAATGTTGTTAAATGTCGGGTAAGAGATATGTAATTTCTTAAAATATGTGGAAAATAAGTATAAAAAATTCCACCTGTGCAAAGGAAAAAGATAGTTTACTGAAGTTTTTTCTCATGCTGCGGTGCTGGTCCCATCTCCTTGCTTGAGATCATCAGTCTTGACGATCTCAGCCAATCCAATGCTTTCCCATAAAAAAGCATTGGGAGGCTAGTGCACACACTAAGCAAAACACTGCATCAATTAAATCGCCTCTATGATACCATCTGATTGAATAGTCAAGTATAACTCGGCTATTGAGGTGGAAACGTCTCTGTACTGTGCTATATTGATCGGATATGTTGGAAACTTGGGGATGGGTTTGAAAGAAAATGTCTAGTTGTGGGTGACACAACTGCAGTGTCATAGTTACATACATAGTTATATAGTTACATAGCTGAAAAGAGATTTGCGTCCAACAAGTTCAGCCTTCCTCACATATATTTATGCTGTTGATCCATAGAAGGAAAAAAAATATTTCCAGTTTAATAGACTGAGAGGAGTGGTGGTGTAATAGGTAAACAATAAAAATCTATATAAATGAAAGTTGATCGTAAATTATAAAGAAATATAAATCCTTTGGTGCATTGTGAATGTGAAAGACAATATGACAGTGCATTGTACCAACTTCAGTGTCTTTATATAAGGATCACACTAGTTCTGTCCTTAATTATTATAATCTTTTTTATCTAGCGAATTTAAAATGGCCAATTTTGTAAATGGTAAGATTCGGAGTTAGTGTTTAATGGAAATAGTAAAAGATTCTTGGGAAATTTTAATGTAAAAATTTTAATTCAGTAGGATTGTAAACTGCCACAACATTAAACAATGACACTTGTAAAAGGGTTGGATATATTAGGAAGCAAGTGAACAATCAATTCCAGTATAATACAGAACTGAGCATAATACAGAAATGCCCTTACAATAAAAGAAGCTGGGCATAATATAAAGACATCTTTAAGATCATAGGTGTGTGTGCGCTGTTTACCTGGGGAGATGTAGATGTCAACAGAATGCACTACAGGAAGAATGACTGGCCGAGGCAGTGTTTTGCTCTGGGCAAGGTTCTGCTGGGAGACCTTGGGTCCTGGCATTCATGTGGATTTTACTTTGACACGTACCACCTACCTAGAGATTGTTGCAGACCATATACACCCCTTCATAGCAATGGTGTTCAGGAATGGTTTGAGTAACAAGAAAAAGAGTTCAAGCTGTTGCTTTGGCCTCCAAATCCCAGAGATCTCAATTTGATTGAGTGTTTGTGAGATGTGGTGGAAAAACAATTCCAATCCATGGAGGTCCCAGCTTGCAACTTGCAGAACTTAAAGAATCTGCTGCTAATGTCTTGGTGCCAGATACCACAGGACACATTCTGAGGTCTTACAGAGTCAATGCCTAAACACATCAGAGCTGTTTTGGCAGTGCAATGGGGACCTACACAATATTAGGAAGGTGGTTTTAATTTTGTGGCTAATCAGTGTATATATTTAACTAGAAAAGCTCTCGTTTTGAACATTTTGCCATTCATTCCTATGGGACCAATTTCGCCACAAGAACGACGATATTCCTTGAACCATTTGGCGAAACGTTCCACAAAGTAATAGCAATTACTGTCTATGTAGTGTAAAAACTGTGGGAGGAGTTAGGGTGGTAAATTTGGCTATAATAAGAATAAGAATAATATATATATGAGATAACATTAAGTGGTCTTTTTATGCAAGAACACTTAATAACTAGAAAAGCTACAATTTCTGGTGAAATTGTGTGAAGTGTTCTTGCCTCCACGAGTAGTCTACAACTGGCGGAGTAACTGTTATTATTTATTTATTTATATAGCACATTTAACCCCTTAAGGACCAAGCTTCTGAAATAATAGGGAATCATGACATGTCACACATGTCATGTGTCCTTAAGGGGTTAATTGCAACGTTGTTGCCCAAAGTGCTTCACAGTTACATTAAAGCATAAATTTATAAAAACATTAGCAGGTGTACAAAAGGCCGTGTCTATGACATCACTTGCTGCTCCAGCCTGGCACAGGTCAGAGTATTTTGGCGGTTGCCATTTTCAAATGGTTGTATTTTAAAAACTATAAATCCTACAGCGAAGAGCTTTATATTGTGAGAATCACAAGACCCAGACCTACATTTTGATGCATAGTATGTCTCTGAAGTATTAAAAATGAAGGCACAGTCGCAGTTTAGAAATTGCCCTTCAAGTTTGAGCTGGCTTGAGTGGAGTTTCAATGAATGTCAATGGACAGCGTGAGTTGCAAACAAATGGTTATATTGTGAAAACTATCACTAACATGTTTAGTGGCAGCAGGGATAGCTGAACGTTTTAATATACGATTTGTGTAGGTGGGCTTGAAAATGAGGGAGTGGTGACAGTTTAGAAATCATGTCCTGATTTTTCAGCTTTTGCCAGCTCCCACTCTAGTTTTGAACATTTTGCCATTCACTCCTATGGGACCAATTTCGCCACAAGAACGACGATATTCCGTGAACCATTCGGCGAAACATTCCACAAAGTAATAGCACACCAATCGGGAACAATCCGCACGTTTTGGTATATTACTGTCTATGTAGTGTAAAAACTGTTGGAGGAGTTAGGGTGATAAATTTGGCTATAATAATAATAAGAAGAATAACTAGAAAAGCTACAATTTCAGGGGAAATTGTGTGAAGTGTTCTTTCCTCCACCAGTAGTCTACGACTGGAGTGGGCGGAGTAACTGTTATCATTTATATTGCACATTTAATTGCAACGTTGTTGCACAGTTACATTAAACCATACATTTATAAAAACATTAGCAGGTGTTCAAAAGGCCCTGTCTATGACATCACTTGCTGCTGCAGCTTGACACAGGTCAGAGTATTTTGGTGGTTGCCATCTTCAAACGGTCGTATCTTAAAAACTATAACTCCTACAGCGAAGAGCTTTATATTGTGAGAATCACAAGACCCAGACCTACATTTTGATGCATAGTATGTCTCTGAAGTATTAAAAATGAAGGCACAGTCGCAGTTTAGAAATTGCACTTCAAATTTGAGCTTTGCAGAGTGAAGTTTCAATGAATGTCAATGGACGGCGTTAGTTGCAAACAAATGATTATATTGTGAAAACTATCAGGACTATGGCTTAGCCGTTGACATGTTTAGTGGCAGCAGGGATAGCTGAACGTTTTGATATAAGATTTGTGTAGGTGGGCCTGAAAATAAGGGAGTGGTGGCAGTTTAGAAATCATGTCCTGATTTTTCAGCTTTTGCCAGCTCCCACTCTAGCTTTGCCATTCATTCCTATGGGACAAATTGCGCCACAAGAACAACGATATTCCGTGAACCATTCGGCGAAACGTTCCACAAAGTAATAGCAATCCGATCGGGAACAATCTGCACGTTTTGGTAAATTTTTGTCTATGTAGTGTAAAAACTGTGGGAGGAGTTAGGGTGGCAAATTTGGCTATAATAAGAATAAGAATATATATATGTGAGATAACATTAAGTGGTCTTGCTATGCAAGAACACTTAATAATATATATGTGAGATAACATTAAGTGGTCCTTCTATGCAAGAACACTTAATAAGTTATATTATTATTTTGATTATTTTCCTACTCTGCTATTTTATACTTAATTTTAAAGTTGATTCTCAATTCACCATGTCGTATTGTTCATTGAGCCGATCAGTAGTGGTGGTCAGTATAGAGCAAGAAAAAAAGCTATTGAAATCTGTATCTCAATCTCAGGAACCATGCATGGTCTTTTAGTAAGGTTCTGAAATCAGATAGACAATGTGTGCCAACATCAACAACCATTTTCAGTGATCGTTAACATCTCCAAATCAAACTGCCAGCATGTATGGCTGTTGATTCAATCTGCCAAATGCAATTATTGTAAATACAGACACAAATCCAGATTTTCTGGCTGATGTCTAAATGACGTCAGGCAATCTATTTTAGACCAATGCAGTTCTGTTCCAGAACTCAATATGCAGGCTAGTGGGTGGGTTAATACTATAACATATGATCACAAGGAAATGGTCAATTCTACAGAATAATGTTGAGTTTGCATGCCATGAAAGATACACGTTAACCTTTGTTTATTCTAATTGTGTTTGCATATATCCATTGCAAAGTGTCTTCTTTAGAAGGGAAGGGATTCTTAGCACATTGTGTTTGGTGTATTCATCTATAATGCACTGAGCTATGGGTACAAAAGGAGCCACATAACTAAGAACTCTAAAGTTTCATGGGATTGAAATAAATAAACGAATCTAGTGCCTTTGGGTATTACTGTTTAAGCAGGTCAGATTACAGCTACCCCATGTATTCTTTTAAAGATAAAACAAATATATTTGAATGCTATGTAATATCAATTTCAATTTTATTTGATGGGTAAAGTACTCAATAGTAGGACAGGGGGAATATTGGACACTAAAAGTAGAGAATTAAATAATTCCAATTTCATCTCGTACATGAGCTAACGCAAAAATACCTGCAATTTATTTTTAGATAGAATCAAAAAATCATGCAAATGGTAATTAAAGTAAAAACATGAATTCAAAGTAAGTCAATTAGACACTGCCTTTCTCTTGATTATAGCAAGAATTTTTTAGAAAAATTTAAATTCATGAGAAAACAGGCATTTCCAACACTACCTTCTAGCTCAAAAAAATATAACTTTTTGGCCAAAATACAACTTTTTCTGAATAGAATAATAAAAATATTCAACACACCAAAGCAAGACTATCAATCTCACTAAAACACACTTGTCTTCTAAGTAATAGCTAATATCACTATACTCAAGAGAGCACAAAACATTGTTATGCCCTTTTCCAACTGCAGCTTTTGTTTAGCATCATCACAAAGATGCTGGGTTGTAAATAATCTAAATTTCACTGGATGATCTAAAAAAAAAAAACTAACCCACTAGCTGGATGTCTTCTTCCAAGGTTTTTATTTCATTTAGTAAGGACATAATAAATGTCTATACTGCATGTGCACAATGAGCATAAGAAAATTCTGTAGGCAGTGCTTGACATATGACATCAGCACTTCTATGACATAGCAAGATCTGGCAACAACATTAACTTAAAGGACCACTATAGTGCCAGGAAAACAAACTCATTTTCCTGGCACTATAGTTCCCTGAGGGTTGAAGTTGGAGGAAGGGGTTAAACACTTAGCTTTCTCCAGCGCCAGGCTCCCTCGGCACTGGTGAATCTTCTCCCTCTTCGGCTGAATGCGCATGCACGGCAAGAGCCGTGCGGGCATTCAGTCAGTCCATAAGAAAGCATTCTCAATGCTTTCCTATGGACGCTGGCGTCTTCTCACTGTGAAAATCACAGTGAGAATCGCAGAAGCACCTCTAGTGGCTGTCAATGAGACAGCCACTAGAGGCTGGATTAACCCTAATGTAAACATAGCAGTTTCTCTGAAACTGCTATGTTTACAGCAGGCAGGGTTAATCCTAGATGGACCTGGCACCCAGACCACTTCATTGAGCTGAAATGGGCTGTGTGCCTATAGTGGTCCTTTAAATGTCCTTGAAGGGACACTACAGGCACCCAGACCACTTCACCTCATTGAAGTGGTATGAGTGTACCATTCCTGTGCCCTTAGCCCTGAAATCTAACTTTGCTGTTTCAGAGAATGTTAAAATGTTTATATTGCAGCTTTAAGACTGCTTCTAATAACTGTCTACCATACAGACTTCTTGCTTTTTATATAGTTTAACTCAGTGAAATGAAGCTGGACTTCCTCACGATGTGCATGAGGACATCTAGCATCTTTAAATCTCCCATAGGAAAAAATTGGTTCCATGCTTTCCTATGGGAAGGCTTAATGCACGTACATGCACATTAGGTTCCCACTCAGCGCTGGCGTCGAAGGAGGCAGAGGGACTTCAGCACTGGAAAGCGTTGAGGTTTTTTTTTTTTTTATCCTTTAACTGCCATGAGTGGGAAGGTGGGGAGGGGGACACTATTGAATTAGGGGAACAGTTTTGTAATCCTCAAACTAGTGTTCCTTTAACTATGGATAATTGTATGCCTTGGAATAGCTTATTTAGTTGCTTCTTTCACATAAGCATGGTTGTATGACACTGTTATTAAATACATTGGTCTATGTTTCTCATTTAAAGGGATTCTCCACTACCCAAACATGTTTAGTACATATGCCTCCCAATGATGACATGCATATATTTAATTAATAGCGCAATGAGAAGTCTTTGCAAGACAGGAGCTTTGGGCAGTTGCCTGTTTCTTGAGTTTAGCTCCACTGGGCTAAACTACCAGGAGGTAGCAGTACTTCAAGCAGTAGGATATATGAATATTGTCCTTCTGTCTAGGTTTCTTGTCCGTTCCTTAATGCATTAATATATTTTAACATTTCTATAATTCGTTCTTTCATCATCTGTGTGTCACCTTGTGTGTCAGTAACAAGGCCAAACATTCAAGGGTATGTACATTTTTGATCAGGGCCATTTGGGTGATTTCTGTTATCGTGATTTTAAAAAGAGCCAAACAACTATGTGATAACAAATGGCTTCATATGATCACTATCCTTTAATAAAAGACATGTTTTTGCATGATCAGTCATATTTTCAAAATCAATGCCAACATTCTACAATTTCTGCCAGGGTAATCAAACTTTTAAGCACAACTGTATAGCAATTTTTTCTCTCTCTCTCTCTCTCTCTCTCTCTCTCTCTCTCTCTCTCTCTCTCTCTCTCTCTCTCTCTCTCTATATATATATATATATATATATATATATATATATATGCACACTGTTGAAATTGGGCCCACTGGGTGACCTGGGCTCCATTCAGCTGTACTGACTGTACCTCCTGCTGGTGGATCTGGCACAGCCTAATATCCTGCTGGTATTTTAAGCCTGACTGTTCACCCTTAAATCATCTGACATTATATCTATTATGTCCTTCATCTACTGGGAATGGGTCATTGTCAATCTTAATGTTTAAGAGTGTGATTGTTTGCCATATTCAGTGACAGATGAGAAGACTCTGTGTCACTTATCATCTGTGCACAGTACTGTATGTGTCACTTTTATTGACTATGAGTAGGATGGCATGCCAAATGTACTTACTGGGAAAATATATGGCTGCCAATTTCAATCAATGAGAAAAAGAGTTTGTGCCCCTGAAGTTATTATTATTATTATGATATTTATATAGTGCCATCAAATTCCGCAGTGCTTTACAATGCGATATAGGATGTATGATCCTAAGAACAGCTAGGGCAATAGTCAAATGTGCCTTTCCTTTATTATGCAATTAAGAAAAAGTATGTTAATTGCATTAAAGTGTAATGAGCTATTTAAAAATCACTAGTATTTGTTCACAACTATTGCAACTATAAAACTGCCTCTTGTTTGGGCTATTTTAGTCATATTTAGATGCTGTGATATTAAATGACAATATTGTCTTTGTTTGGAGCTATTTTTAAGAAGAGGGACATTTTAGTTTTTCTGCTCCATATTTTAAGAAAAACTACAAATCCAACAGGTGATTAGCATTCCAATAATACAACAATGTGATTAAACCATATGACAGAATACAAATAAATAGAAAGAATAAAGCATTCATGGATTATACAAATGAATTTAAAGTATGATTGGCATGAAACCAGGATGAGAATGAAGGCAAACTCAGCAGTGTGGAATTCTATTTAATTATATTTTTCACACCTCATAAGCACATATCTGTTAAATATAGGGGATAAGTAAACATAATTGTAAAATTCCTTGATAAAATTGGGTACCACCAATTTCACACCAATAATAAAAAAATAATAAATAACCGTTATACGCATTATGAGATCTCTTGTCTGCAGCCTTTGCAAGCCCTCCCTTTCTTCTCCAGCCCAAACTGGCAGTCTAAACACAGACTTCCCAATGGATGAAAAGTATTTGCAAGGCAAATGCACTGGGCAATTGCCTGCCTCCTGAGTTTAGCTCCACTAAGCTAAACAACCAGGAAGTGACAGGATTTGTTATCTGATTGACAGCCAGGGGGGAGTAACATGGTTGATTTATTAAAGTGGAATATATGGGATGATGTCACAAATTGTTGAGCCATATTGCACGTAAACTTAAACTCTGCTGATCAGGAGGGATGGATAGAAGTGTATGGCAGAAGGAAGAAATTAATTTCACTTTTTAAGAATACATAACATTGAAAAGAAAAAATACAAAGACAATTAAACGGAAACGTATAAACTTCATATATCTTGCATTGGACAATTGAGGTTACCCCAATAAGAAGCTACTAATGGAGCTTACTGATCTATTAGGACACCACATCCATTTTCAAAGTAGAAACTTTTAAAGTGTTAAACAATCTTATGATTATGTTGATGTATTAAAAACAAAAACTAAAAGCATGCAACATGAGTATTATTTATTCCAGGCAATCTCTATTAAATAATTTCACTTAAGGCTCTTTAAAAAGTAGAGCAACTTCTGCTTAAGGGATTACAAACAATATGCCGTATGTGTATTGAATTCCTTATTTCGCCAGTAAAAAATAAAATCTTTTAATTATGCAATGGAACATACCATTCAAATATTTCCGTATAGGCCCCTTATTCACTGCTTGGTTGTATTAAGCCCCAGTTTTAGAAGCCCAGCACGAGCACTAGTTTAGAAAATCAAACCCGTATTTGTAGTATTTAGTAACCAATATAGTTTCCTACATTTAAACACGTGCAAAGACACTCGTATTAAGGGAGAAAAAGAGTAATTACACAAATAAATTGTGCATTGTTCTATGCTGGTTTAACATTAACTATATTGGTTACATACCTAGTATCTATTGATATAGATCCAAATATTGATCTTAGTTATATTCAGAGGAAGCCCAAATTATTATTACAAGTGCACTTGGAGAAGCGTGAATAAGACACCAGGCGCGTCTTGGTTATCAAAATAAGCCTCTGTCGTTTATTCTTCAGTTGGGTTTTTATACATTAAAAAGTAAGTGCTTACGTGCAAATACTCACGTGCAAATACTCAAGGGTGAAAGGAATACAGATAAGACATAGGGATGAACGTTATGTACATATAACAAATAAGTTCAGAGAAAGAGAAAGAACAGAATGATTTGAGAAGAGACAGCTTAGGTGGGGGCTATCTGGTCCCGGAACTAGACATACATGGTCTTAAGTGTCGTTTTAAGCTTTAAGCATTTCCTGAGTCCAAGTTAGCCAATTTTAATATAGGATATCAAAATATGACACCAATAAGCTTGAGCCTTGGAATCAAGATAAATTATATCACAGTATAAATCAAGGGAGTAGTCCACAACATCCGAAGTGCCGAAGGTAGCCTACACCTGTCCTAGGTACTCAGGGGGAAATACCATCTTGCCCTGGGGGCTTTGTTTATATTAGCCTTATTTAATTTCTGAAGGGTTATACTATGCTAAGATGATTAAAAATTAGCCAATTATTGTAGTTGTGTTTTCTAATTGTTTAAACAAATTGTATAAATGCCTCAAAAGGAAAGCAACATTGAATTCAATTCAAGAATGTAAAAAGTGTGAAAAGATTATTTTTACCATTGAACTCTTGTTCCCAACTAATAGAACAGAAATAGTAGGGTTAATGAGAGTGGGTGTATGGAGAGAGTCTTTATGGGGGGCATGGCAGAAAATAGTGAAATGATGGACTTTAATTTCAAGGTTGGCTTAACAAAAAGAGTTTAGTATAAAGTGCGTTATTTTCCAATTTCTCTGCTTCAGTCAGTTTTCTGTGTATTCTTTAGGGAATGTAAATGTTCTGCAGTAACATCATGGGTAAACTGGCATCTTAGTAACCTCAAATGGCAGCTGCGTTCATAAAGGCTAATTATGCAATGCGGCATGGTCATTACTCGGTATGAAGGAATTGGGGAAACAACTGGCCACATCCAGCTGTAGGGGAACTTCGAGCCAAAATGCCAGCTGGGATTAGAAAAAGCCTACTTCTGTGCTAATACACAGTATTAAAAACTGTTATAAATTATTGTTTCAGGAGGAAAAAAATAGTTTGACATTAGCCACGTCATATGAATTGGACTGTTTCATTCATGGTCTTTGTGGTTTATGCTACAGATGTAATAAAATATACGGGCTTATGTTTTTTAAAAGGCTACTTTTCAAACAACACAAAGCACATGTTATTTTGTGTCTGGGATTTTTTCAATTTCTTAAATACGAGTGTCATTCTTTGCCATCAATACTATTTAGTCCTTGAATACAAATATGGAAATTCCTACTTCCGTATTACAGTTCTGGTGTAGGAATTATTTGTAACCTTCTTACTTGGGTTCACACACTATCATAGGTCCACAAGGTTTATCAGAATGTCATGCCAATTTTCATTGTTTGTTATTATCTAACAGGTAACTCAAACCTAGTCTGCCTGTGACTTTGCTCTTTAGTCTGTGTATCTTTACCTAAACTGCTTTTTTATTCTGAAGTGATATGGTTCAAAATTCAAAATCTGTGTCTCCATCTTGCAGGTCATCTAATATATTGTCCAGTCTCCACCAGTTGCATTGCAACCTACAGACTGGAATAACGCGGCCATCAAGTAGGTTAGGATTCTTCATTGCTGCTGCCGTCACATACATTTCAATGCTCAAAAGTTAGAGTTTAGTGATTAATTACTTTATTCTTGGCAGCTATTTATAATATATACTTTTTTATAATAAATTATAATTCACAGATAATTGGAATGGGCAACAAATGGGTATAGGTAGAAAACAATGAAAAGGCTCTCTACTTGGTCCGTCTTCAGTGGGCTGGCCTGGAATATTATTATTATTATGATATTTATAGAGCGCCGTCAAATTCCGCAGGGCTTTACAATGGGTGGACGAACAGACATGTAGTTGTAACCAGACAAGTTGGACACACAAGAACAGAGGGGTTGAGGGCCCTGTTCAATGAGCTTACATGCTATAGGGAGTGGGGTAAAATTACACAAAAAGGTAAGGATAGTATTAGACTAGTGACAGTTGCTGAAGAGGAATCAGTCAGGAGCTATTAACGGTTTAATTCATCCGCTTTTATGAAGAAGTGGGTTTTTAACGATTTTTTGAAGGAGGGGAGACTGGGTGAGCATCTATTTGAGGAGGGAAGCGAGTTCCACAGGAACAGTGCAGCCCTCGAGAAATCTTGAAGGCGAGCATCAGAGGTGGGAGTACGGACTGACAGGATGTTTGACAGGTAGCCTGGCATGCCAAACCGTCCTGCCAATCCTTTAGGAGAAATTTGTGGCTGTATCAGTGATTCAGTTTGCATCCCTGGCCCACCCCCTCTCATCCGGTCACCTAGCAGGGTATAAATAGTATAATGGGGTCTGTCGGGTCTGTGCCTGATACACCCGATGAAGTCTCCTGTAGGGGAAACGCGTTCCATGAGAGGCTCTGGCCGACTGTACATGCATTTTACTTGGAATGCTTTGCTTGCACTGTCTTATTGTGCATTTATGGTTTTTAACTGCTAATAAATTGTCATACAGTTTTATATGTTTTTTGTGTCCTGTTATAAGCAAAACTCTACTCAGCTTTGCTTGTGTTGCAAGATCTTGTGAACCTGCATTGTCCCATAGTGTCTTCTAAGCTTCATTCCTGCCAACATTCTAAACCTTTTACATTATTAAATTGCACTTTGAAGACCTAAACAACACAAAGCACATTTAGAACTGGAAACTCCTGCAGAGAAGAGCTTCCATTAGCTATCCTGAGCTAAACTCCGCAGTCCAAAGTTACTTTTTGTCACTATCAGCTGGAAGGTCTCTGTTTTGAGCTTAACCCTGCAGTACATGGCTTAGGTCATTGACTGAGAGCTTGCGGCCCTCATACAGGAAGTGCCAGAGCAGGCGGACCCTGGAAGAAGTTAAACCATTAGCAAATGATTGGACTACTTACATTGGGGAGTTCCTTTAAAGGGACACTGTAGGCACCCAAACCACTTCAGCTCATTGAAGTGGTCTTGGTGTCAAGTCCCATCACCTTTAAACCTAGAGTGGTAATTATTGCAGTTTTTATAAACTTTATAAACTGCAATAATTACCTGCTAGGGTTAACCCCCCCTCTAGTGCATATTAGGTCTCCTCCGCCAGCAGACGTTGGCAGGGGAAGAGCATGGGTGGAGCTGAGCCAGCACCGAGGACATCAGCGCTTGACCCAGGTAAGTTACTGTAGGGGTTATTAACCTATAGTGCCATAATGTCAGATTATGATTAAATTTGATCTCTAAGATACTGATAACAAGATAGTTTGATGTAAAATTTTATGATTAGTTTCTATAAATTGACGAAACCCTAAAATTGGCCTGTCTCTTGAGCTATAACCTATCCAAGTTACTAAAGTGGCATGGGTTGGTAACAATGTGCTATAAATCAACTTATATTACATGGCAGGATTTAAACATTGCAGTCGGTCTTGCTCACAAATTACCTCTGATTACTCCCTGCACCCATGAGCAGCGCTTATTTTATTATTTAAATTGCAAAATTGAGACAACTGGAGACAATCAGAACACTGGGCAATACGTAAATCCAGCGACTTGGCCCTGTCCTCGTTAAAGCAGAGCAATTATATATTTGATCAAAGTCCCATTCCACCAGGATTATGGCTATTTGGAGATCCTGAAACACCCCTTAAACTTCTAGTGGAGGTTCAAAAAATAGTTGCTAAATCTCATTTTGAAGAATGGCTTTTGAACATTGTTTCTATACCTCCTATGATTTGTTTTCATCAATACAATGTGCTTTACATACTTGGGTATTTCAGGAAACTAATATAACATAGAACTGACAAATATAATATGAACAAAGCTTCCAGCAAATGTACTAAATTATTTATAGTCTCAAAATATGTTCTCTGCCCGAACAGACATATTCTCTCTGTGTATGGCAGATCTATTTTATGACCTAACATTTTTAGATCTTGCTAAAGAGATGAGCCACATTGAGATGATCCTAAAAATCACTAATGTTTAAAATGCTCCATCACACAGTAAGCTAGCGGCTGTAGAAGTCCTACGAACTGAGCTGAATCTTGAGAGAGAAGAAATTCTTTGTGTAACATCGCATATCTCTGTCAGTGCTCCTTCTCATCCTTGCAACGTGCAGTATCTGAGTGTGACCGAACACGATTAGGGATTTTCAGTCGGCAGCTTGTCAGGAAGAGCATACTAGATGAATGCTGGGGTTATGTTCTAAGCACAAGAGACAAGTATACAAATGCTAATAATAAATAAATATATTTGTTACTATAGGATGAACATGCTGTGCATTCCACTTGTGAATAAGACATTTTTTATTATTATTATATTTATTATTATTATATTTCTCTTAAAAAAAAAAAAAGAATAATTAATGGGGAAAAAAGGCTCATTGTTAATGACAATTATCTATGAATTAGCATATTTCTAGGAGTTGAATATAGTGATCATAGAAGAAGAGAATATTTTATTTGTGCTATTGTGTTTTGTTTGTTGCATAAAATGTGTGCTGGTTTTTTTTGTTTTGCTTTGTTTTGTAGTTGTTTTTTTTTTGTATGGAAAAAAAATTGAAATAAAAATTGACATAAAGTCTTGGAGGCACTATCAGCCTGGTACTCATTCACCGGAAGAGAAATATCAATTTAATTTATATTTTAACGCGTTAAAATATGCATATGAAACTGATATTGCTAATGCAGAATGGAACTATAGGTAATTATAGCTAGTGGGAATAGGATGCAGATACATTAAGGACCGCCGGCTTTGGTGAAATCATTGAAAATGGTTTGCCAAAGAATTTGGGAATGGCCTCTGCAACCTAATGACACCATAACCAAACTCTTGGCATGATGTGGTTATGGTGCCTAGACGTCTCCTTAATAAGTTCTCTTATTAATACATTCACTATACATAATTGATTAATTGGAAAAGTGACAAACAACAAGATTTACTATGCGCAAATTATTAGCGTGTTTTGTTTTTTTAGTATATTGCAGTCTATATTTATCTCAGCATGCTAGATACACTCTAGGGGGGTGGGGGGTTAAACTGTGTTGGTTAGAATCACAATCTACATCTACACCTGAAGTAAAATGAAGCTTCCTTCCCTTTTGTAGTGAGCAGAGTAAATAAAGGCTCATTTTCTCCTTCATCTGTTATCATTTGTATTTGTGGTTGAAGCAGTCCAGAGGCTCACAGAAGCAGATTTAATATCTTAAGCCTCCACCAAATGGTGGGATTTTCTCTAATCTAGTTTTCCCCCAACTGCCAGTTTAACCCAATAACAGAGGCATTAACCATTTCAGTGCCTTAGCAAAGGAAAATATTGGTTAACCCTATGGCGCACAATGTAAAGACCTATGTTCACTGTAATGTAGAATAGTCAGTGCCCTTTCCATTCAATTGGTTTTATTTGAGCAAAGCTGATTTAAAAAGATTATAGTTGCTACAAATCTCTGGAATTCACTACCATGTGATCTCCAATTCTCTTCCTCTCTCACCGATTTAAAACAACCTCTTAAAATTCACCTTTCAAATAACCCCTTCAAAATGTTTTTTGAAGGGGTCTTATAAATCATTCCTCCAATGGTAACAGTAATAGATGCACCCAAGCGAGCCCATGTATCGTATTTTCACTGGTGGCATAGTATGCTACACACTTTTCTCTGTCTGTAACTGGTTGTAGGACGTGGGCAACCTGTGGCTCTCTTTTTGTCTCCCAGTTAAAGTTGAAAATTGCTACCTCTCTGTAATACTCAAGAAAATGAAGTTCGTTGGAACACAATTGCAGAATTTAAATGAAAATGTCCTGTCACGTAAACAAAAACAAAATGGTGCATACTTGATTAGGTCTTGTGAGTTCACAACAAGATTCCAACAGCAAAATCCAGAGAAAATAATACTGTTCCCTTTTGGATTAACACAATGTTTCAGTATGGAATTAATGCAGAATTAAGCAAGCAGATTAATGCTGGAGTTGTGCAGAATGAATTCAGGATACAAATGAAATGCTGATTTCTATGGGAGCACAATTAACTAGCTTAATTGATGGCTGAGATTATCCTTTGGTAGCAGGAAACTGAAGTGTTAAGACAATGTAGCAATTTACTTGCAGTAAACTAATCAAACAACTTAGCATGTTAGAGAAGATAGTAGAATAGTCAGAGTCTGTTCTGTGTCCAGGGGGTATATTGTTCACCAAAGTCGGTTTGGAAGATCAGAGGTTCGGTACACAGGTAGATATCACAAGGAGTTCAGACGGCACTTGGAAACAATTTGCAACAAATTGACTGAGCAATTTCAGAGTAGCCACGGCTTCCCTTTAATGCAGCATACGTCAGACGCATGGGTGGGGTATGATCAGCAAAACCCAGAAGTGACTCCGGGGAAGTTCACTGATCAGTAATCATGACACTTGTGATTTTAGGGTTCAGTCATGGTGTCCTGAATTCCCTGGGGTCCTGCTTTTGTGGAGCTTGTAGCTCATGTGCATCCTTAGACATGTTTGCAGAGTAATCACCATGCACAGAACAGTGCTCTCTGCTTGGTCCACTTTCAGTGGGCTGGCTTGGATGATTGACAGGTAACCTGGCATGGCAATCCTTTTGGAGAGCCTGCTCCCTTCTCACGTGGACCTGCCCTCTTGTGACTGCCCAAGTGATTCAGTTTGTATCCCTGGCCCACCCCCTTTCAATGAGTCACCGGGAAGGATGTAATTAGTATGATGATACCATTTGCATTTGGTGGAAACTGCCTGTTAGTAAGTTAGATCAGAGAGTACAGGGCATTCAAATAACAGTTCACATGACTTCTCCTCTTCCTTCCAAAAATTCTGACACTAGCTGGAAAAAAAGTTAATGAGAGTTAAAGCTGATTCACAACTGAAGGCCCAGCACTTGAGTACCCTCTGACATAGTGTAAATACTTGTAAGGTATCACTGTCAGGTGACAGAAGTGATAAGTGAAGGAGGACTAGGGTTTATGAAAGCGGAACAGAGATGGACAAGCCTGGAGTGGACATGCCAGTGACCAGAGTTATGTTAATGGTGACACCCGGAGTTACACTTGTTCCTGGATAGGAGAAGCAGTGTCTCAACCTGGTGGAAATGCACACTTAGGGCAGCACATGCACAGAATACTTTTTGAATATTGGACTTGATACCTTGACTTTAATGAACATACAGTGATCAAGTCTAATTAGATCTACATAGATTGGTAGCAGTTCACTGTTGTCCCCATAGTCAAGACAAGAGGGAACCAATGTGCCGTGGTGGGACAAGCGACCAAAATTGGGGCGGTTAAGCTGAACCTCGGACTGTTTGAAAGTATGATTTGGCAAAACTATGGCTGAATGTTGAATATTGTTTGTTAAATAATAATTGTATGCATATACAATATAACTACATATTTGAGCTGCCATGAATTATATTACAGTATTGTAACAGAGATAATAAATGCATGGAAAGCAGTAGTGAATCCCTGAAACAGACCCTCATTAGAGAAGGAAAAAGGTATCCAGCTGTTATAAAATCTGAAAGTATAAACAGAAGGATAATTAGGCTATTATAATAATTATTATTATTAGATTTAGTGTACATTTAGATTAAAGCAGTTGGTTACTACTTTTTCATTAATGAGAATTATGATACTATCACAAATACACAATTCAGTTCCATTTCAGAAATGCTGTCTGGTCAGCTACTCTGACCTCAAATTGAAATTCACTTAAAATTCTCACTGTAGTAAATAACCCTGTAATTTATTCACAAAACTGGGAAAGGAAAGGAAATTACAAAATTGGGTAGAATGTTACCGGTTTGACTATTTTGGCTAAAGTCTGGAATTTCTCTATGAATTCTCCAGTTTTCCTGGTTTTGTAAAGAAAGTTAAGGCTTAGATAGCCGAGTTGAATAAAATCTCTAATTCCAAAAGTTTTAGATTTTTCTTTCACTTCTTTCTATTTTATTATGTCTTTTACATGCCATTTCTCACATTAACCATGTTGAGTCAACATGGTTTATCAATCTAAAGTAGGGAAGGGTGCTGGATGTATTAAACATAGTCACATGGTAAAATATAATGAAAATATATAATGTAACCATTAAAACATGAGATCCCAGTAATTTGTTCAAACCTCTTTCACAGTTTTATGTGTCTTTATTGATCCTGGTATACGTATTATATCCCTTTATTTCATTCTGGTTACTGATCTGCTGTTTTTTTAATGAAAGGGTTAAGGACTTTGCATGAGAGAAGAGAACATGTCTGGTGTTGTTTCTTACAAAATGACTATATAATATTCTAGAAATTATGGATTTAATCAAAATGATGTAATAAGAAAGCTATGTGGGACTATATGTTGCTGTAACAAGTGGTCAGGGACGTATTAGCCGCGAGGCAAACAAGGCATTTGCCTTGGGCGGCATTTTTCAGGGGGCGGCAAAAAACACCGCCCCATATGCCCAGGGCAAATGCCTAGTTAGCCTCCCGGCTAATACGTCCCTGACCACTTGTTACAGCAACATATAGTCCCACATAGCTTTCTTATTACATCATTTTGATTAAATCCGCTGGCGGGCGGCGCTCGCGAGGGAGCACTTCCTCTGAGCGGTCTGCTCAGCTCCCTCGCGCGCCGCAGAGTGAGGCTGGGAGCCAGGTTGATGACGTCATATTCCGGCTCCCAGCCTCACTCTGAGGGCGGCGCGCGAGGGAGCTGAGCAGACTGCTCAGAGGAAGTGCTCCCTCGCCAGCCGCCCGCCCGCCCAGCAGCCAGCCCATCAGTCTGACCGGCATCCACTGGACCACCAGGGAGAAAAAGGACCCTCCCCCTCAGCACTCCCAAAGGTAAGGAGGCTGGGGGGGGGGTTTAAATAAAAAAAGTGTGTGTGTCTGACTGTGTATGTCTGTGTGTGTGTGTGTATTTAGAAGGTGGGGCGGGGGGGAAGGGTTGGGTGGGGGTGGCACGGGGGGAGGGGGATGCCTGAGTTTTGTCCTGCCTAGGGCAGCAGAAAACCAGGATACACCACTGCAACTTTAATACAGTGACACAATCACAAGTTACTCTACCTTGGGATTTGTTTTGTGAACTGCAGACATGTCAATTATCAGAACCTTCAGTAGATTTGCCAGCTCACTGTTTCACTAATTGAAAGTCTATAATTACATTTAAAAGGTGATATTTCAGACCAATAGCGGAACTAATGCTGAGAAAGCCCTGTACAGAATTTTTGTTTTGTGCCCGCAAGGGTGGACAAAAGGTAGATTTTCCACTGTTGTGCATTTCTAGTGATGCTTCAATTCCCTTGACGTTGGGGATCTACCATTTGCCCATCTTTGTAGGGTTGTATGTGTGAGCAGTGTTTGCATGTTTAAGTGTAAGAATGTTTTTTTTTAATGAAATATGTGTGTGTGTGTGTGTGTGTGAATGTAGCAGTGTATTTGTATGTACTGTTGGGGTTTGAATATAGTTGTGTATCTGTATGTACTGTTGGGGTTTAAATGTATTGCTATATGTGTGTGTAGTCTTGGTGTATTAATGCAAGGGCGTGTTTCAGTGTAATATTAAAATGTGAATGCAAGGGTGTTATGTACAATTTGAATGTAGTTGTGTGTTTGTATGTAATGTTGACATTAGAACATAGATGTGCATTTGTATTTAGTGTTGGCATTTTAATGCAGGTGTACATTTGCTTGTAGTGTTGGTGTTTGTATGTACTAATATTGTTTGCCTGCGGGTGTGTTTTTTTTGTATAGTGTTTGTGTTTGAATCTTAGGATTTAGGGACATATACACACACACTGCCACACACACATACTGACACAAATAGAGTTAAACACACACACAAGTTATTATTTTCATATTTTATCCACCCCTGTGCTTCCATATCTTTTCAGGTATGGAAGCAGAGTGGCTTCCCTGTGGTTCAGATCTGGTTAAGGCTTATGGGAGGTTGATGCAAATTCTCTATCCCCTCCTTTGCCTACACCCCGCTGACAAAGCCCAATAAAGGTTGAAACAATTGTCTTTGGTCGCTGTATCTATTGGGCACATGGGACTGGCTAGCATTTCAGTTCTGAACTTAACCTTATGAGTAGCATCAGTCTGATATACATTTGGTATAGGTTCTCTTTGTAGTGGCACAACAAGTGAGCAAAAACATATTTGAGACCAGAGTTTCCGACAGGAAAACTACTGAGGTATCTCTAAGCTTTTGCCCATTCTCATATTCTCTGGTTTTGTTGACCTGAACTCACTCCTAAAAGCATTGAGGATCAGATCAGTCGCATTGTTAGAGGGCCATGGCACACGATCTGGTCCTTGGTCAAAGATGCTTATTGGATATCCACGACCCTAAGTGAGGGACACTCAATGGGTCCACCAGCTGCATCACCAGTATTTCTGCCAGTGTTTCAGACTAAGTTATATATAAAAGTGTGTTGGACCAACCACACAACTATGGAGATTAGCTTTGGCACAAATTTGCATTCAGGGATAGTTTGATTGTGTCAAAGAATTGGCCTCTTTCTCCATTTTTCAAAATATCTTTGTGATACTTATTTTAGAACATACAATTTGGAAAGCACACTCTGCTAAATTGATTATACATTGCATTTCCACGTCATCTCTGAGAAGTTTGCTCATTGTAATATTGTCATGTCCTGCAAACCTTTTACAAATGTAGAAAAAGACAGGATTTAAAAAAACTTAATTAATTGATTACTTGACTAAAGCAAAGTTAGCAAATCAGCTGCAGCATAGATGAGTGAGAATTCAAAGTGAATTTCAAATGTTGAGCTAAAATTGCTGAACTGGAAGCAAAGCTGACTTAGAGGTTTATTTTTTTTTCCAATTGGGTTACTTTGGCCTTAACTTTGAAATTAAGATTTAATTAATTTTAAATTCTCACTTTAGTAAATGACCCTGTTATTGTTTGTTACATTTTATCTAATGTCCTCCTTTGATAAAGGCTTTGTACTGAAACATTAATTAATTGTGGGATAAACATGTTGATTAACCTATTACCATCATTACATCCTGAATGGCATGGGCTTTAACAACATTAGGGCGTAATGCCATGTCCTAAAGTGTGTGCCATCGCAGGGCGGCACTTTGCCGGGGAGGCAAAAAAAGCCGCCCCCAAACGCCCAGGCAAATCCCCTGCTTGCCTCGTGTCCTGGGGGGCTCAAGTGCTGGCCAGCTGGCCACTTCTGAACCCCCCCCCCCCGAGGCTAGCGGCAGGCGGCGGGCAGCGGGCAGCGAGGGAGCATACTCACCTAAGCTCCTCCTCTTCAGCTCCCTCGCGCGCCGCTTAATGAGAAGCCAGAATATGACGTAATGCTGGCTCCTGGCATCACTAAGCGCCCTGTCTGCCCCCTGCCTGCCCGCCCAGCAGCCCCACTGGTGTACCCCACCAGGTAAGGAATCCACTCCACCTCTCCCAGGGAGGCTGGGTGGATTTAAAATAAAATTAAAATTAAATAATAAGTGTGTGTGTCAATCTGTCAGTGCGTACGTCTGTCAGTGAGATTGTGCGCCTGTCAGTGAGTGTGAGTCAGTCAGTGTGTATGAGTAATAGTGTGTGTCTATCAGTGTGTCAAACCAGTGAGTGTATGTGTATGTCATTGTTTGTCAGTGTATATGAGAATGTGTGTCTGTCAATGAGTGTATGTGTCTGTCAGTGAGTGTGCTTCTGTCAGTCAAAGTGTGGCCTTGACAGAGGTGGGGAAAATTTAAATTATGGTGTGGGGAGGGGGTCCCCGAGCACCATCCTGCCTAGGGCAGCACAAACCCTAAATAAACCACTGACCGCAGCCCCCCTCCCAAGTTATACTCTCCTAGCCAGATCTGATCAGGGGACCGCATTGCAACCCAGGCAGTTCCCCAGCAGCCAATCAGTAGCGATCAGAATTACATTATCGTGTTGATAGCCTGTATAAATATATATAGTAATATTAAAAGTGTTTTTTTTTTTTTTGGCTATGTCTCCTTTGAAGCAGCGTGGACGCCCAGGAATGAAAATTACCCACCTCATAGTAGTAAAGCATCATAATACATGTAAAAAAAAACACAAAAGAAAGTATACCATTAAATTGAGCCTGCATTTGTAAAAAAATGGCTAGACCAAACATAGCAAAATATACCCTTTGGAATACTCTTGAAAATGGCATGCCTTATTGGTGGAAACGTTATTACCCAGGCTGTCTTACTCTTTCAAACGTGACATATGCCTAAAAAAATCACTTTGTCAAATTCCCAGGTATTAAAGTACCACTATAGGCACCCAGACCACTTCAGCTTAATGAAGTAGTCTGGGTGCCAGGTCCATCTAGGATTAACTCTGCCTGCTGTAAACATAGCAGTTTCAGAGAAACTGCTATGTTTACAAAAGGGTTAATCCAGCCTCTAGTGGCTCTCATTGACAGCCGCTAGAGGCACTTCCACGCTTCTCACTGTGATTTTAACAGTAAGAAGATGCCAGCATCCATAGGAAAGCATTGAGAATGCTTTCCTATAAGACTGGTTGAATGCGCGCGCGGCTCTTGCCACGCATGCGCATTCAGCCGATAACGTCAGAAGAGGGAGGAGAGGAAAAAGGTAGGAATTAAACCCCTTCCTCCACCTAGAGCCTGGCGGGAGGGGGACCCAGAGGGTGAGGGGGACCCAATGACCCTATAGAGTCAGGAAAACGAGTATGTTTTCCTGGTACTATAGTGGTCCTTTAAGACTGGAATGGGCAAGCCTTATATTTGACCCTGTAACTTCCAAAAACCCAATAATACCTGTATGGGGTAAGGGAGGGGGGATACTCTTGTACTTGTAAGACATAGCTGAACACAAATATGAGTGCTTTAGAGCAGTAAAACATATAATGACAATAATATCATTGGCGAAAGTGTTTTTTGTGTGAAAAATGCACAAAACAAATATGAACACTAACTTTGGCTGTGGTTTGTGACTCAATGACTACTAAAAATGGACATACCCCATTTTAAATACCCTGGGTTGTCTACTTTTGCAAATGACTTTGCAAAAGTATGCATGATGGGGGTAATTTTCATTCCTGGGCTGCCATATGTTCTCAGAGGCAACATAGGCCCAGCAAACCAATCTGTCAAATTTCAATAATTTCAATGTGTAAAAACTGAAATGGGCAAGTCCCATATATTTAACCCTATAATTTACCAAAACCCCATAAAATCTGTACATGGGGGATATTGCTGTACTTGTAAGAGATCACTGAAAACAAATATAAGTGATTTAAAGCAGTAAAATGTACAATGATGATATCATCAGTGAAAGTGCACAAAATGATATATAATAAATGTGGGTACACTTAATATGAAGGAGGTAAATTATAGTTGAACAGATATAGCTCAAATTCTAGGTTTTGTTTTGGTTCAGAACTTGGACAGTTAGCCTCAGTCCTTAGGGGGTAATTTTGTTGAATTACATGTGCATCTATTTATTTGCACCTTCTTGGAGAAATTTGTTACACTGATATATGAATCTGGAATGTATTTTTTTATTTTATGTCTATGCAAAAAGTTATATTTTATTATTTACTTATAATGTATTATAAGTTGTTCTACTGTTGTCATTATTATAAGCTCTGTTTTACTATTTAATTACCTTCTGTCATTATCAGGCCAGAAGATTATGCCTGCATATCTGGGCGTAAAGATATAAATATGAGACATCCCATGAGCAATTTCAAGCAGTTTTTACCCAGCAATTGACATCAACCTGTATTAACTCAATAATAGATATCAGTTATTTTTTACTCAGAGATCACATGGTTTTACTCAATGAGAAAAATCAGCTAGTTTTTACTCTTCAAACAAGTTGTTTTTTTTATTAGTTGAGAGCTTTCAGACATTCTTAATTTAATAACTGCTATACCCTAATTTTTAATCAATGAGAGCTATCATCCACTTTTCAACCAATGGGAGGTAGGAGACAGTTTTACCCCAGTGTTCCAATGTTTGTCTACTTATATACATTTTGTGCCAGTCTAAGCCAACGATGTGCGTGAGCTCTCAAGAATGTCATGGAATTGAGAAATCTCTCTCTGATGTTAAAGATCACTTGATTAGCACATTTTACCATATAAATATATTGCATCAAGACATTTGAAAGTTGAAATCTGGATGCAGAACAATTTCTTATTATGTTAACAGCAAGCCAGTTCCCAGACAGACAGCATCTAACTATAACACAATTAGCATCATCCTTGGGAAATGCAATTTATACATCTGCCCTTGGTTTCTTTATTCACCACTCATATCGTTTTGTGTCTATTCCCACTTGTATTTGACATCGACTAACTTCCCCTTCCAGCTCCCCCCACCAATCCATGTCTCTCACTGTGTGATCCTAGTGATGTTTGTGTTTTATTTGCGCCTCTCACCCTCCCCCCAATTTCCCACACTTCGGATCTGTCTCTCACTCTCCCTTCTATTATTTGCCCTTCACCCCATGTCAGATTCCTGCTGTCTGCAAGCCTCATTCTCTCTTCAGATGCCAATTGTCTGTCTAGCTGTTCTGCTGTATCCAGCTCTCTTAGAATTATTCACGTATGAATAGATTACTACTGTCACTAAACCAACATGTAGCCCTGGGCTGCTTTGTACCAGTATAGTTCTGCTCTCTGTATTTATATACACAATTAGAATTTCAACAGTTCCCATCCACCTTATTTCTGACGGTGATGGAGACATCTGCATTCAAAACAAAAAAGGATTATTAAAACATGTCATGTAACATATACTTTTTATAGTAAGACTAATAAAAGCAATGGCATTCTGAAATGTTAAGGGGCATCTATATCTCGTCATACAAGAAAAAAATACCTAATTTAAAGGAACACTATAGGGTCAGGAACACAAACATGTCCTTTAATAGGTTTGAGACATTTTTAGGGTAGGAAGAATGAAGAAATGCCAAACTAGCCTGAATTAATATAGAAAGGCATGCCTATGAAGTATGCTGTGACAACCATACTGGAGAAACTTGCCATGGACCCAGTAAAGATGGGAAAAGCAAGTGTCCACAAGCTGGAAAGTCCATCAATAGCTGGCTGTGTTGTTGAATAGTCCATGGCTGTTTCAAATTATATGTACAACATAAAACGCTTTTTGGTTGTTAAATAATTGTATCATTGTGTAAGCGTGCAGAAGCCGAACACAGAGAGATAGACACAGGTATTCAGGAAGTAAGAGGCCTTTATTCACGTACCGATCGGGTCTCAGATGGACTAATGTTCCACAACAGATCTGAGCACCGAGCACATGGAATACATTCATTATATAGCACTGTAGCTCCTCCCATAATTAGCTAGGCCCACACATACCCTTAACCAATCAATGAACAGAGTCTAAACTCATCCATCCGGTCTAACCACGTGGCTTATCTGAAACAAAGGAGAAGGACGCGTAATTCCAGTTCCTGCATTCCTGCATATGCTCAGTACATTGATGACAGTATCTTAGCTACGTGTAACTAACTAACTGATACTACAAACACATGTACCTACATATGCCTTGTGGCAATCTTGGCCTGCTAAACTTTTATTTTACTGGAATTCCATCACAATTGTTCCTATTATTGGTAAAATAATATGATGAGCCAAACTTTATTTTTGTACCTTTTAATGAACCTTGGATAATGTAGTCACCTGCGTCATTCCTGCAGCTACTGACAACTATTGTGGAATATATCAATGACACAGCGAGCCATAAAGAATGATCCTTGATAATTATAACTGAATTAATCGTGTGTAATTATATCCTGTGTTGTTCTTCCACAATCTTATTTTTTATGCAGAGAGTTTTCTTGTTTACACTACTAATTAAGATAATGTCTTCTGTGATTGAAGTCTTGTAAATTTGTCTGGTGGCTTTCTGTTCATTTGTTATATCATTGCTTTAACTAACTATTCTATTGGGGGAGGAGGGCAGGACGCATTGTAATTACATCTGTTGAGCTCAGTTGAGATATTTTTGGAAACTATCAGGGGTCCTTCAAGCATCATAGTCCTCTAGATCTCTAGACAACAGATCCCTTCTCTGTAGCTTAATTTGGAAATCCAATATATTATTATTATTATTACATATTATTATTATTATGTTATTTATATAGTGCCAGCATTCCATAGCGCTGTACAATATATAAATAGCTCCAATATTTTCTGAAATTAGCATCTCTACATCAATTCCATTCATGAACTCCATTGAAAACCTCAGGAATTTTGATCAAAAGATACTTGGATGGTCACAAGCCATTAAACAAAGATGAGCTGCTTGAATTTTTGTGCCTAGCACAAAAATGCATAAAGATAACATAAGGTAAAATAGTGGTGGAGAGCATGCCAAGATTTTACTCCACAAAATAATTGATTTCTGAACTCTTCTTAAAGGACCACTATAGTGCCAGGAGAACAAACTTGTTTTCCTGGCACTATAGTATTAATAGGTCCCCCCCACCCTCAGGCCCCCCCCTGCTGGGCTGAAGGGGGAGGAAGGGGTTAAACACTCACCTTTCTCCAGCGCCGGGCTCCCTCGGCGCTGGGAACTCTCCTCCTCCTTTGGATGTCATCGGCTGAAACGCTCCTATGAATCACAGTGAATAGCGCGGAAGCGCCTCTAGCGGCTGTCAAAGCGACAGCCACTAGAGGCTGGATTAACCCATATGTAAACATAGCAGTTTTTTTCAGATAGCGCTATGAAATTCCTACACATGCCCAGTTGAACACTTGAGTATTCGCTAATGGCCGACATTTGGACAGGAATTTCAGCTATTCATTCGTAGGTAGTTTCGCCGGCATCCTGTCTACATGACAGGGAGTTCGAAGCGTGAATGAAGCAACACAAGATCACGGAGGAAGGGTGAGTATTGTGGGAAAATTTATTTTGACCTTGAGTAAAAGATGGTCAAGCACAGGAAAAATACATAAGACAAAGAAGTCCTTACTTTGTCTTAAGAAAACTAGATCAGATAGGAAGAAATGAAGAACAGATCATGAGAGAGGAAGAGAAGAGGAAGCGATTGTGGAAAGGTAAGTCTGGCACATTAGTTGTGTTGTTTAAAAATTACTATGAATGTGTTTTCTTTGCTTTCTTTGAGGTCTGAAAACACTGCATTTTGTTGATCAATTGTCATTTTCTGCAAATGCATGCTCAAAATGGCAATATTTTTATTTGAAGTTTAAGAGAAATTTTGCCAGTAGTCTCTTAATTTTTTTTTACAGAGCTGTTTATGGTCTGTAATTCAGTTTCATGCCTTTAAATTATACTTTACTGACAGTTTGCATTATAATTGTTCATTCTCTGGTCCTGTGCCTTATAGAAAATAAATCGTGGATATAAAGCCTGACATCAATAACTGCATTTTCCGACTTTTGTCCCGAATCGTAGCTTTCAAAGTGATCAAAATTCAAGTATCATGGACCATTCTATTGTTGATAATGCTACAGAAGTGAGAGAACATTATGAACTTAAAACCAAGCCTAACTCGTTATTTATTGGTTTGTCTTGTGATGTCAAGCTTAATCAGCTGATGTCGTAATGTTAATGACAGACAACACTTACTCTATTGCAGGCGTTTTAACTTTATCACTGAAAGCTACAGATAGCCGGGTGAAATTAATTGATGATGGTAATAGGTGCAGGTATCTTATTAACTCATTACATTCCATATGGACTTTGTAGTGTGGATACATTTCCTCAAGGTACCTTTAAACAGACATTTCTAGTATTGTATACCTGTGTAATTGTTATGTTATCAATTTTGACATTATAATTGTATTTATGCTACAATGAAGTTACCTTACTTATATGTCCTTTAATTGGTATATTCGATTAACGAGGAATCGCTAATAAACTTTGCTTGTACACATCATAAAGTCAAGCGAAGGGTTTGTTATCTTTGTTCTGCTCATGTGCAAACATATTTTTGAGCTAGTTGTCGCAATAAGTGTATTAAATGATTTCTTTAGATTTTTTTAGGTGTCCGATATTTTTTGAGAAAAAGTGGGATTGCTTAACTTTGAGTGCTTAATGTAAGATATGGGCTCTTTTCTCACTGATGTCATAGTGATCGAAGTGTTGTTGAAAAGTTGAAATGGTAAGTATGTGTTCAAGTCACTCTTCACATCCTGATATATCCAGCCATTTCTCACCGATGGAAAATGTGATATATCAAAATGACCTCTTAAAACATTCAAAGGACTGGTGACCTTGCATATTTCATCATGGGCGTCTTACCCTAGATCACAGTTGTCCACCTACCACAATAATTAATATAAAGGAGGCTTTTCATTCTGTTGATTAAGTTTCCTTCCTTCCATCTCATCCATTGACCCTTACCAACTAATTATGGATATCTAAATTATCTATCTTCTTCCTCTCCTAATTTTTTTTAACATCCATGGAGTCATCAAATATTCTGCTCTGTGTAATCCTTGCCCTCTTTTCATTAAACTAATAAGACTGATGTTGGGATTAAAGTCTTCATTTACCCTTTGATCCTTAAAAAAAAGGTCTAATTTGGTAGCAGTCAAAGACTAGGTATTTGTTTGTATTGATTAATAGCAGAAATTTAGAAGAATGATTGTTTCATGCACATCATAAATATAAAGTGTGTGCTAATGACCCATTTCAAACTAGTCAATTGTTTAATCTATTTTAATAGAAGGTCTTTCGGTGAGAACTGGAGGGGGTGTAATTTCAGTAGAGTTAATTTATTACTGAGCAATATGATATAGTCTTGCAAATCAGTTTCTGCATGCATCCAAGTATCAGATGTTTAAAAAACATGGTTTGCTACCATCACCACATAACATCAAGTGTGAAGGGTCAGGATTCAGTTGTGCAGATTATACAAGGTCCCCTTCCCACTGGGATAAAATATTGTATCTATGTATTTGTATATAAATAGAGATTGTAGCGATATTAGTCCAGTGATGTAGATGTAAAAACAGATACAATTTGTATCTAAGTATGCTCCGAGCATCTAGCTGTGTAATAGCATGACCACTTAACCTTTCTGCAATCCACTGACAATTTGTTTGGGTTATTGATGGGAAAGGCACATTTCAGCTCCCTTTACATGTACAGTGGGACAAACGCCTCGGTTAACATAATTTTTGGTTTACAAATGAAAATCCATTAAAAATAATGCCTCGGTTTACAAAAAAAATTCTCAGTACAAAGCAAGTTTCCCCAGGATGCATTGCACCTGGGAGGTTTATGCTGGAGCCTGTGGGTAGCACGTGGCGTCGAGTGTGAAGGTGCTGGAGCAGCTTTTGCATCGAGTTTTGGAGCCATTTTGGAAATAGTTTTCAGTTGTTTTGGGACTTCTTGGTGCATTTCTCAAGCTGTGGAAAGGTAAGGAGCTGAGCTTCGTTGTTTGCATGCCTTTTATTGTGTGTTCTGCATTGTGGGTTGGTTTCCATGCCAGCTCATTTTGACTTTTTTCTGACCTGCAGAATGGATTAATTGGTTTTCAATGCATTCCTATGGGAAACCACGTTTTGGTTTACAAATGTTTCGCAATAAGAAACGTCCCAGAGAATGCATTAATTTGTAAACTGAGGTCCCACTGTATTTCAGTTTCCGCTCTTTAATTCCAGACCCCTTCATTTTATGTATTTGCCCCCTCCTTTCATTCAGCACATAACCCTTTCCCTTCCTTTCTTATTACAGCTAACACCCTATATTCCAGCTCACTCTTTTTATACTTGCCCCAACCCGTCATCTCAGTGCCACATAATTCCATGCAGCCTCTACAGTTTTATAGAAGTTGATGCCACCCTTCTTTTATCTCATTCCTGCTGTCATCCTAATTTCATGCCATCTGCCCCCATTTCATGCTTTCATGCTTAATTCATACACGCTATCTCTCTCATTTCATGTCAGTTTCCTCCGTAATTTCATGTGAGCCACCCAAAGCATTTGTGCAATTGGGAAGACAGGCAGAGATATCTCCATATAGCTGCTGCGAATGTAAAATCCCATGTATAATGCATTAGGCTGGATGTGCATCATGGGAAATGGAGCTTGCAAACAACTGCAATGATAGTAACCATCACTACTATAGAGTTATGCACGCAGATGGCTTCATCTACATTTGTAGCTGGTTCAAGTCAGCCAGGCATCAGGTAGAATAGCCTGTCAAGAAGACATTGATATCTTTAAGCAGCTATCTGTGCAAGCAGGTCCCCAAACGCATCCCATTCATCAGCCGGAGCTTTCTCTAAGAAAACCCCCACTGCTTGTAGTAGGCAGGAATATGCAGGCAAATGGTATTTTTGTTTTCATCTATAGAGTTTCCAACAGTTGTTACATCAAATGGCTTGTATAGCTTTTAAATATTGTGTTGCTATACCTGTACTATACACTGGCAACATTTTGAGTGCCCTAATGTAAAACACATATAAATGAAAGTCAAGGTGAGAGGTCAGGTTCCGTTTATGTTAGATAAAATGACTCACACAGCAGAACACGTTTGTTTATTTATTTAAATTGTTGTTTTGGTTTTTTTTATGGATACTTATTAAGCTGAACATATTTTTAAGCAGGAGCTGTTACTTTTTAATGACGATAACAGTCCCTCTTTTCTGTACCCAAGTAAATATTGCATATTAAATATATATTGAATGTCTCCTATGATCCTGCATGAATGCATTCACTCTTGTGTAATCATTTTATGGTTTCTTATGAGCACCTGGCATTCATGGGCCATGCACACTGCATCATGGGAGACTCATTGATTTGTATCATATGCCAGACTGTGCCTTTGCAACTTTGCCTATGATATAAATTGAATAAAGCACACAGCACAAATAACACAATCCATGTCTATATCTTAGGAAGAGTTGTGCAATTGTGACTGTTTCTTTTTATAGGTGACTTAGTGGCTTAATAAATTCTCTCTGCATGCCTGAAATATAGCTCTTACAAAGTGAGGATTCGTCAGCCATACCAGTGGTGCCATGGCTGACTTGATGTAGGCACAACAGGTGGGAATCCTGCACCAATAGGTTATAGTGTACCGATCAATGTATTGGATCTGTAAGATGCAAGATAATTTCAAAAATGTAATTATTATACTTATTTTCATCAACAATCAGAGAACATGCATATGTGACATCATGCATTCTTACCAATCATCCCATTGAAAGCAATGCAAGATCAGTAAAGGTAGAGGTAAAGGTAGGTATCATAACTCAGCCTGTTCCTGCTTTCAGTGGGTATTAGTAAAGAAGGAACAGAGGTCAAGGATTTTTTTCATAAAAATTAAAAGTGAAAGAAAATAACCAAAAACTATACAATGCATTCAAATAAGTTGCAAGCTCTGTGCCTTTGGGTTTTCTAACATGATATAATGTTAGATTCCTTAATCTGGAAGACTACAGGCAATCTAAACTGAGTTAAACAGGTAATGACCCCGAAAATTCTGCTTTAACTAGAAGTGTGAAAATCAAACATAAAATATGTCATAATTTTTAGACATTGCGGTGAGTTTCTTACGTGAGCACAGCCTGATTTACTCATGGGCCGATCATTTTTAAAGATCGACATGTGAAATGTGCTGACTGTAGTTGTTCAAGGAGATCCTGAAAATCAATTAGTCCTGTTTTATAAATTTTTATTTTTTTTAAATACACTGTACAAGACTGTCTAACTGCTGTAAAGGAATCATATTCCCATTAAAAAAAATAATGCATATTGATGTTGGATTTGAAGATATTTCTTCTCCAATTCATATTCCTGCTTGTAAAAGGTTAACGTTAACATCGATCAATAATGCAATCGCTCCAATCCTTGACATTTAGTCAATAATGTTGTAGAGTACTTTGGATTAGTACTAAGGGGATTCCCTTATATTAAACCACACAGAGTCAATACAGTGAGACACACACTACATCAATGTTCACGTCTCCCCACTGGCTTTCCTAGGTCTTTAAAGGACACTCTAAGCACTAGAACCTCTTCAGCATAGTGTATATTACAGTACCAAAAGACTATTGTTGCTGTGCAGGTTTCAATCAGTTACATGTTAATAATTTCAGCCTTTTACACATCTTTGATGCTGAACAACAAGAAGCCACCCCAAAAAATCAATTTTAAAGTGATTTCTAATTTTGTTACAAAATGGAAACAAAATTCTTTTCGACTCCAAAAATGGCAGTCACATTTTTCCCTGGATCAACAAGCTGTCGAAAGTGTTTTTGTCTATCTAGCTACCTAATCTTCCCAGTAAGTAGTGTACCACATTTCTACATTCTCTTGCCAAAATTCACTAAGTCAACTCTACATATGATGCTCATGTGCAGAGAATGCTGAGTATTACAAAAAATTGGGTATTTCCAGGTCCTTTTAACCTCCCACTCAAGATGCCATAATGACAAAGTTTGAAGGGTATAGGAAGACTAGGCTCCTCGAGTAAACTCATGCTGCCTTTTTGGTGTGGACGAGGAGGAATTTGGTGTGACCCAATCATCCTCCATTCCAGCACTCAGAGTCTCTTTATACATACAACTCCATACAAATATGTTATGTGAATTTTAGAATCCCACCATTTTTGTTCAATCAGTTTAAAACCATTTGACTCCCCCCCCCCCAAAAAAAAGAGTCTTCTAACACCATAACCACTACAAAACTCTGACAGAGTCTTTGGAATACCCCTTTATTGTTTGTTGTTGAAAGTGCGTTTGTGTGCTGTGAAAAGCTCTCCAGATGTCACATGTTAACAAAATATCAACAAGAAACAGCAACAGAGATAATTCGTGCCATGAATAGTGTGATATATAATGTCACAGTATGGTCATTATAATCTGAGATGTATCTACACAGTGACTACTGTGGGTCACACATTTAATCACTGCACAAGCACCATATAAATTATTCATAAGATTCTCGGATAGGAGTGAACTATGCAGTTCTGCAGTTTAGCAAAACATGTTGTCTGCTACCAGTCTCTGTGTGTTTTTTATTGCCTAGATTGTAAGCTAGAAGGTAAAACTATGAATCACTGTATGGAGTATGGATTAGCTTATGTCAATCATATTAATATTCATCCCTCCTTCTAAATGTTCCAAAACGAACAATCTAATGTTATGAATAAATACATGAATAATATGCTTTGAATATTAGAGTCTTCTAATTCTAGATTCCCTTTTTTTGAGAATATTACAAAAAAGAAATAAAATTCACTATTCATCCTGCTCCGTTCTAGATTACCTGCCCTCACTGTGAGATTATAAATGGAGATCTGCATGGGCCTATGGTTCATGTGCGGCAATCACAATGCTTTGCAATCAGATGATTCTCATAGAAAATCATTATCCCAATGCTTTGCTACCAGAATTGTCAGCAATTGGTGTTTTTATGCTAGTTGCGATGACGCTGAATATGATAGACTTCAAAAATCAAAGTCCATTTGCCTTCCTTTAAAATAAAATTGAGTCCACAACATTTTAATGGCCCCCAACCCCAACGCTATGTCTCCAGTAACTCAAAACAACCAAAATCCTAAACCCCCTCAAATTGTTAATCCGTAAACCTAAGATCCCCAACATTAACCTTAAAATACCAATAACTAGATAGGTACACGTCACTTGACAAAGTCACCAGTTTGTCCATGGATTATAAAATGGAGATTTTTTTTTTTCAGATGTGATCGTGATCTTATGTTGTTCATCGCATTCTGAATTTTCATTTTCTTGCCTTCCCTGAGCTCTCATCTTTAATTTTCAATCGTTCTTACTGGTAATTGCTTTCAATCTAAGGACTAGAGTAGGAGGAGAAACGATCCAGTAAATCTAGCCAGCAAGGATCCTCCCCACTTTATGGATGTCTGTTGAGTGAATTGATACTTAGATGACCCATTGTTTTGTGGCTTTGTAATGGATGGTTAGTTTAATTCTGCTGAGAATGAAAAGGATTTTAGAATCTTGAACTATCAGGTAGTGGGAAGTTACATTTAAGTGGGTTATAAATTGAATAGTTCAACTAACTGCTAAACAATCATGTTACTCTTTCCTCCATCAATGCTAAGCCCTTTCCAAAAAGCAGAATGCCAGAACATGGTGTCGTGAAACATAAAGTATAAAACTTCTTTAGAAAATGTATTATCACATAAAATAAACATCAAAAACAATTCCATGTTTAGATTGCTATTCGGAGACAATAGGGAAATTAACGGAATGTTTAGAGAAGCATTTGATTGGACCATGCTTCCTGGAAAAGAGCGCATGCGCACACTCCGAACTGGAAAGGAGAGGGAGGCAATCAGAAAGGTGAGGATGGGAGTTGTAGGATAGACAAACTTATTTTTTGCACAAAATTAACATTAGGCAATCTAGAACAGAGTATCGGGTTACCTAAGTCACATGTGGGGGAGCAACTCAACCCCATCATAAAAGTGAAGATTTCTCTGTATGTGCAACATTTCAAGCACAAACACTGCACATACAGACTCTTACCACCATGACCACTTCTAAAAGTAGAAATGGTCATGGTGGTTGGAGTAACCCTTTGAGAAAAAATCTGAATAATTCACAGTGGAGGTAAAATTTAAGATAGACACTTGGTATGATACTACTGTAGTCATGATCATCTTTAAATACCCTACTTATGGCCATTTGTAAAAGTTATGCACCTTTTATTAGGAGTGTAAAATTCCTAAACTACCAAAATGAAAAAATATTTTCTTGTTGCTATAGTGTCACATGCATTAAATACAGTTGCATCGTTAACAGCAAGCAACTTTATATAAATACACCTGTAGTGAAAATTCCAATTTGACATTAATGGGGTTGTGTAGTTAGAACCAGGAATAGTTATGTCAACTGTACCCAAAGCCTTCCCTTTAAGGGCTACTCCAAACACTATAGCCATTTCACTGATTTGAAGTGACCATGGTGCTTGGAGTCTGGACATGTAGTGCTTGAGTTTAAAGTAATTAATTAATTTCTCCATCTGCATTGTTGGTAGTTTTATCATGTGTGGCCTCACCACAAATAGATATTAGAGTACTGTGATAATTATAAGACTCTTAAAGGAACACTAAAGTCACCTAAATTACTTTAGCTAAATAAAGCAGTTTTAGTGTATAGATCATTCCCCTGCAATTTCACTGCTCAATTCACTGTCATTTAGGAGTTAAATAACTTTGTTTCTGTTTATGCAGCCCTAGCCACACCTCCCCTGGCTATGATTGACAGAGCCTGCATGAAAAAAAAACTGGTTTCACTTTCAAACAGATGTCATTTACCTTAAATAACTGTATCTCAATCTCTAAATTGAACTTTAATAACATACAGGAGGCTCTTGCAGGGCCTAGCAAGCTATTAACATAGCAGGGGATAAGAAAATCTTAATTAAACAGAACTTGCAATAAAGAAAGCCTAAATAGGGCTCTCTTTACAGGAAGTGTTTATGGAAGGCTGTGCAAGTCACATGCAGGGAGGTGTGACTAGGGTTCATAAACAAAGGGATTTAACTCCTAAATGGCAGAGGATTGAGCAGTGAGGCTGCAGGGGCATGTTATATACACCAAAACTGCTTCATTAAGCTAAAGTTGTTCAGGTGACTATAGTGTCCCTTTAATGTATAACAATTCAAGTTAAGCTTGTGATCAATGCTACCAAACGTGTTTTCATTTCAATATATCTTCAGTCCGAATCCTTTTACATCTACAAACTGACATGACTTTTCATAGAGATTCAGGATTTGACCTTTCTATTTCTTCTTACTGTGTCTTCTAGGAAAACCCATTAGATCATATGCCAAGCCTGACTCATGCACAATAAGCATTATTTACTTGTGATGCTTCGCAATGTGGTTTCCACAATTTGTATGAGTAACTGTTTATAGCTGACTGTGGTTGCTACAATAAGTATGATGGGTACTCTGTATTATTGTTTTGTATTCCCTACCAATATATTCATTTCTTTGATGCAAGAGCCTTAAAGGGACACTATAAACACCATAACCACTACTTGATGCTGTTATCTCACTGCTAAGAGTGAATCTGGATGGTTGGACTTATGCACAGAAGTTCCCATTTCACTTTGGTAATACCAGTTTTGTCCAAATATGAACATAATTCGTTGACTAAGGATAGTATCAGTTGATAATCACAGACAGTGAGTTCAATCCAAAGATAAATGGAATTGTTATCTCTAATTGTAAGTAGGGACTTTCACTTTGATGATATCTATGAAGAGGATCTTTGGCACACAGAGTGCCCAGGTAAGTCTGCTGAGTGCTGAAGTTGTTTTGGTGCTTAGAGGTTCCCTTTAAGGATTAATTGAACCAAAAATAATAAGTGCTCCTTCTTTTGTTGAGGGAATGTTCCATAAATATTACTGGAATGAAACTGCTGCATCACCATTTCACAGAACTCTAGTGATAGAAAACATCCATTTACAAGCATACAGTATCATGTAATTGTCATTTGTCTCTGAATAGCAGTCTACAACGGCAATTGTTGTTTGTCTTTATTCACATGCTAGCTCTGCTCCCCCTGTTTCAGATATATTCTGTTGTTCTTTTCTTTTTGTGTATTGTGTTTAGTAATGAAGAGTGGGCATTTTAAGCAACATAAGTACTTCAGCTTTCTGCTTAGATTCCCCCAGCTCCATCCAATGAGAAGTCTTTGCAAGGCAGGTGCTCTGAGCTGAGATTAACAAACCAGGAAGTAACATAACCTTTTGTGTGCTTAAGAGCCAACAAAGTGTAACTATTGTAATATATAAAAGTGTAAATTTCTATTTAAATCTGCACTTTGTGCAAAATGAAAAAAAGAGGACTCATTCTTCAGACATAAAGCATTTCAGCAAGCTAAAGTGATTTAGGGATCTGGAGTGTCCATTTCAAGTGCCTCTTTAATCAAAATGCTCTTTTTAGTTGTGATTTTGACCAGTCTGCAGTAAGGAAACACAACACACAGATTCATCCTAACAGCATGCCTCCCAACTCCACCTGTGGAGTTGGATCTCGTCACTGGTGCTCTTGAAAGAGGACTGACCTGCTCAGAAAGAGGTCCGCCCAAAGAACTAGCAGGTCCGCCTGGTTTGAATGCACTCAAAGCACCATGTCCGTCATCTAGGCCACCCCACTGAAAGAAGACCCTGAAGAGAGCACTTCTTTAGTACTCTCTGTAGGGTTCCAATACCCTGAGTATTGCACAAATGTGTCTAAAGAAGTACTCGCGCTTTGCTTATTGCGGACAGTTCTCTGATGTCCCTAAAAGTAGGATGCCAGGGAACAAGGTTTGGAAAGTACCCAAAAATTGGGCCTGTCGTGCAAAAATTGGGATGGATGGAAGGTCTGTAACTGTTGCATGCCTATTCTGACATTCTTGATCTCTTAATGATGGCTTGGGACTCTAATCTGTAAACATCATGTAAAGACATCATGTGCACATGTGCTGTGAGCGCGCCGCATTCAGTGCAAATATTTGTATTGACAAAAAAGGAATTGCAAAATTCTCCTTTGATGTCAGAGGGGTAGGTGGTTTAAGCTTATAGCTGTAGTGATAAATGACTATGTGTGAGGACAGAGAGACCGTGTACCCTTTTTGCAACATAACCTATGAGCATGCATTGTTATGGTGCTCGAAGTGTCACTTGAATAAACCCCACAACTGCAGTGCGTTATTTACTTCTGAACCACAGCAGCAGCTCTACAACCCACTTTATTAAAAAGTTGGCTCATGCTGAGACGTGTAAACACTAAATTGTAAATCAAAGCAAGCACGATTAAGTCATGTTCAATGAACTCTCAAATGATGGCAAGAGGTCACAGCCATGGTAGCAGTCAGCAGAACGAAACCAGGTCTCAGATGGCAGAAAATCAAGCGGCAAACTCTCATTTTAATTTCAACAGCCGCGTGTCTGATGGAATCTAATCAGATTAAAACCACATATTGGGTTTCAATCCTATTTACAGTCTTCGAGTGTTTGCTTTTCAAGCTTTCTTCTACCGATTCTGAAGTGAAAAAAGGATTAAAAAAATAACTTATTAATACAGGCCTGCTTCTTTCTGATTCCCTGCTCAAAACTACTTACACCAAAATAATACATTTGTAATGCTTCTTTAGAGAGTTAGGGCAAATACACAAACCACAATAATTATAAGACCATCCAATGAGAATTCTTGAAAAATATGGTTTTAAATAACTATTGGGTTAATTTTGGTGTTCCCATAGGAAGAATAAATGTGAAAATGTACAAAGGCCAAGTCTAGGGAGATGCCTACTGTCTTATGAATGTAAAGAACAGCTACATGTAATACAAGTACCAAAACTTTATTGAGAAAAACAAAGTGTGCAGAGATTTTAAAGAGCAAATACAATTATAAGAATCTCTTCATTGCACACTGAATACAAATATCCAACTCAAATCAGATGCTATGTACAGTTTATATCTAAAAATATATTTTTTTCATTGGGGAATAACTCTGCCTTGAATTGAAAACAATATATTTTGTACATAGATTTTTTATATAATAATAGTTCATATTATATGACATATTTCTCTATGGTTATTGCTTTAGCTCGTGACATGGCTGTTTCAGATTTTCTCTCACCGCATTTAGAGCAGTATTGGCCTACAGAAGGAAAAACCCAATTAGTGTAAATCTTTGTGTTGTAATGTACTGTTGGTAGTTTGTGGATCCTGTATTGACCGCTTTTGTCGATGCTATTTCCAACAGTGAACAGGATAAGGAAAGAAAAGCTAAAGTTACAGTTGAACATATATCAGTCGTTAGGGTGGCTTTGCTTATTAGCAGAGTAAAAATGTGCCAGGTGTCTTATACATACCTCCCAACTTCAGCAGTCCAGGAATCGAGATGCTGGTAAGGGAGCGGGGGGAGTAGGGTAAAGCTGGCAGGACTGTGCTGCCATCATGTCACTAAGTCTGCTCAAAATGTGTGGTCCTACCCAGAAAGGGGGCAGGTCAGCACCCTAGGCTGTCGAAACAGCTGGGCAAGACCTGAAAGTCAGGATTGCCCTGCTGAAATTGGGACTGTTGGGAGGCATGCTTATATAGTTAAGCATTTGTTGGACATTTGTGTGTCATTCTATTGCACAGGAATACCATGGAACTCATGGTTGAGTGGCATTTGGCACTGCCATTAGGAACCATGGCATTGTGGCTGTTAGAAGAACATACGTAGCATTGAGTAGCATCCAGGAGCCTGTTGTATGTAAGTGAGACCACTTGAGGCCTAGCAATGGTGTAGTGAAAAATTATGCCGTAATTCATTAAAATATGGTTGTTACTTCATCTTATATTTTCCCTTTATTTTTGGTTCGATGTTCCAGTATTTCTTTCAGTTTGTATTGTACGAAAACTGTGCTGCTAAATGATTAGCTATAATGAAAAGCTAAACTTCAATTTACTGCTACGTATTGAGAAAGCAAATCAAATCAACAACACAACAGAAGGTTCTTGTGAAATAGCAAATCTTTCCACATCAAGACTTTTGTCCTGCGCAAGTTTTTTTTGCATAAATCACATTATATTGTATCAATATAGCCTAACATAAAATGATATTTAACCTTTTGCATAATGTGATACATTGGAATAATTATTAAATGCATTCACTTATAACATTACATTAAGAACAGCTTGTGTAAGAAACAAATCGCAGCTGTTTTACAACGACAAGCGATTATGCTATTATCACATACGTTTTCTCACTCCATGTGCAAATTTAAAGGGTGTCAGTGGGAGAATCTTCACACATTGCCTGCACCGAGGCTTTTATTGTGAGATAAGATTATGTACATCAAGAACAATGCTAGGAAGTGTGTCTGTAGGCTTCCTATTGTATTTTGTACTTTTCAGGGCTTTAGTTTATGTATATAATATATTCCAGTGGTGTTTAAGCTGCATAAGAAAATATCTCTGGTGGAAACCATATCTGCCTATTGCAGTGGTGTAAAAATATTTAGTTTTTTTTCCCATACACATATTTTTGGAGCCCCCATTTGTGATTATATAAATGCCTAATGTTTATCTTCAGAGGTAGAGGTTCCCATGCCCCGCTTCCCTTCTCTGTATCTTAGTGTCCTTTTGTACTGCAGAAAGCATCAGGAGATAATATGCTCTCTGTAATTTCCTCGGTGGATAGAAGGAGCTATGTTGTGATGGAAGGAGCTATGTTGTCCCCAGGGGCGGACTGAGAACCCTCAGGGCCCCCGTGCAAAATAAATCAAGGGCCCCCTTACAGGCCCCACCTATACTCCGCAGCAAGCGCCACCCTTGTCCCGCCTCCATGCACCGCCTCCAGCCACACCCTACACAATCTTTAGACACAAGGAACAAAAGTGCAATAATCCCTTCGAGGCCCCAGTAGAGACTACAATTGAGGGCTAATGGGCCATGGAGGAGGGTCTTTCTAGCAGAGGCTATCTCAGTGTCCTTTAGAGAGTGTGTTAGAAAGAATCCCCTCCAAGCCCCACTAGAGACTGCAATGGAGTCTAATAGGCTTGGAAGGGGGTCTTTCTAACAGAGGCCATCTCAGCGTCCATTAGATAGCCCCTGCTGAGACAGTCGCCTCCAGGCCCCTGTAGAGACTACAATTGAGGGCTAATGGGCCATGGAGGGGGGGGGTGATTCTAGCAGAGGCTATCTCAGTGTCCTTTAGAGAGTGTGTTAGAAAGAATCTCCTCCAGGCCCCATTAGAGACTACAATGGAGTCTAACGGGGCCTGGAGGGGGGTCTCTCCAACACTCTGGTTCCTATTCACAATATAGCAACACAACAGAGCTCGCTGATACCTAGGCCAAGTTGGCTTCTCTTACCTTAATTACTGTTGCTGGCTGGCAGTCTGTGGGCTTGCTGGCTGCGGCTGGCAGGCTGTGGGCTTGCTGGCTACTGCCGGCAGGCTGTGGGCTTGCTGGCTGCGGCTTGCTGGCTGCGGCTGGCAGGCTGTGGGCTTGTTGGCTGTAAGCCTGTGGCTTGCTGTAGGCCTGTGGACTGGCTACTGGCCTGGCTGGCCTGTGGGCTGGCTAACTGGTGGCTTGTGGGCTGTCTGGCTACTGGCCAGCCTGTGGGTTGGCTGACTGGCTGGCCGGCCTGTGGGCTGGCTGGCTACTGGGGCACTTGTAGATTATTTAAATAAATAATCCATGCACAATAACCACTACTGCTCTGTGTAGTGGTTATGGTGCCAGGAGGGCCGGCCCCCCTCCCAGAGTAAGTAGTTTAAGAACAGTTTGACAACTTACCTGGGGTCTGCTGGGATATGGGGCTGTAGTAGAGTATAGGAGCAGTGGTGCAATGTGTGAGGGGTGCAATGTGTGTGAAAGGTTCAGTGTGTGTATTGGGGTGTAGTGTGTGAATGTGTAGGGTGTGTGGGGCAATGTTAGTATGGGGGGCTGTGTATGGGGGTCTGTGTGTATATGGGTGGGCAGTGTATGTGTGTGTGTGAGGCAATGTGTGTAAATGTGTATGGTGTATGTGGGGGCAGTGTGTGAATGTGTATGGTGTGTGTGTGGGGGCAGTGTGTTTATGGGGCTAGAGTTCACTCTCACCACTGCGACCACCAGGAATCCCAAGTGGTCACAGTGTTGAGAGTGAACTCTAGCCCGTAGCTCCAGGGCTAGAGTTGACTCTCGCAAGAGCTGTAACATTGCCATGGTAACCGCGGCAATGCTCTGTGCTCGCGCAAGAAGGACCCAGAGGAGCTGCAGGCTGAGCTCCCGGGTCCTCTCTTCCTCCCTCCCCTGCCGGCTGCCCGCACGGTGCCTGCGGACAGGGGAGGGGGGGCAATTGCCCCGTTGCCCCCTGGATCCACCAGTGATATATACAGCCCTTCTGTGTGCCTTTTTGTCTCCCCCCGTCCCTCTGTATGTTTCTTTCTCCCCCTCACTGCTCCTGTGTCTATGTCTCCCCTCTCCTTCCCAGTCTCTCTTACCCCTCTGCCTCTTTCTCCCCCTCCCCTTGTGTGTCTCTCTACTTTCTCCCTGTCTCTCTCTCTTCCAGTGTTTCTTTCTCCCCCCTTTCTCTGTCTCTTTCTCCCCCCTCCCCATCTCTTTCTCCCCATGTCTCATTCTTCCCTCTCTTTCTCCTCCCTCCCCATCTCTCTATTCCCCCTCTTTCTCCCCCTGTGTCTCATTCTTCCCTCTCTTTCTCCCCCTCCCCATCTCTCTATTCCCCCTCTTTCTCCCCCTGTGTCTCATTCTTCCCTCTCTTTCTCCCCCCTCCCCATCTCTCTATTCCCCCTCTTTCTCTGACTTGAGACACAGGGGGCCGGCCGCGTTTCATGCTGGAGCCGCCGGGCCGGGTGGCAGCCTCGTCGGTTCGGCGGCACTCCTCTCACTAACGCTGAAGGCTGAAGGAGGAGGAGCATGTCTCTCCCTCATGCTCCATTGCGGTTCCCACATCCTGTGCTGGAAATTGTGGGAACCGCAGGGAGCATGATAGAGAGACATGCTCCTCCTCCTTCAGCCTTCAGCGTTAGTGAGAGGAGTGCTGCCGGAGCGGCGCGGCTGCCACCCGGCCTGGCGGCTCCAGCATTAAAGTTCGCCCCTGGTTGTCCCCCTATGTTGTGCCCCTGTGTGACTACCTGGTTACAGTGGAGGTGCAGTGGGTGCAGTACTGCCGAGTTCATTAGGACTTGGTGCACATGATCCATATTGTTACACAAAGCATTGGGATTTTAAAGCAGTGTTGGTACTCAGCACTAATGATGAGCATCACCATAAAAAATCCAATGTATAATTTGTAGTGACATATGTTATGTACACAGTGGCAGGTGTTTATAGTCCACTGCCACAAAACCAAAACTCTATTCAGGTGAGCGTTTCCACTGCAAGTCAGATCTTCAGGGGCTATGCGGGGTTTAGAAAAAATGCCTTGGTTGTCATCCAATCAATGGATTGTATAGTAGCTCCACCCTAACCATACCATACCATTTCCTATGGCCCTACATCTAAAGCAGGACCATGAATGGTGCGGTACGGTTCGGTTGTATGGGCCACTTTCATAATGGAAACACACAAAATAGCGTACCGAACCGACCCGAACCGATCCGCTCAGTGGAAACGAGGCAATAGATTCTTCTATTTGTTTGGCACAACTTGAAAGAACAGTTTGACTGTATGTGGAACTCATATGTTCCAGTTGAGAAATCTATTAAAGGGACACTATAGTCACAAGACAATTTTAGCTTAATGAAGCAGTTTTGGTGTGTAGATCATGCCCCTGCAGCTTCACTGCTCAATTCACTGCCATTTAGGAGTTAAATCACTTTGTTTATGAACCCTAGTCACACCTCCCTGCATATGACTATGCCTTCCTAAACACTTCCTGCAAAGAGTCATCTAAAGTTTATCCTTTCTTTATTGCAAGTTCTGTTTAATTTAGATTTTCTTATCCCCTGCTATGTTAATAGCTTGCTAGATGCTGCAAGAGCCTCCTGTATGTGATTAAAGTTCAATTTACAGAGCAAGAGATAAAATTGTTTAAGGTAAATTACATCTGATCGAAAGTGAAACCAGTATTTTTTCATGCAGGCTGTGTCAATCATAGCCAGGGGAGATGTGGCAAGGGCAGCATAAACAGAAACAAAGTGCTTTCATGGCAGTGAATTGAGCAGTAAAACCTGAGAGGATGATCTATACACTAAAACTGCCTCATTAACCCCTTAAGATCGGAGGGCGTACTATTACGCCCTATTTTAGGTGGCTCTAAACGCCGCCGGGCGTAATAGTACGCCCTCCAGTCTTTCTTTACTTATCCAGTTGCCGGCGGTCCCATGCCGGTGATCGCAGTTGGGGGGACTCCCAGGGAGCCCCCCCCCCGCAGCAGATCTTCCCTCTTGCAGCCCCCCCGGCCATGTTGGAGTGAGGTCCTTGGGAGGACCTCACAATCACATGGCCGAGTTAGCTGGCTGCTGCATTGCCAGCAGGGGGACTGCCTGTAATGACAGGTAGTCCCCCTGCTGGCTAGAAATAAAATAAAATAAAAGTTAAAAAGTGTAAAAAAAATAAATATATACTTAGATCATATATATATATATATATATATATATATATTATATATATATATGATCTAAGTATATATATACACATATACATACACACACATACACCGTCTAGGTGTATTTTACTATTAAATTATCAAATTACACGTAGACTGATATTGATTAAATATATATATAATTATTGTTATATATATATTGATATATAATATAAAAAAATTAAATATGTAAATACGTTAAAAAAAAATAAATTAAAAAATATATAGATGTGTGTTATTTCGTTCTAACTGTATTGTGATATTAATAGATATATATATTTATATCAAAATACACATAGAACGAAATAATATATATATCTATATACATAAATATATACGTATATATCACTATATATACCTATATATAAATAAAAATATTTAAAAAATTATATATATACATACATATATATTCACATACGTATATATATATATACATATATTAATTCTACATATATATTTATGTAATATTTTTACATAATTAGGTATCTTAATTAATTACAATTAGCGGGATCTGCCTGACAACCCATGCCAAAAGTAAAGGGAATTTAATTTGCTAGCACTATATTTAACCCTATAACTTTCCAAGACACCATAAAACCTGTACATGGGGGGTACTGTTCTACTCGGGAGACTTCACTGAACGCAAATATTAGTGTTTCAAAACAGTAAAATGTATTACAACGATGACATCACCAGTAAAAGTGACGGTTTTTGCATTTTTCATGCACAAACAGCACTTACACGGACGATATTATTGCTGCGATACTTTTTACTGTTTTGAAACACAAATATTTGTGTTCAGCGAAGTCTCCTGAGTACAACAGTACCCCTCATGTACAGGTTTTATGGTGTTTTCAAAAGTTACAGCGTCAAATATAAGGCTTGTGTTTCATTTTTTTCACATTAAAATTCGCCAGATTGGTTATGTTGCCTTTGAGACCCTATGGTAGCCCAAGAATGAAAATTACCCCTATGATGGCATACCATTTGCAATAGTAGACAACCCAAGGTATTGCAAAGAGGGTAAGTCCAGTCTTTTTTAGTAGCCACTTAGTCACAAACACTGGCCAAAATTGGCGTTTTTTGCATTTTTCACACACAAATACTAACGCTAACTTTGGCCAGTGTTTGTGACCAAATGGCTGCTAAAAAAGACTGGACACAACCCATTTGCAATACCTTGGTTTGTCTACTATTGCAAATGGTATGCCATTATGGGTGTAAATTTCATTCCTGGGCTACTATAAAGTCCCAAAGGCAACGTAACCAATCTGGCGAATTTCAATTTCAAATGTAACGTGCTATATTTGACCCTGTAACTTCCCAAAATGCCATAAAACCTGTACATAAAAATACATGTTTTACACGTGAGACTTTGCTGAATACAAATATGTGTATTTTATTGCAGTAAAAGCAAACAGTATTATGACATTGACAGTTAAATTGTCATGTAGAACTAAAAAAATAAACAAAAATCTTATTTTCTCCCATTTTTTCATATTAAATTATGTTTCATAGCTAAATATGTGATATTAAATGAAAGCCCTGTTTCCCCTGAATAAAATGATATATAATAAGGGTGGGTGCATTTAATATGAAAGAGGTGAATTACGGTTGGATAGACATGTAGCGCAAATGCCAGGTTTTGTTTACATTTTGTTTTGTTCACAACGTGTACATTTGGCTCCGTCCTTATGGGGTTAAGCTAAAGTTGTTTAGGTGACTATAGTGTTCCTTTAAATAATCACAGAATTTCCTTTGGGATTCAGTTTGGATTTCATGAGCTGATTTCACACGGAGTCAATGAATTTCACCTACTGTTGTTTAGTAATTAAAAGCCATAGAATAAAAATGTCCCAGAAAGCAATATTGTAGAAGTAAAGCATTGTCTGCAGGTGCCCCGAAACCTGAGTTCCTGCACCCACTGCCTATTACTAAGCCACACATTGTAGTTTATTTTCTTGCAGTTTGTTAACAGTTATGTTTCTTTTCTCCATTTTTTTAGGCGCTTTTGTTTTTAGCCGGCATTGCTGGACTCTGCCTGGCCATCAGCCTTGTTTTGATCTGCGTATATTTAATAAGGTTCTGCTGCTGCATCTCTCAGGAAGAAGATGACTCTAAAAGCCATCGCGCCTGCTGTGTCACCTGGAGTTGTGTGGCTGCTGTCATTATATGCTGGTAAGAATTTCTTCCTGTTGAAGCATTCTCATTAAAGTGGATGTGCCTGCTGTGCTGCATTAAAGGGAAACTATAGTGCTAGGAATATAACATTGGATTCCTAGCACTACAGTACGCTATAGTGTGCCTCCTTGATTGCACCTTACCTGAATCCATCACTGATGTCCTTGGAGCTGGGTCAGGATCTGCCTCCCTCCTCCTCCCCTGAAATTAGCGAGTGCCGACCTTCAATTTGGACTACCTTAGGGGAAAACATTGAATCAGTGCTTACCTATGGGGTTTTAGCTGATGCTGGATGTCCTCATGCACAGAGAAATTAGACGAAAGTCGCCTAACGACACAGAAGCACCTCTAGTGGCTGTCTGGCAAACAGCCACTAGAGAGGTGGAGTTAACTCTGCAATATAATTATATTATATTATTATATAATTAACTGCAATAATTACAGTTGCATGGTTAAACTGACAGGGACAATGAACTGAAGTGGTCTGAGTGCCTATTAAACCTTAAGGACACATGACATGTGTGACATGTCATGATTCCCTTTTATTCCAGAAGGGATTAAGCAGCACAGCATATGCTAAAAAAACTGCATACCGTTACTTTTTAGTTAGTTCACAAGTTTATATGTCTCCATGCAACACTTTACAAAATAAGTTCTCACCCAAATAGAATAACTGATTTATTTTTGTAAATGAGGATTTTACGCACAAGCTGTAACCCGCTAGAATGCTAAGATCATTTCTCCTAGGAAAAATGTTTGTTTATTGTATATAAACAGTTATAAAAAATAAATAACATATAGCTGCATATAACACCATCAGTAAAACATTTTTATTTTTTTTTAAAGCGAGCGCATACAATCTCTAGGATAGTAATGCATACATTTTTTAAAAGAGTGAATGCATAGTTTGGACAGAACAAATATTCTATATGTTGATTTACAGAATCCGGTATATGTAAGATATATAGTATGTAATAACAGTTGCAAATAATTCTCAAATATAATGTTTATTTTATGTATATGAAAGAAACCTATGAAATTTAAAGCTAGCATTAGGAATGCAGATTCCCACAATGTTAGAAGAGGGAAAACATAGCTACTGTGGTTAAAATGGAGCAGTTTGAAAAGAAAAAAAAATAAACAAAACAACAACAAACACAAACAACCAGCGATTAGAGTTGAGCGGACACCTGGATGTTTGGGTCTGGTGGGTCGGCCGAATTTTGAAAAAAAAATCTGGATTTGGGCTCGAACTTGACCCCGAACTTGACTCCATTGAAGTCAATGGGAACCTGAACTTTTGGGCACAAAAATGGCTCTAAAAAATTCCTGGAAAGGGTTAGGGCTGCAAAAGGAAGTAAAATGGGGGTAAGAGTAGGACAAGTGCCCTGCAAACAAATGTGGATAGGGAAATCACTTTAAAATAACATAAAATAAGCAGTCGCTTAGCAGATAACTCCCTAATTCCCACGGTATTAGGGAGCTATCTACCAAAAGGCTGAAAGACCTTAATTGGTCACCTAAATTGATCTTTCAGCCACATTTACTAATACTAAGTAAAGATTTCTTAGTATTAGTAAATTCAGCCCCTACTCGCTATACCGTGAGTAGGGGCGTGTCCAGTAAACAGTGAGCAGCCAGCGATCTCTGATATAGAAACATATTTTGACAGAGTATTTCCTATATAAAATGAAAAGCTTAATTCACGATTTGCTTTCAGTTTAGTGCAGTTGTGTGTGTGTGTTTTTTTTTTTATTATTGTTTTTGAGCTTAGTTCTTCAGTACTCTTTAGCACTTCTGCCAGTCTCCTATCCATTTATAAGTTATTTCTATTAAATAAACAGTGCGTTTTTATATAAAGTCTTCTTTAACCCTCCCCACTTCCAGATGTATCTGGAATATATGATGCTTAGTTTTGCTATTTCTTTTCGTTTATCTTGTTTAAATGGAATCGGTCATCTAGGGTATTCGGTAATGTAATCCCAACACCTACACTGCTGCTGACACTCTGCATAATTTTCAATAAGAAATGGTTTGATAAAAAAAACAAAAAAACTCTTTTACTCTTACCCACACGAGCAGAACAATACAGACTCATGTATAGACTAAGCAGTTAGCATGCATGGGAGGGATGATGTTCTTGCTAAAATTAAAGCCATTCGGGAAATGCGCAGGGTTCCGAGGGTGATAATATTTTGGTGAGTGTTCCTTTTAGTATTATTGTTCCATGTATTATAGCACCGCTCATATAAATAGTTCTGCTGTGCAGATTTTGTCAGGTTAATCTAAATTGTTTTGTATGATGTATAGCATGCCGCACTCTGCCTCACAGCAATAAATAGAAAGCCACATCAGCTTCCATATAGTTTAGCATTCAACATATGCAAGCCAATTCATTAAAGCCCAGCACTAGAGAGGCTGGAGCATATCAGCTGGAGTAGATAAATCCTTCAGTATAGTGCTGATAGTATAATGTGCATTAGGGGAAATGAGAACGGAGATCTTCAAAGCTGCAGGAACACCACCAGAACTGCCCATGTGTGTTCCTGTATGTGTCAAACTGTAGATAGAACATATTGTTATTCAATAAAATACATTGAAATACTTAACATTTGTCCATATTTCAAAATATTAATATTTTGTAACTCTTATGAATCCCACCATTTCATTTAATACAGATACATGAAATGTCTGATTGACTTAGCATCAAATGATCTCCATGACAATAGATTATTTTAGTAGATAACTAATCAGCACCATACGGTACAATACATTTAGCGTTTGTGTTTAGTTAGTGTCTCAGATGGTAAAGTAATGTACAGGATATAAACAGGAGACAACGGGGGTGGAATATATCAGTGCTTGTATTTTTGGCTGCTAGAACTTCCCAGTGACCAGAGTTTCTTTTTTTTCTGGCAATACGGTAGGTATGGAAGGTAGTGTCAGGAAGCAGTGCATATGGTAATTTTCTCAAGATTGGGGCAAAGAAAAGGGGGGAGGACACAAATATAGTGTAGTGTATTTGACTGCTGGTGATAGTAAATAAAGGAAAAATTGCACTTACAATTTTCTGTAGTTTATATTCAGCTCCAGATATATGCGTCTGGGCGGTACAATCGCTGTCTATGGATATGATGATGGTCTTGATGCACTCACAAAGGCGTCTTCAGGGTATATAAGGGTGTTTCTTTACCAAATAGCAGCAAAGCAGTATCCTCAGTGCATAGGAGGGAAGATAAAAACACAATCTAGTGCTCTCTGTATGGTCCAAAATAAAACTGGAATTAGAGAAAGGAAGTATACTCACAAGCGAAGAGCAAATGGAATATTGCTCAGTGTAGGAGGCGTAGGTGGAATAATCCCCTCCAAGGATATTACTTGCGAGTTCTCAGGTTCCTGACGATAAAAACTATTGGATGTTTAAATGGATAGGCTAGGAGGCTCCAAATAGCATAAAATGGATATCTTTATTGAAGACAAATAGAATAAAAACAATATAGCAAAAGGGCTTTTAAAAACACTAACGCATTTCACATGTTAGCAAGGCTTTTTCAAAGTGTTACAGTATGAAGGGCCTATCCTGTTTAAATAGCATTACAATTAGTGACATCATTGTAATTAGTGACATCATTGATCATGTGACAAAACATTCAGTAAAATATCGGAATAATAAAAGTCAAAATAGAAATGGAAACATAAAATAAATGTGAGCTTAGAATCCTAATGGTATAAAAGTTAGTTTTATAAAAATATAAAAGAAAGTAGGAGTAGGATCGCTTTAGGGAGGGAGGGGGCCTCAAGATGGCCACCAGAACATATACCTTGGGGACACAAAGATGGCCGCCGTCAGCTTAGATATAAATGCTGGAGCGGAGGCACGAGTATTTAAACAATTTGACAACATGGGTCTATTTGAAAGGGATAAGAGAGATGAAGGGAGCCAGTCCTTTATAAAAACGAGCAGCTATAAAAATTCCAGTTTTAGTTTGGACCATACAGAGAGCACTATATTGTGTTTGTATCGTCCCTCCTATGCACTCAGGATACTAGTTTGCTGCCCTGCTGCTATTTGGTAAAGGGACACCCTTACATACTCTGAAGACACCTTTATGAGTGCATCAAGACCATCATCATATCCATAGACTGGGATTGTACCGTCCAGGCTCATATACAGGTGATACTCGAAAAATTAGAATATCGAGCAAAAGTTAATTTATTTCAGTAATGCAACGTAAAAGAGGAAACTAATATATGAAATAGACGCATTAAATGCAAAGCAAGATAGTTCAAGCCGTGATTTGTCATAAGTGCGATGATTATTCAAATTTTTTGAATATCACCTGTATCTGGAGCTGAATATATATCACCAGCAGTCAAATATACTACGCTATATTTGTGTCATCTCCCCCATTTGTTTGCCCTGAGCTTGAGAAAACCACCATAGGCGCTGCTTCCTGACACTACCTTCCAATGTACAGGATTTAGTTAGCCTCAAATGCTATAGCTATCCTTTCACACTATACACTCATTTTTTCTAGCACATAATTTTTCCAATTTCCTGTCACTTTCTAGTTTCTTTTCCTTTAACGTCAGTCCCTCTATCCCCAATTTTATTTACCCCCCCCAACTTTATGTATATTTCACTTTTTATGTGTACTGTCTCTTTAAGCCTGCAAACCTGTTCTTTCTGCTTTTTTCACTATCATTCTTCCTTTCAATCTCCTACCTACAGAATTTGTAGAATTGTCTGGTTGAAGGGCTTGGAGGCTTCTACATTGTCCCTTGCTAAAGCCTTGGAATTACAACTAACTGTATGCACTTCATGGGTGTAACATCAGCGACCCGAAACAACCCCATGTGACTAATTCATGCACCAAGTGTTTCCTGGTGGTTGTTCTTCCAGGGAACAGATATGAGTGCCACCATATGTGTACTCTAGTGTGATGGATTCTTAATTCACCTCTTTGGTCAGGTTGACCCATGTCAATGTTTTATTTTGCGGGCAATTTTAATTTCGTAGACCTTTTTTGTGGTAGCTCTAGCTCATGTAGTGGAACCATTAAAAAAATATCCTGCTGTTTGTCTTGCATGCCGTGCAGGTTGTAGCTTTAAAAAGAGCACTTTCTTATTTAGGGGCTAGATTGATGACAATAAAGGTGTTAAGAAGGAGCATTGGTCCCGCTGGGGTGACTGCAGATTTCTCTTTTTCATCTTGGGTCAGTGAGGAGGAAAGAGAGCAGTCAGATGGACAGGCAGTGTTATTTTTCCTTGCCTCCCTCTCCACCTATCACCCATTGCAGAAAACACAACAGCAAGCTCCACAAGGCTTCATTTGTTCAGCTGGGACCGGGTGGCACTGGGGCTGTGTTGCTTCTTTCTTCCCAGCTGCAACAACAATGCATGCCTTGTTCTCAGTCCTTTTCTTTGTGGATCAGAGAAAGAAACAGTTTCCTTTTTTCTTGTTTAATCTTAATGCCTTACCACTGGTTCTCATGATCTGGAGCTTGTTATTTTTTCACCCCATTTTAATGGTTCATTATTAGTGAGGCTTTTTCTTTTTTAACTGTTATCGACCAGTCTCGATAAGAAAAAAAAAAGCCATAATCACATTAACCAGCATGTAACTACTACCATAAGATAGCACATTCAATGAAATATATGCACTAAGCAAAAAAACAATTACCTGCATCTCCAGTGAAAGTGCCCAAAATAAATCAATAAGATAATACAACATATTGAGAAAATCTAGAAACCCAGGTTTATGACAACAAAGAATGCATACAAAACACCAAAATATGACACCATCGTTAAAGGAAAATGGCAGCATTAGGAATACAAATCTTTATTCCTAATGCTATAGTGCCCTGTCTGCTGATTAGCTGTAGGCTCCCCTCCCGTTTCCAGTAAAAACCCGAATAAAAGGTTTTGTCCAATGTCAAGACTCCATCAGTGCTGCCTGCTGCTCCACCTCCCGCAACGTCATTTGGCTCTTGAGCTGATGACCAATACTCCTCAAAGAGGAGCATTGAAAATGGATATGCATGCCTAACGAGTACCGCGTATGCATCCAGATGCTTCTCATTTAATTCAATGCTTAAATGTTACATGACTTAGTTTTACTTAGTCATTATAGAGGACGTGCCTCTAGTGGCTGTCTGGAAGACATCTATAAGAGGTGTGTTTAAACCTTTAATTTAAAAATTACAGTGTCTACAAAACTGCAATGATTTACATTGCAGGAATAAAATGACAAGACCAATGCACTCAGACCACTTCATTGAGATGAACAGTTGTGGGTAACTTTAGTGTTCCTTTAACCAAAAAAGTATACAGGACAAAGGACACATTAAGTTGAACCACACAGCCTGGTTTCAGAACTCATGATTAAATAACATAATTTAGAATTATCGTTCATTTTATAATAATAACATATACATAATCACTTAGGGGCAGTGGAAAAAAGCTCTGTTGTAAGCCATTCATTAACAGGAAACAGGTTATCCATTAAGTCCACAGGCTTCCCCAAACTCCAGCCCTCCAGATGTTGCTGAACTACAACTCCCATGATTCTATGAATGAAATAGATAGGCTGAGTTCAGCAACATCTGGAGGGACAGAGTTTGGGAAAGCCTGCATTAAGACACAAGGAAAGGAGATTTCACCTACAGCAATAACAAGTGTTGCTTACAGTAAAAAATAAATAAATAAAGATATTGGTGCAGATTTATCAAACTATTGTGTACTAGAGAATGGTGACCATTACTATTAAAAGTTGGGTTATCCCCATGGAAACAAATGGACCTAGCAGCCACTTTCCATTGAATACTCCTCCCCTTTGAATCCTTGATCTATTTCAAAAACTGCACTTTTCGCAAATTCTCAGAATACATAGATGAAAGTGAGAGAGACCGAACATACCAATTAATCTCCTAATTAAACAGTCTTTATGCAAGGAACAAAGTATGGCAATGTTTTTCCTACTTTATTGAGCTTTTATCAAGCCATGGTAAGACTCACTACATTGCTGTACCTTGTTCCTTTAAGAAAGACTGGCTAATTAGAAGACTACTTGGTGTGCCCTGGCTCTCTGGACTCTTTCTGGGGCACTTTTCAGCTGGGCTCCCCCAAATACTTTCTTTTAACACTCCTCTCATTTTTATGACTTCCTCTTTCATCTCATGCAGTGGACCAACTCTCCTACTCATACTGCTAGCATTTGGCAACATCGTCAACCTCAACTTCTCTTGTCATTCTGTCTACATCTTACCCTCTCCCCCCTGACTGCCACTTTCTGATATTATTATTTTTATTATTACTGGTATTTATATAGCGCCAGTATATTCCATGGCACTTAACAATATTATCAAAGGGGGAGATTTAACAATAAATGAGACAATTACAAAAACGTACAGGAACAATAGGTTGTAAGCTCAAGCAAGCTTACAGTCTCTAGGTTGCAAAATCTATATACTCTCTACCTAACTACTCAGTGTAAATCGTGGAAGCACCTTTAGTGGCTGTCAGGGAGAACTGCTTTGTTTTCAGCTGCAGGGTTAAAATTAGGGAGACCTGGCACTCAGACCACTTTATTGAGCTGAAGTGGTCTGGGTGCCTATAGTGATCCTTTAATGCTAATTTACTACACATGTATTCAATTACTGTCCCATAAATAAGTATGTCCCATCCCGATCTCTCCATTTTGCCGATGACAAACACCTTACCTCTGTTCATACCTACATAGCCAAATCTATTTTTTAAAACTTCCCTGGCTATTCCTTTCTTTTGGAATTCTCGTTTCTAGTCATTTAGAATTTCCCAGTCTTTTCACACATTTAAGAAAGATTTAAAAACCCACCTCTTTGGCAAGATATTTCAAATAAATAATAATAAGTAAACATCTCTCCTGTGCCCCATTCTGCCTTCTGTCTTTATTCACGCCTACCATAAACTGCTTTAAATTATGCCGTCAGAGCACATGCAATACAATAATTACACAGAATGAATAGCACTCTGCATTTAACCAAAGATTTTCTAAGCCGCTGCCCACAATGTATCAGGAAGGTGTAACTTTCTAAATGATCTATTTGTACATAAGTATCCACTTACTTTGAAGACTCCCACACTAAGTCAAATCCCTAGTGCTGGTGTTTCAATTCCGTGATATAGAAGGAATAAAATATGTTTACCACACTCAGGTAGATGCATAAAGAAATGAGGGAAGCATTCATTGCTGTGACAATTTAATAGGCGCAGTGCAGAAACAACATAAATCCACCAAAGTATAATGTAAAGATAACACAATTTAAAATATCTTTGCATGAGATAGAAAAAAAACAACCTGCGGATCCTGGAGTGATCCTGAACACGTTTCACGTCTATGTAAAGGCTTTATCAACATGCTGCACTGTGCCGTTACCTATTGAGAAATTGTATCCAATTTGTGTTATATTTTAAGCTCATTAGAGCAGGACCCTCTGTGACGGAGCTCCCTGTACCCCAGCTGGGTACCTCCGCCAAGGGTCCGCTTCCTAGCTATGGCTGGATATGGGAACTAGCTCTATTTGCTACCAGGGACTGGACGGCACTCAGTCCTTGAAGCTCTAGTCCTTACAAGGACTTTCACCACTGCATTCTCCACCAGAACTTGCACAGGGATTAACCCTTTCTTCCCCCCAGTAACTGGACAAGACACAGCTCTGGAGGTAAAAACACTGACAATCCTTTATTGGTACACACATCTTTTATGCACAGACCCCCACAGGGGGTCTCCACTGTTTCACTACACTTTCCTTTGTCCCAGGCAGGAGAAGGGGGATGGGTTACAGATACCCATCTCCCGCTCTGGGAGATACCATCAGGACACAGATACAAACAGTAAAACACATAAAATAGATGGGGAACACTTAGGGGGCTCCACACACATGAAACATACATCACTGGATAGCCCCGGGTCCTAACTAGGATCCCTGCAAATAGCAGGGCTATCAGATGTACAGAGCCCGAGAATCCATCATACAAAGTCTGTACATCTCTGAAAATAGTTCCACACCGTTGCTTGGTTTAGTCCCTTGAATTCAAACTTCGTGCCTAACCCAAGCAACAGCCATCAGCTGAAAGGCGCAAAACCAATTCACGAAAATCAGTGCTCAGGGAGGAGAGGGGAGGGATTTCGCTGCCCAATCAGGAGAAAGGGAGCAAAACCCATGTGCACCAAACGGCGCTCGGGGAGGAGAGTGGTTTTGCCACCCAATCAGGAGAAAGGGCACAAAACTCTGTTTGAATGGGTGCTCCTTCTCTGATTGGTCGACTGCGCCCTTCAGCAGCCAATCTGCGCTCAGTTATGCCGACCCATCAGGAGAAATGCGCAAACCCAGTTTGAATGGGAACTCCTTCTCCTATTGGTCAGCATGGGCTTCCAGGCGGCCAGTGGGATCTCTGTGGCTGTGAAGCTGACTCACAGCTCCAGGGATAGCGCTGGGGCTCGTGCCTCTCTCCGGTGGCTGCCTCCGCTTAGGTAGCCCTGGGCAGCTACGAGCCTGGCCTTGTAGCTCCCAGGTAGGGAGGACAGTGACTATAGCTCTGTAAGCAGCAGGTGTGGCAAGCCACTAGAGGGGACCTGAAAACCGTGTGGGCATGCCAGTTCGGGATACGAATGCTTCCCCTGGTTGGCGTTCGGCTACACGAACCAGCAGCCACCCAGAGGAGCATTCGTTAATGATTTCCCTTGCGGTTTCAGAATGCTCTAATGACGTTCTAAATGGGAAATCAGGGTGGTCTCCGTTCGGGAGATGAATGGGTTCCGTTCGTATGAGCTCTCCTGAACGGGGAACAGGCAAAATACACAAAATACATACAAATACAAGGGGAAAACACAGAATACAAAGGGAAAACACATGAGTAAGCAGTGGGCATGGTATCTAGTGATGGCAGTCTGCCACACCCTCTCTACTTCTTGTCCCAATATATCAAACTTGTGAGTGAAACTTACATGTATGTCTCGTTAACCCACTGTACAGCGCTGCAGAAAATGTTGCTGCTTTGTAAATGTAGCGGAGAGGCAGTATAATCCACGATATCTCCGCTGGGTAACAGGAACAACAAAGGATAATCCAGGGAATCAGCATATATTAATCCAAACAGCACTGCAGTAACCCTTCCTTCCCAAGAACTAGACGACACATAGGCTGGGAGTCAACTGAGGTTTTAATCACAGGTCACAGTATTTATGCAATTCCCCATGCAAGGGGTTTCCAAACTGACATTACAGGGGTTGTACAGGAGGGGACTACATGGGGGACTTACATTACACCATATTTCTCCCATCAGGCACCGCTGCACGAGAGGGATAGTCTTCCCAGAATGCACCGTTAAGTGGACTATCCCCTCGTGCAGCAGAACCGATAATTCGCATAAAAATCAATAACTTGGTGAATATATAGTGGATTTACACGAATGGACGTTCGGCAGATAGCTGGGGTCTGAGGGTATCATTCGTGAGGTTACCGCTCAGATCCCAGCTAAACTAACCGAACGCCGCACGAACAACACAATTCACATAAAATATACAAAAAGAACCGATTGCTATTATGGAACAAAATACCGAACGTCCCGAAACTCCTGAACGTCCTGGAGGCTCAGCGGGGCTCATGCCGTCGAGTAGCCGTTTTTAGTACCAGGCGCTCGACGACATAACCCCGCTGGGGAACAAAGGATCCAAGATGGCCGACCGCCGCATGGTCGGTAGTCGAACGACGGCCACCCAGGAGAGCCTCTAATAACCGATTGCAATCGGTTAACTAGTGCCACACGCCTCTAAGTGTGTGGGCTATTAGGGGGTATCGCGTTCGGTTCACGAACGGCCCTCCAAAGTGCCGTTCGTGAAACAAACGAGAATCCCCATACAAACCGCCATTTGCATTCGGCGGAACAGATAGGTACAGGCAATGCAGGGAATACATGAAGCAGGCACATACAGGTACAACGCATCTTCTCTCCAGATCTATAGGCAACCCTTAAAGGCATAGTGTCCAGTTATAGTCCGAGTGGCTAGGTTTGCCACAGTAAATAATAATAATAAGTCTACCCACACTGAATTCATGCCTAAAGAGTTTGCACTTTTGGGATCAATAGATTCCATCTAATTGGATTGGCACCTTTGAAAGCAGTAAGTATTACTTTACTGAGAGGGTAGTGGATGCATGGAATAGCCTTCCAACTGAAGTGGTAGAGGTTAACACAGTAAAGGAGTTTAAGCATGCGTGGGATAGGCATAAGGCTATCCTATCTATAAGATAAGGCTAGGGACTAATGAAAGTATTTAGAAAATTGGGCAGACTAGATGGGCCGAATGGTTCTTATCTGCCATCACATTCTATGTTTCTATGTTTCTATGTTTCTAAAGTGAGCATGTAAAAGATGCATCACAAGGGACTTGGGTATCTTCACATCGGCTTGAATTTCCATGTTAATTGGTTCTTGTCTATTTCTTTTAGTTTCACATTTACAAAATATTTTTATTGATTGCACTGGTACGTTCATGCATTCACGGATGTTTCATATTCAGCTTATGTTTTTATACTAAAAACAAGTAAACTACCAATTACAATGTCACAATAATACAATAAAGACAAATAAGCAAAAATTATAATACTACATAACCTGGTGGTCTGAAAGCAGTCTGGACTTGGTACAGGTGAATGGAAAAATTTCACACCATTCTAATTAGTTAAAAAAAAGTAGTTTTTTTTTGTTTTGCACAGGTAATGTAGTTCTGTATATTGTCATTCATTTTGAAACACTTTGTCCCTTTTAGTTTTTGTTATTTTTTCCCTCTTTCTATTGTATTGCTGAAGCTTTCAGTAAAATTAATTCTTTGACTTTTCTGAGAGCATATCTTTTTTTTTTTTAATTGCCTTTTAACTATGAATATGATTTTAAATGATTTCCATTCATAAGCAAATGGTGGATTAAACAAGAATGTGTCGTTCATATTGTTGGAAAACTTTCCACGAAAAGTAAAAAACCCACAGGCCTAAAAATGTTCAGATGTTGCATGAAATGCAGCGAGAGAGGGGAAAGAAAGCAGAACACTTAATGTTTCATTGGAGCTACAGAAATGTAAACTGACATGAATTAAAGTGCTTCAAAAATCCAAGTCCATTACTGTCTATTACCAGTTTAAGCACAGAGGAAGATGAGAGATAAAAAGGAAGAAACGTTGAATTAAATCAATACAAGTTACAAGTACAGAATATTTTGTCAGAACATGAGCAAAAAAAAAAAAAAACGGACACGTTTTACTTTGAAAACCAACATTTTAATTAGAAGCTGTATACCCACAGAGATAGCACGTGAATGGATTATTTACAGAGTTACAAGTCTTGAATTTGAAGTTGAAATAACTGCTAATTTACTGGAGCAGGATGCCAAGTGTTCAGGTGGATTTTTCAGTCAATGTGAACAGAATATAAATCGTCCTTAAAACAGCTCGTGTCCTCGGGATTCATTCTTGAAGTCTTTTCATTCAGTCTGATTTGTTCACACATGTGTTTGTTTGTCTTTCAGCCATAATATGCTAAGAGTCAGATTAGGCACTGTAAGAAACAGACATCGGGGTGAAATAGCCTTTTTTTCTATTATTAGACCTTCATCGTTTGAAAGGGGGATTGGGGTTGTGAGGAATGGGTTTGGGTCAAGACCAAGATGAAGCAGAGCTATATGGGTAACGATGTTCATACATCGAGCAATGAAGAGACAATGTGCAGCCTACTGCATAGACAAGTAGCCCATTCAAAGAACAGCATATTCACAAATCTAGACAAAGAATTCTCTGTCCAATTAGTCTAAGGAGATCAGAAGGGTGATATAGGCTGTGGTAGAACTCAATTATGCAAAGAAAAAAGGAATGAATAGAAATCTTATAGTCATATTTTTGTCCCGTTTTTATTGAATTGGATCTATTTTTATATTTGCTACATTGCAGAAAGTCCCCCACTGAAATATGGTCATCACAAATATGTGATTGCATATTTTAGCGTTCATGTAATAATGATATGTAAAAATTTAGACAACAACAATCTGTTTCTTATAAAGTACTTCCTCTCTATGGGGACTGAAATGGTTAAAGTATGTGCTCTTGGATTGTAACTAAATCCACCGCAGATTAGTAGATGTTGCTATTACCAAAATCCTATTGTCATGAATACTAAGAAACCTAACACACAGTGTGTAAATTGTGACGGAGATCCCTGTACTCCGGCTGGGTACCTTTACCAAGCTTGCTCCATAGCTGGAACCGGGAAACCTGAAACACTTCTGCCCCAGTCTCCTCAGCTTTACTGGGGTCCTTCTGAAGCTCTCCACCTGTCCAGGCTGCAGCTCTCCTTCCAGGCATGTATCGTCCCCTCTGCCTATTAAGCTGCAGCCCTTCTTCCAGGTAGGTATCGCCCCCTCTGCCTATTCCTCTGCAGCTCTCATGCCTAGCTCTCTTGATTTATCCCAGGGCTAGAGGTATCCTGCAACCAGCCAACAGGTCCAAAGACTCTGTCATTGGGATCCCTAAAAATCCACACAGGACACCCAGTTCCAAATGGAACTAACATGCAATACTTTATTCTACTTGGGACTAGCCCAAACGTTCATTACGTAAAGCTTGCTGTGAAAAAACTTAATAAAATACAAATAACCAAAACATGTCAGAAAACATACAGCAATTATAATAACCTAATACTTATTTATAAAGTGGTGGGGAAGACAATGATAAACACAAAACATATCTCTGGCCTGCAGAAATAGAAACATGCAAATATACCTGAATATGCAAATTAGCATCCCTATTCAGGTAGTGCATACAGCCATTGATAGATTCTTGCAACCAACAGGTAGCGCTGTACAGGCTCCACAGCCAAATCCACCTAGTTGATTGCAAGCATTTGCAAGACAGGAGAGCACACTAAAATTTAACACTAAACAATTAGATTACACACACCCTGCACCCGCGACTCCGCAATCCGATATAGAGTTCCATAAGAATTTAGAGCTACTCCCAGTCTAGCGTATCATGCCCTCCTAGCTTCCTGGCTGGTCTAGGCTGCTCCTGATGCTGCAAACAAGTCTGTGTGGCTCGGGAGACACAGGATGTAGGTTCAAAATACCATTAGTTTAGTCTTTTATGAGAGGGTGAGAGTAAGGGAAACTCCTTCCGGGATAGGTGACTTGAAGGTCCGTCACATAAATGATGATAGAAATAAACATATACCTGACCCTAGAGTGGCCTGGCTTTACGTTAGAGAGACAGAGAATAGTTGAGAACAAACCAATGTCATGGAAACCATAAATCAGGGAAATGAGGTAATAAAGCTGGGCCAAAGGAGTACAGAATGGAGAATAGTCAGAATAGCTGATATCAATAAACCAGTAATACACAAAGAACTATAACTCGCTATTGGAAACTAACAGTGAACCACAACAGGGCAATGACCTATGCCCAAGGAACCTTTTTTATAGTGTGCCTCTTTAAATTTATAACGATGCACCCAAAATGTTCAAATTTGATCATTTTAGTGGGCTGTGATTTCATCAGCATCATGATGGCATGCATGCGCCCACCACCAAAAGGAGGTACAGAGGCCAGCATCAGAACCGATGACGAGAGGACAGGGACTATGTATAATCATTTTCATCATACTGGAGGTCCCCAGGCTGTACTACAGACTGGGCAATACAAGGCAGCCTGACACCTACTCATTTTAGGCTGGAAAATTAAGGCTGAGACTTCGCCGCTAAGTTTCAGACTTGCAGCTCTGAGATATGAACAGCATTCTGACTGGAAGAAGAAGAATAAACATGTGTACGTATCAAACAGACTCTCAGACTTATTCAACATATGGTCTTAAAAGCAAAATTAACTGGAGCGAGGGTAGATGTTATCCTAAGGGTTATTTAAGTCTGAGAATTGTAGTTTCCAATGGTAGGGTAGCTCTATATATCTTCAGTATCCCTCAATTCCAGACTAATATTATGGCCCAGAATCACATTTACTGTAAATACTGCATCTTGAATGACCAAGAGAAATGGCCAAAAAGTGTATTTTAAGATAATTTGATGATCTAACCTGCACTGTCCAGCAGGGCCAGCACAAAGATTTGTATCACCCTAGGCAAAAATCTATTGTTATCAATGCATATAATAATGCTAAATGTAGGTGATAGGTCTTCCCGGAGGCATTGCTAAAACGTCTTGGGACTTTAGCCCACATAAAGGTTATATCCAATCCCCAGACTATACTGTAATCCCTGAAATCCTATATGCCAAATCATGACGTTCCCCCCCCCCCATCTCAATTCACCCACTTCTTATTCTCTCCCTACCTACCTGTCATCTCCCCCTCTCTCTTTCCATCTCTCTCTCTTATAAAACCAATTGTGTCTCTCTTCCCATCTCACCAACCCCATTTTGTTTCTCTCTCTTTTTCCTGTAAGCCTTACTACTCATTAGTAGTGTGACTGGCCTGGAATGCACTGAGAATATGCTTAGATACTTTGATTAGAGATTCTAGGTTAAATAACCCCACATCTGGAGCTTTAACCCATAAAGCCACCCTAACAATGCCTATGCATTCACTTACTGTCAAACTTTTCTATTTGACTTTGTCTTAGAAAATGTCCCTATGATCACATCATGAATATTTATATGTCTAAACTGTGCTCTACCATGGCAGCTGGAATGTTATGTTATGTATTCACTACAACTCTTTAACATTGAAATGTGTGTATCTCTGGTTTTATAGTATAGCCCCTCTGAATATAATGATCTACATTTTCTCACCAGCAGTATGTGGTAGAAGTTTTTTTATAGTGAGTAACATTTTTTTTTTACTTTAAAAAGTTACAGGAAAAGTTAATGTTACAGGAAGAAAACATTTTTAAGAATTATTTTGGAAATATATTCACCTATACCTAGTTATCAGTGGAGTGGTTCTGAAAGGACAGCTCCTTAATCTGTCACACTGTAATCAATTTGAAGGGGCAGCCAGGAGATAGTTCACAAGTTCAACACGTCCCTAATGATTTGTAGATAATCAACTGAGGTTCTTCAGCTTACATCTCCTGTATGTTTTCTTTGACAAAGTCGATTCTTGTGAACTACATTTCCCATGATGCTCAACTTGCAGTTCACAGATGGATGGATGATGCCTGAACATATCTAAATAGTCTTATATGCGTCTCCATGTTAGGTAGAATGAAACATTTTAATGCTAACATCTTAATGAAATTGTTTACAAAATATTCTTGTATAATGAAAAACAACACATTTATTAATATTTGATTAACTCACAGTTTTTCTGGTATATTTTATTTTTAATTTATAATCTCATGTCCTAATCAATACAAACTAATGGATATCTGAGGATCCCTGTATTCTAAGATTATATTAGAACCTACCAATGTTGATTGATGGACGTTCGAGGATTCACTGCATCTTCTTGTTTTAGCTATTCTTATTTTACTAAAAAGTGATTCGTTTGAAAGAAACCTTTCTAATATCGGAACTATAAAGATAAAAAAATTTAAATATATATACTTTTTCAATATTTAATAACAACCAAAGCAATCTATACGTGAACATTCATTCTTGCATCTTAAGGCAACACAAAACTCTGAAATATGAGTCTAGTCCATTACAACATGTTTTACAACATTTTTCTTAGTAAATTAGTAAATGTTTTATACTTGTGACTGAGAATGTAAGATACTTATATTGACATATTATTATAAGCTATAGTTTATTGACATTACTCTTGCCTTCAAGAGCTTTTGTCTAAAAATTATTTTCGTTAAAATATCAGATTTTTGGTAAAAAAATATTGCAGGAAAAAGCATTGTAACTTCCGATCGAAACTCCTATTCCTTGCTGCTTTGGTAGGAGTTAAATTTTGTCTGTCTGGAGGCAAAGAAAGAAGCTTTTTCCGTACACCTCCCATCTTTAAGGACTATCATTTTCCCACCAAGAATTCATCTAGTAAACTATAAAAGAACCAATTAGCATGACAATAGATTCGCTCCCATTGCTGGAAAGCTTGTCTCCATGGATACAGCATGTAGGTGGTAGAGCGTTAGATAGAAAGAGAGAGGAGGGGACCGGTGAGGGACGAATATCTCAGTGAAGAGACACTGGAGGTCGTAGGTTAATTTTCACTATTTAATCCCAGGGTGTCTAACCTTGGCCTTCTATCTTTTGTTGTGCTATGGTTCCAGGAATTCTCTAGATGCTTAAAGAGGACTTTGAGGGATTTGAGACCAAACTACTTGAAAATGCAAAGGTTAGATGATCCTGAACTCTCTGTGTTTCCCTCTTAAGACTACTTAAAGTGAACTTTCTCCAAAACAAAAAAATAAAGGTATTTGCTAATCATAATCAGCTAGTGTTGTCATGTGAGCTTGGGGTTTGTCTCAGTGGCTTGTAATATGTTACATGGAGGACCTGCAATTCAAAATCTATTATGATCATCCATTAATGAAGCAAACTAGACTTCTCAAATTTAAACCATCATTACAAGACGAATTTATGAAAGCAACAGAATATATGGAAAATATTAATTAACCGCTGAAATGAACAGACAAACAAAACATAACGTTTAAAAATATTTAACATAACAAATTTTGTTGAGTACTGTTTATACTGTTTAAAATATAAGATTAACCTAAAATAAAATAAATGATCTCAAAACTGAAAATTCTGAAGCATTATAGATTATGTTCATGTTGAAAACAAACACACTATAACAACCAAAACTCAAAAGCTATGTTCAAACAAAAACAAGACTAGCATCTGTTTTAAGGCCAAACTTGGCATCAAATACAAACTTATTGTTATCTCAACTCACTGCTTAGTGAACAAATCCTTTAATATATTATAAACTATGGTGGCAAAGTGCTAGAAATGTATACGGTGCAAAATGTAAACATAATAAAATAAATCAATTTTAATTTTACCTGCCTCCCTACTGCGCAATGTTAGTGTTCCTGAAGCGTGCGTATATGATCGTAGAGGGAGAAGACAGTATATAGTGCTACCCTCAGTTATTACAAAAGATGTGTTATACAGAAGCTCTTGCTGATATGTGTCACAGGTTTTATTGAGACTCTTTATTTAAAGTGGCTCTGCCATCAGAAACAGTATATGCAGAATAAGACTGCATGCTGGGTACCTGTGTTAATCATTTTGCTCAGAATTTTTTTTTTATAAAACACATTTACAATATTTCAAAGTAACTATATTGTCCCAAATAATCTAGACAGCCCAATTTAGGCTTCAATCCTAGATTTTTCTTTTGATGTCCCACTTCTTGGCACACCCGAGAATATTTGCCATACAGGGCATTGTGAACATGTTATTAAACTTGCTTGCACTGTGCAAAATCAACTTTTTATTTTCATATGGGAGCACTTCAGGATCATTCTGCAATTGTGCAAACCTGAAGGTGGTTGACAACCATGGCTGCCCATGATTGACATACCACATGTGACAGACCATCTCTTCTCACTGGGCAGCAGAATATGAATTCTGCTACTGTGGTCAAGAGTCCAAGCTGGATCAGTGGACGAATGGGAAGACACACAAGGGGCAGGTGAAGTTGGAAAGGCACATTGGGGGTGTTGGGAATGGGGAGGGATGGAGGAGAAGAGACACAGAGTACAAGGTGGGTGGAGAAACACATGAAGGTTGATTGTATAGACACATCAGGAGAAGTGTGTTGGGGTATGGTGCAGAGATGCACAGCTTGGAGGAAAGAGAAACAAGTAAGTGGGATATGGGGTACAGAGGTACACCTGGATAATGATGATATGAAAGCTTCACAGAAAGTCTTCTAGTAAGTAAATTGGTTGAGATTGGTTAATTATGGCTTTCTTCCCTACACAGAGACAAAAAAATAGGGAATCTAGCATAACTGAGATTGGATTGGGAAATTGCCATATAGTCTTAAGGGAGTTTGGCTAAAAGTAGTGGAGATATTACAGGAGGGAGACTTTTGTGAAAGGAGGAGAAACTAAAAATGAAAATAGTAAAGATGAAGAGAGGTTAGAGGAGACGTGTAGAGGAAATTAGATATAGCATGGTCTATAGTTGGAGGGAAAAATAATGGAGACTTTTGGAGACACATAAAAAGAAGGATATTGGAGACAGTCATTGAGGAAGATGATGACAAGATGAGTGAATATAGAGGTCTGTGAGTATGTGAGTGAATAGAATATATTGGGAATTATATTGGGAGAAATGGCATCGGAGGGGGGAGAATAGGGAAAATGGCGTAGCAGAAGAGAAGTCAAACATACAGGGAAATTTACTAAAGAGAGAATTCAAAGTAAATTTCAAATTAAAGCAAGAATAGCTGAAATGAAAAAAAAAATCTCCAAGTCAGTCATGCTTTGTGTTTGGCTACTTTGGCCTAAATCTTGAAATTCACTTTGAATTCTCATTTGAATTAATAATTCTGTAAATTTTACAAAATATGACCAACGCTCTGCCAAAAAAAAGAAAATAAACAAAAACATTGCATTCAATTTCCCTGGCTTATTAATGCAATGGATTCATGCCATTGTGCTAAGATTTTAATATGCATTTTTCAAGACGTTAGTTACCCTATCAAGTTTTTGAAATTAGTGATGGCTGAAACCAGACAAGTTTTTCTCAAGCACAGTTTTGGACAAGATGCTAATACCCCCATTGGAAGAGTCCGAGTTGGGATTTTTCCCAGCTGTGGAGATTAATGCACAGTGAATGCGTTATACAAGTGTGATTATTACTCTTTATTGTCATTTACGCTTTTTCTGGAGAGTGCATAACAAATTATCAGCATGTGGTAAAGCAGTAGGGAACCAGAAAACAAAAATGTTCCCTTGGCAAATTATTTGACACTTTATTTCTCTTCTCGCTTCCAATTCTTGATTCTATTTATTTTTTTTATTTTTTTTTAAACAGGAAATTTTATTAAAACTTGCAAGCCAAGCTTCATGCAGGAAAAAAAAAAAAAAAAAGATCTGATGTTTCCTATTAGGAAAAGTTGGGATAAATGGGCATCCCACTCTTTTACTACCCCCCCTTACTTAATTTCCATATTACATTTGAATATGACTCCTCAGTTACCTAATGTTGGTACTCAAATCATATTTTTTTTTTTTTTTTTTTTAATGAATGCTTTATGACTTTTGTAGGACTGTGTCTACTTTATATACATCAGTTTGAAAACTTGCCTATGTTCTTTTTATTAATTTGTCAGGCTTTTAATATTATAATATAAGTGTTATATATATAAAAAAAAAAAAAATTCTACATAAAAACCTGATTGATTAGGACAAGATTCCTCTTTCTGTATAAATGCAAATCATATTTTAAAATTGTAAAACATATTAATCCATCTCTTTTTGATAAATATTATACTTTTTCACGTTATTATAGTTGGTTGTCACTTAATAACCTTTCTCTATTCCAAAACAAGGTGCAGTAGAAATTGTCTGTCTCTAAATGCTTGAGAGGCCCTTGTCCACACTCCTTATTTTAGAACCCTTAGCCCATTTAAGACAACACCCTTCACTGGCGCTTTCACTGACAATTGTAAGTTTCTCATTAACCGTCTGACCAATTTTGACCACTCTGCCTACTTGGATCCACTTAAAATCATTAGATCATTTTTGTTAAAAAGTGTAAAAAAGACATTAAACTTTCCTGAAAGCCAGCTCTGCTTGGCAGCCACTCATCATCATAACTATGATCTCTATTTCACTATAATGCTTCTCCTAGAGGCGCATGAGCGGCAATCTGTGCACTACACCAATTGGATACTTCTCATAAAGAAGCACTGAATTTAATGCCACTCTATGAGAAGCATTGACAACATTCAAATCATCCACATGTTGTGCATGATAATCCCAAACATGAAGATCTTGTACAATTTTAGAAGGTCTTTATAAAGTGCCTCTAGTGTCAGACCAACAATCACTAGATTGTTGTTGTTGGTAAAATGTTTCTCTGAAATGGCAATCTTTTACAATGCCAGACAAATGGCAAAAGGTCTACGTACATTAAGATTTACAAAAGTTTGGAAAATAAGCAACATTGAGTTATAGGTATTTATGAGACATTTATGGCTACATTCCACCCTCTTAAACGTTTGTGAGCACTATGGGAAATGTAGTTGGAAATATTTGGGTTTGCAAGGTGACCCACAACAGCACCAGAACATTAATTTTAATGTATTGTTCCTGGTAAAATATGCGATGATTTTTTTTAATTATTATTTTATGTGTGTCTGAAACTTAGTGGAATATATAAATCTCACTGTCTAGCAAATGTGCTATAAGAGTTGGGTCAATGTTCTGATTAGGGTTGAGATACTTTCTTGCAGTGTTGTCAGACAAAGCTATGCAATTATCCCGTTTAGGCTTTCTAATAATAGGGAAGGTTTGACATGAAAAAGAAGAACCCCCCCCCAACCAACCATTAAACAGATGAGCAGACTACTTGCTAATTAAAACCAAGAAAGCCATATATTATTATTTCTTCTAAAAAGCTTGAGTTAAATAAATGTTTCCACTATAAAGTCAGGAGTATGAATTTGTGGTTAAGAAAGGTTGATGATCTATTGGGACCTTTGAAGAGTTGATATTAGCTGAAGGGATCTGAGCGTAAGGAGGATTACGCTTTTGTGAGCAAAGTCAACTAGTTGGCATTCTTGCACCCAATCAGAACAATGTGTACTGCTATCTTACAAGGACCCTTAAGGCACCTTAGACCATCTCATCTTAATGTCACTTTAATCCTGCAATCTAAAACATTGCCATTTAATTGATACGGAAATGTTTTTTTGCAGGGCAAACAATTCTAGTGGGTGTCTTCCTCATTGCTTCCACAGCAATGACCCAGTTTGACTCAATAAAGTGACATTTCCCACTGAACGTCATCAAATGCTGTTCCCAGGAAAGTATTTGATGCAGTACTTTCCTATTAGAAACATTTGATTGGATGAGGGTTGTGCTCACTGCACATATGCTTCTACCTCTGAATTTAAAAAGGATGGGGAACGTTATAGCGTTAGGAGTACATGCTTATATTCCTAATGCTATGCTGTTCCTTTAATTATCAAAATAAATACTAGGTTTATGCTATACTTCTCACACAACTTTGTGGACCAGAACACTTGATTGTGTTTATTGTTGTTTTGTCAGTACTTACCAGAATTATTTAATCTATTGGATTAAGCTATAGAAACATTTCCTTGTGATATGTAATTTCTGAAGTGAGTTCCTTTAAAGGAAGACTACAGTGTTAGAATTAAATATATTGTATTTCTAAAGTTGGTATTCCCCTTTTATAATTTTATATTTAGTGCCCTCCATATTATTATAAAATAGAAGTTCCAGCAAAAAGATAGTCGTCTCTCTGCAGTTCCTCTTTGCCCCCTCGAGATCATCACTAGTTATAATCTGCTTGGCTAACCCAACGCTTCTCATAGAGAAGTACTGGAGCCCTACCACGCATGCATGGTGCATGCTTCACCAATAAAATGTTTCTGCCAAGTACTTTTCTTTGAGAAACACTCACTACTGAGTGCGAGCTCAAAGTGAGTGAGAGAAAAAACCCTCCTTGCTTCCTGATTAAAAGTAGGGAAAGTGTTACTACAGGGATTAGTAAAACTGGTAATTTTCTGTTGATATTGACACTTTTATAAAATAAGAAACAGAAGGCAGACAGAGTCTAAAGGTAAGGGCTAGCAACATGCTTACCTCCAGAAGTTGTTGGCATACAACTCACATTATCCTCAACCAAGAGCTATCAGAAATAGCACCTTCCTAAATCCTCAACTGGTGCAAACATAGAGATTACATTTCATAAAGTGAGTGATCAGAAGAGGGGTATGAATGCCCATATATCCAAGGGCATAGCGGGTTAGATTATTATGAGAACCCTGCTTTAGCACAGGTGTGTTTTCCATTTTTTTTTCTATGCTATTAACTATTTTACAGGTTTGCAAACTAACTTACTGGAGCTATACATTTCCATTATAATGACACTACTTGCTTAGTATAATATTTTATATTCCGTTCACGTAAATAACTACCATGCCAAATAGCAACCTGCCAGTCCTTAAATTGACGGTACCTATATTTTGCTGAGGGAGTGGGGTTTGTAGGATGCAATGCACAAGAAAATGATTGATTAGCCCAGGCAATGTAATGTGTGAACAATCATAGGCAGACGCAGATAAGTGTGATAACAACATCACTCCAAATTAGACCCTTTTACAATCTGTTCCACCCACCTAATAACAGATGTAAAAAGATTGCGATTCTGATTACATCATCGTGGATGGATGTGTGAGAGAGGCTTTTTGAGGAGGGGGTCTGGATATGTAAGGTTTTGGCTAACAATAAGTTGTGCCCTCACAGTTTTCTGTAAGTGAAGGAATTCAGCAAATCTTCAGAATCATATAGTGTCAATAACAAATTAATTGTTAGAATGAAGCAAATAATTAGGTCTGCAACAATCAATGGATATGCACTAAATAATTATGCAAGGTGTTTACATTATAGCCTAGGGACGCCTCCAGTAGCCACTTCTTAGATGGCTACTTGAGGTGCTTCCTGTGGCAGTGTTACACACTGTACAGCACTGACTTTCAGTGTCTACAACCTCTGCGTGGAGATCCTGAACTTTCCACATAGAGATGCATTGATTCAATGCATCTCTATGAGGAGATGCTGATTCGCCATGGTGGAATTTGGCTCTGCCCCCCAGCCCACCTCCTTGGCTGAGATCATCCAGATTGACAATCTCAGCCAATCCAATGCTTTTCTATTGGAAAGCATTGTAATTGGCTGAGATCATGACTTCTGATGATGTCAGCCATGAAGGCGGATCAGAGGCAGAGCCAGCACCAACAGACTGGAATAAAGGTCAGATTTTTACTATATTTAGGAGGGGAGAAGGGCAGGATGGGCATGGGGCTAGATTTTAACATTATAGAGTCAGGAATAGATGTTTGTGTTTCTGGCCTTATATTGTTCCTTTTATAAAAAAAGGGCAAAATTCAGAAACACAGCATTGCCAAAGAGATCATGAAAAAGTGAGGAACTGGGTGAACATGATTGATCTATGATTTTTGTTGTTCAATAGTTTTCCCAGTTGCCAACTTACTTTGTGCCAACTGTTTGACCCAAACCTACCTCTGTCTATTTTTCAGTTGAACTCATAGCCAGTAAGTTCAGTTGAATGTACCACAGACAATAGAACAAGTTCAAAAGTCAGAGAAACAGGTTTTATTCCTAACAGTGTCATCTCAGTGTTTCATTGTTTGCATTCGGTAAAATTAGAACCATAATGGTGGCCATCTGCACTTAGCATTTAAAGGACACTCAAAGCATTTACACTTATTAAGTATGTTAATATGTGTATGTTAGGTTCCAGTTAGTTACGCTTTATAGGTTTTTTAATTCACTTTTTTTCAATTTTTTTTTTAATATTATTTGATTTTCTTCATTTTCTATTCCTTCCTCCCAAACTGCAGCATTTCCAATTCGTTCCCTCAGATACTACAACTTTATATATACAAAATCAGAGTAAGAAACAAAGGTTTATGGGAGTTTTAGCTCAGTCCTTACACTGTAAAATATTGACATCTAAACAACAACTCCCAGAAACCCCTTCTACGCACATAAAGATTGCTGTGCAGAAATTTATGGGATAAAGTTAACACTGGCAAAAAAGGTTTTGGAAACATCATGATTACCTGAGATACTTCAGAAAGCTCACTACAGAAGCTGCAAAGTTTGGATATTTCCAGAAAATGTAGGTACTTAAATATGAATGGGGCAGCTCCAACCTAGAATGAACCTGTAAATCACATCTAGGCCACTGTGCAGAGCAAAACAAATGGACTATTGACTAATGTTTCTGCAGAAATCAATTGTGTTAAAGGACCACTCTAGGCACCCAGACCACTTCAGCTTAATGAAGTGGTCTGGGTGCCAGGTCCAGCTAGGGTTAACCCATTTTTTCATAAACATAGCAGTTTCAGAGAAACTGCTATGTTTATGAATGGGTTAAGCCTTCCCCCTATTCCCTCTAGTGGCTGTCTCATTGACAGCCACTAGAGGCGCTTGCGTGCTTCTCACTGTGATTTTCACAGTGAGAGCACGCCAGCGTCATAGGAAAGCATTATGAATGCTTTCCTATGTGACCGGTTGAATGCGCGCGCAGCTCTTGCCGCGCGTGCGCATTCAGCCGAGGGGAGGAGAGGAGGAGGATCGGAGGAGGAGAGCTCCCCGTCCAGCACTGGAAAAAGGTAAGTTTTTACCCCTTTCCCCTTTCCAGAGCCGGGCAGGAGGGGGTCCCTGAGGGTGGGGGCACCCTCAGGGCACTATAGTGCCAGGAAAACGAGTATGTTTTCCTGGCACTATAGTGGTCCTTTAATACAACACAAGATAAAACAAAGATAACACAAAGACTTATTCCTTAGATAAAACTGAAACGTGTACAAGTTGCAACGTATTATCAATCAATAAATTACAATGCAAGGAATTAAGAGAATTGCTCTATGGTGTCATTTGACTTTTGTTTGAATCTATTACTATAAACAATAGAAAGTTTGTGTCTAATCAGTAACATCAATACGCTTTGTATTTATTATTTGCCTCACTACACAATGAACTGACATTACCCGGATAAGAGCAAAAATGAGACCAGGCAGTTTTATAACAGGTTGAAAGCAGATGCAAATCTCAAGATTGGAAATTACACTATTGTATTATTAAAGAAATGAAATATTATTTGCATTTTTTTATGTATGAGATTACCCTCTACTGCAGAGCAGTTACAGGTCAAAGCAAAACGTAACCACGTAGTTATTAATTGTACTTTGAGTTGTATCGAATTGAGATTGGAATCACCCAATTCAGATTTAGAGGGACCCTTCAGGCAACAAAACAACTTAATCTACATTGAAGTGGTCTTGGTGCAGTGTCAATGTCCCCGATAGTCCTGCGACATAAATCATTGCAGTTTTAGAGAAATTGCAATCATTACATTGTCAATCAGACAGCCAGTAGAAGTACTTCCTGGTGGCGAGCAGACATTTGGTTGCCTAAATGATGCTGAATGACATCAGAGGAGGCGGAGTGTAACAAGGGTAAGTGTAAAAAAGGTTTTTTTAACCCTTGCAGTGCCGGGGGACTGGGGGACCAGAGGGAATTATAGTGCAAGGAATACAAATATATATTCCTTACACTACAGAATCTCTTTAATTAAGCACAGCTGAATTTATCTCATAAGCAGTGTATAATGGTTGTAGAAGGAATTTCTAGGAGTTGTAGTTCATTTACCGGCTTTCTACTATATAACAGACAAACTCTGGCCCTAAAGATGGTTATAGATTTAATTTAAAGAATCATTAGAGTTGCAGTTCAGCGACATCTAGGGAGCCAGAGTTTGGAGAGCCCTGCTGTAGAAGCCTAGAAGAATAGATTAGGACAAATACAGCAATATTTTTGTAGCAAAAAGTAAAATACCAATTCTCCAGTGTTTAAAGGAAGCTCAATAAATAAAACACATTTACATTAGACGCATAGCAAAGGTTATCCTTGACAGATAGAAATTAGCAGTACAGTTGCACATCTGTACAATCTACCTTGCATATAAAAAGAAACAATTAGAATTCAGCAAGAGACTGAGTATTTAGGTTATGGAAGAATTTGCGGGTAAGACAGGCCTAGATATGGAGTCCTGTGAGATTCCAGACATAGTCACTTAAAAATTCCTTTTGAGATACAAGTTAATTAGGACTTTAAACATTGTAAATTAATTCTCTGCTATCATGGGAAAAGGAGAATGACAATCCTTACTGTCTCTCTCTCTCTCTCAATTTCTCTCCTCATTTAGTGCTGGCATTGGCATTGGTTTCTATGGAAATAGTGAAACAAATGATGGCGTTTATCAAGTGACCTATTCCCTCATGAATGCAAACCACACATTGACCTCCATTGACCTCTTGGTAAGTGCTGTTAAAGAATGCTATGCAAGATTCTATGAACCTGTATTGAAAGAATGGAAGCATTTGATAGTGAAATCTTTTCTTTATGACCTTTCCTGATATCTGGGCCAAATTTCAAACAAATGCATGAAAATATAGGACCTTTCGCAAGTCTTAGCTAGAATACTGTACAGGCATATGCTGTTCTACCATACTGATTTACCAGGATAGTAGTAACATATATTACATGTTACTGGAAGACACTCAGAGGGTTTTAGATCTTCTGGGAACCTAGTATCCTTAATGCACATGCCTAGGCTATCTCTACTGAAGAGGCATTCAAGGAGGGAAAAATATATCAATTAAAGGAACACCATAGAGTCAAAAATACAAACGTGTAACCCTGACCTTATAGTGTTAAAGACACTCTTTAGCCCCCTGGTCCCACCTTGCCCCCCTTAAATAAGTAGAAATCTTACCAAATCTTACCTAAATTCCGCCTCCTTGGCTGAGATCATCATAGGAAAGCATTAGGAGGCTATTGTGCATGCGTAGCAAAATGCTGCCCTGCGCCAATCAGCATATTGCCATAGAGATGCATTGACTCAATGCATCTCTAGGGGGAAAGTTCAGCACCTCCATACAGAGTGTGGAGATGCTAAATGTCAATGCTGCACGTTGTGCAACACTGACCAAGGTAGCACCTCTAGTGGCCCTCTGAGTGACTGCCACTGGAAGTGTCCCTAGGGAGTAATGTAAACACTTTTTTTAGAGCAAAACATCTACAGTGACTGACTAAACTCACTAAAGCAGTTACATTGGGCTGTAGTTAGTCAGGGGTTTTTAGTGTCCCTTTAACTTTAACTATGAACAGACTCATAACTATTCCGCTCACTTATGTTTAGATTCAAAATCAAAATCATTTTCTCACTCTCTACCATATTCTGCCTATACCCTGTACACAAATTCATTTTATCTTTTTATGGGGCATGTGAAGGGGAGTTCCCCTGATATTTATTTATTTATCGCAAAAATTTGAAAATGCGAAAACACCAGCCCTTGTTTACCACCACTACAAAGCACATCTAGAAAAAAGGGCCAAACTCGAGCTGAAACTTCTGCTTGTTTATTACAATGTAATTTCTTCAGAATCAGTGTTAGGCAAATGTCTTATTATTGTGACAGTCCTGAAATGTTCTGAAACGGTTGAGTTATCTCTTTACTCATAATGTTCGATAGGTAGTATGCCACTCAAGTGCTTCATATATCTTTGTCCTTCTCTGCGAAAATGGATGAGATGTTCTAAAGTGGCAGAGGAGTGAACCCTATACATTTGCTATTGTCATGAACAGAAGTACTTTTTGTCTGAGACAAATTAAATTAATTGAAAATCATTTGGTAGATATTATGGAAAATCAGTGGCTAAATTATAATGGTAATTAGATAAAATTTAATTTCTGCATCATTTATTAATCTTTCTCTGACGTGATACAGATGGGTTATAATTAAAATCCTATCCAAAGCATCCATATTGGCTCTAAAACTAGCTCACAAAGCTCAAGGATCATTCAGTTGGGAATTCATGAACACTCTTTGAGCCATATTCCTAAAATAACAAATGGCCACTTGTTGCATAAGAAGCAAGTGAGCAAATAGTGCTCTATAGTGACACAGGATGCCCCAAATTAATTAATTTGTGGTCCATTGAGCAGAGTGTGGAGATAAATATGATAATGGAGGTATAAATGACCCTGTCCTAAATACGGAGCATCGTGCTCTCTCCAGCATCTTGCAGAGAATGGCTAGTGAGTATAAGGAGATTCCATATTGGAAAATTGCTGCCCTGTAGTGTATAATAATAAAATTCTTTAGAATCCTTATTGATTCATTTGTTGATTTCCTAGCTGCAAAATTTATAAATCTACCTACAGCCTGCAATGGTCAATAAATGTTTTTTTTTGGGTGCCACCTGCTGTTTAGAAGTGATATTGCAGATGTTAGCTATAATACACTGATAAACCACATTAAAACTACTGACAGGTGCAAAGAATAAGATTGGTTATATTGTCACAATGGCACCTGTAAAGGGGTGGGATATATTGGGCAGCAAGTGAACAGTGATTTTTTTTAATTTCATATGTTGAAAGCAGGAAAAATTAAGAAGTGAAAAGGTCTGAGTAAATATGACAAGTGACAAATATTGATGGTTACTAGAGTTGAGCGGACACCTGGATGTTCGGGTCCGACAGGTTTGGCCTAACTTCGGAAGAAAATCCAGGAACTTGACCCCGAACTCGACCCCGAACTCGAACCCCATTGAAGTCAAAGGCTACCCAAACCTTTGGGCTCTAAAAAACTCCTGGAAAGGGCTAGAGGGCTTCAAAAGGAAGTAAAATGGGGGTAAGAGTAGGACAAGTGCCCTGCAAACAAATGTGGATAGGGAAATCACTTAAAATAACATAAAATACATAAAATAAGCAGTTGCTTAGTAGATAACTCCCTAATTCCCACGGTATTAGGGAGCTATCTACCAAAAGGCTGAAAGACCTTAATTGGCCTTTCAGCCAAATTTACTAATACTAAGTAAAGATTACTTAGTGTTAGTAAATTCAGCCCCTAATCGCTATAGCGCGAGTAGGGGCATGTCTAGTAAACAGTGAGCAGCCAGTGGCTGCTCACTGTAAAAACAAAAAACAAAACCTATTGCCCCCACCCTGTGCGATGGGTGGGGGCCCTAAATAAGAATGTGGAGAGGGGGACCTACTGTCCTCCATCCCGGCCCCCACCCATGCGCAGTGGGTAGGGGTCCTAAATAACAATAAGGGGGGCTACTGTCCTCCCACCTGTCCCCCACCCCTGAGCGGTGGGTGGGGACCATAAATAAGAATTTGGGGGGGGCCTACTGTCCTCCCCCTCAGCCCCCACCCCTGTGCCGTGGGTGGGGGCCATAAATAAAAATTGGGGGGGACCTAATGTCCTCCCCCCGGCCTCTTTCTCCCCCTCCCCTTGTGCATCTCTCTCCTTTCCCCCTCTGCCTCTTTCTCCCCCTACTGTCCTCCCCCCCCCCACCCCTGCGCGGTGGGTGGGGGCCCTAAATAACAATAAGGGGGGGGGCCTACTGTCCTCCCCCCGGCCCCCACCCCTGAGCGGCCGGGGAGGGAGCCCTAAATAGACAATTTAACACCCCTCCCCCCCAAAAAATAAACCCTACCTACCCCCTTCATCCTAAAAATAATGATGGGGTCCCCTAATCTAAATACCTGTAAAAAAAAAAAAAAAAAATAGACTTACCATTTGATGTCTTCTTTCTTCTAAAATCTTCTTTTTTAAGCCCAAAAAAGCCAAATAAAAATCCATAATAACCAATGCAATTTAAAATAAAAAAATAAAAAAATAAAAAATAATTTTCACCCATGGAGGGCTCCGCGTAGACTGAGCCAGGGCTGGACTGGGAATTAAAAGCAGCCCTGGAAAAAAAATATTTACCAGCCCCATAATGCGCCGCACCAGCATAGTGTGCAGATACAGAGTTAGAAAAGAGAACTTAAAATTAAAAATTATTACTCCAACGTAAAAAAAAAGCACTCATAGGCTTCAAAATAAACAAAAATGCAGATTTATTTTAAGCAGATGTGCCTTTGCATGTAATCAATGTTTCAGTCCAACTACCTTGACATATTAAGGAAAGCTTTGTAATGGGACTGAAATGGTGAATGTATGTAGGGCACAATTGTAAAAAAATGATGTTATCTTGTTCATTTTGAAGTCCTGTGGGTGCGCTCTTCACTTTAAATATGTTATTGTGATGGAGTCTGCATCTAGCAACAAGACTGGGCCAATATCTGCTCATTACAAATGGTACATATTAATGACATTTATCTGTGTATTATGCATATATAAATGTACATATAAATAAAACTAATATACATTAATATACATGTCATATACCAGTGGTGGATCCAGAGCCTGATCCCGAGAGGGGCACTTGTAGATTATTTAAAGAAATAATCCATGCACAATAACCGCTACTGCTCTGTGTAGTGGTTATGGTGCAAGGAGTGTCGGGACCCCCTCCCAGAGTAAGTAGTCAAACCGTTTAAGAACAGTTTGACAACTTATCTGGGGTCTGCTAGGATATGGGGCTGTAGTAGGGTATAGGAGCAGTGGTGCAATGTGTGAGGG
>OW240921.1:34527250-34691066 GCA_933207985.1 Pelobates cultripes | reverse complement strand
GTATGGGGGGGCGCTGCGTCTGGGTGCTGTGTGTGTCTGGGGGTGCTATGTGTGTCTGGGGGATGCTGTGTCTGGGGGCTGTGTCTGGGGCGCTGTGTGTGTCTGGGGGGTGCTGTGTGTGTATGGGGGGTGCTGTGTCTGGGGGGTGCTGTGTGTGTGAGTGAATGTATTTTTTATGTAAATTTAAATATTTTTTTTTTTACTAATAAAAATAAAAAAATATATTCCCCCTCCCTTCTTACCTTTATCCTGGGAGGGGGAGGAGGAGATCCGTTATGCCTGGGGAGGTGGGAGCCATGCTGCCTTCCCTGGTGGTCCAGTGGTGAGAGTGAACTCTAACCTGGAGGTTAGAGTTCACTCTCGCGAGATCTGAGCGTTGCCACAGCAACGCTCAGAATCCCGCGAGAGGACCGGCGGAGCTGCTTGTAAGAGCTCCGCTGGGTCCTCTCTCCTCCCTCACCCAGCCGGCGGCCGCATCTCCCTGTCTGTGGGCCGGTGAGGGAGATCTTTGATCTCCCCACCGGCCCATGGAGGCACACAGCGGGGCCGGCGCTCGGGTAGCGCTGGCCCTGCAGGGGCCGTCCGGGGAGATCCTGTGATCTCCCTGCCGGCCTCGGCCCCACAGCCATCGCGGCCCACCGGGCATTTGCCCGGTATGCCCGATGGCCAGTCCGGGCCTGAGTTAATGTGAAAACCCTATGGCTAAAACAGATGGCTAAAATTTTATGGGGATTCTGATCTGGTGTAATGGACCTTATCACTACAAAAACTACCAAAGTTAGTGCCTGATTCTCAAAATAAACTTGATTCTGAGTCGATTTAGCAGCATAGAACAGGCCAATCCATGGCTCTGGCATGAATGCTAATAAACTAATACAAGTCTTGACCCTATTCATTCCTGGTCACTTGCTTCTTAAAGGGACACTGTAGTCACCATAACCATTACAGGTTAATGGCAGTGTTTACATTGGTAACACCTCTTTTGGCAGTCACTCACACGGCCACTAGAGGTGTTTTCTATGTCAGTGTTGCACTGTGTGCAACATTGGCATTGGACATTTCAATGCTCTGCATGGAGATGCTGAACATTCCCCAGGGTGTGTATAGATCAGTGTGTGTGTATCTGTGTGCCAGGGTGTGTTTAAATGTGTATATCTACGTGTCAGGGTATGTATATATCAGTGTGTCTTTTTATCTGTGTGTCAGGGTGTATATATATCAGTTTGTGTGTGTGTGTGTGTCTGCATGCTTGTAACTGTGTGTGTGACTGCCTGTGACTGTGTGTTCCTGTCTGCCTGTGACTGTGTGTGACTGTAACTGTGTGTGTGTGACTCTCTTCCCGTGACTGTGTGTGTGTGTGAGTGACTGTCTGCCTGTAACTGTGTGTGTGACTTACTGGCTACGACAGTGTGTATTACTACCTGTAACTGACTGTGTTTGTAACTGTCTGCCTATAACTGTGTGTGTGACTGTCTGCATGTGACTGTGTGATGTTGCCTGTAACCATTTGCTTCACTATCTGTCTGTGACTGTGTGCGTGTGACTGTTTGCATGTGACTGTGTGATGCTGCTTGTAACTGTGTGTGTATGTGACTGTCTGCCTGTGACTGTGTTTGTGTGTGAATGTATATGTGACTGTCTGCCTGTATCTGTGTGTGTGACTATCTCGCTATGACTGTGTGTGTGTAACTGTCTGCCTGTAACTGTGCGTGTGACTGCCTGTGACCATCTGCATCTGACTGTGTGTGACTGTATGCCTGTAACTGTGTATGTGACTGTCTGCCTGTAACTGTGTGTTTGGGGGTGCAGGGATTTTGTAGAAGTGGGCAGGGGTTTTGTATTGGGACAGGAGTCTTTATAAGTGGGGCTGAGCAGGGGATTTGTGGAAGGGGGTTGCTGGGGTTTTGTAGACGGGGGCAGTACAAGGTTTGTACAAGGGTGCTGACAGGGTTTTTCAAAGTTTACAAGTTTACAAAAAAAATTTGGGAGAGGCAAGGGGGGCGTGATCCACCACGGGTGGCAAATGCTCTATGTGTCAGGGCATATGCATGTGTCTGTATGTCTGTATCTGTGTGTCAGTGTGTTTATCTGTATGCCATTGTGTCAGAGTGTGTATATGTTGGTGTGCACATGTGCCAAGGTGCCGTGTGTGTATGTGTTGGTGTGAGAATCTATGTGTGTGTTTGCAAGCATGCATATGAATTTGTGTGTATGTGTCAGTGTGTTTCTATGTGTGTATATGTGTGTTAATGTGTATGTGTATCTGTGTGTTAATGTGTATGTATTATATGTCCTGCAATCTAACACAAATATTACATGCCAACACAACCCTGCATTCATGCTCCACAGTTATATATAAACACACTCTTTCACTGAAACACCAATAGTACACACAAATGTACATCTACACGTCAAAGCCAACATTACATGTAAACACACTCCTGCAATCAAATGCAATTGTGTTATATGCTGACGGTTCAAATGCAAATAATTATTACTTTGCTACTTGATGTTTTATTCGTATAATCAATTTGCTGAATTCATGGAAGAATCTATGTACCATCCTAAATCAATCATGCTTTCATTTACTATATTATTAGTATTGCTTCTTGTTCCTCCAGATTTCAGACACAGTTGAGCTTCTCAATTCCGTAGTGAAAAGCGACCTTACGCAGCTGGAGGAGGTCTTCTCTAAACGCCCAGAATATTTGGTAATTTTTCGGAACACCAGGCGGCAAGTGGAATCTGTGGCTCAATACTTGGCAGAAATCTCCTTCTGGAAGGGAGTTGATCTGAATCCAAATGTGGTGGCGGAACAAGTTAATTTCATTGAGGATTATAGGTGAGAATTACTGAGCTCTTGTTAAATGGTAATTTAATAACCTAGGGACAAACACAATCATTGACTCAGTGTTTTACAGGCGATTGAAATGCTTACAAAGACATAGGGAACGTTTCCAAACCAGAAATTTGTGCTCAGTCACAACTTTCAAATTAAAGGCGGACTGAGCAATTTAGGAGTGGTAGTCCATCCGTAGCCAAAGGGGCATCTGCTGATTACCTAGCTTGTGTTGCACAAGCTGAAGAGCTGTCACAGAGTTGGCTAAAATGTAGCAGGTCCCTGGCTACGATAGTGATAACTAAACGTAACAGTTAGGCTTGCTGAGGATCATGGGATGTGTAGTTCATAAACATCAGTGCTGGTTAGTCAGGAAACCACTGACTTTGATGCACCCCAACAGCAAGCATTTTCCATAAAGGTTCACATGGAAAGGTATCCTACATGATTTAAAGTGATATTTAGTCATGCAAATAATTAGTTGTACTGCTGACTGACTTTAACCTCATCGCATGATAAATTGCATTCTTGGGTAGTTTGAACACATATATCCTGTTCATTCTGAGATGTTTGTTTTAAAAATGTGTGGTTCTATGTTGTGATGGATAAAAGGCAGATTGCAGATAGTTTGTTATATTTGATGTTACTGTGCTTTTTTAATTTATTTAAAAAAAAACAACATCCTTTGTAGATAATAATGTTAGAAGTGGGTTTTAGTCAAAATGAGCTTGCAGGGGTTTAAATGGTTACTCCAAGCACCATGGCCACGTCAGTGATTCAAAGTTGTCATGGTGCATGGAGTCTGTATGTGCAGCATTTCGCTACAGTTTATCAATTTTGCTGTCACAGGTATAACTCCACCTCCAGTAGCATGATGAAGGCCTCATTAGGCAGCCCAGAACAAAAGGTCCATGTTGCCTTATGTCAATTCTGTGCATATTGTTATGAGTTGCATTAATTGGCTGAGAGTGATCAACTAATGCTCTCAGTGAACGAATAGCCACCTTGGTTGGCATCAGGCAGGTAAGAGGGCAAACCGTTGTGAGCTTTACTCATTATGATGATTGGAGTAAACCTTTAATAGTTAGAGTAAGGTACAGTACAGCAGGTATCCAGGTGTAGATTTAATACAACTCCGATGACGCCCAGGTCCAATTAGTCAAATAGTTGCTCTATTGTTGATCTCTCGTTCAGTATTTTCTAGCCATAAATCTCTATAGATTTGTTTTTATTTTCTATTTACAGTTGTAATCAAAATGATTTAATCCCAATTGAAAACCAGATTTATTGTCAAAATTTACAGACTTTCAGCTGTTTGCAATGTACAAATCAAACAAAGGCAATAGAAATAGCTCAACACAGCAAATGCTTTACGTGTCATTTCTGAATGTTAGATCCACAGTATGCATAGATGTAGGTTAATTAGATCCACTATATTGTATTACTGTAGGTTAATTCGACCCACTGTACTGTATTACTGTAGGTTAACTAGATTTATTATACTGTAATACAGTGTAAATGCCAATAATAATATTCACTTTACTGCATTACTGTAGGTTAATTTGATTAACTACACTACATTACAGCATGGTGGATGCACAATATGTTTTGATACAATGTACTGTGTGCATGCGGGTTAATTATATTCACACAGTATGTATTACTGTAGCTTAATCAGATCCCTTACTGTTTTACTGTAGATTAGGTAGACCTATTTCACTATATTACAGTAGAGAATTTAGATCCACTATACTGTATTACTGAATGGTGGGTCCACGCTATGTTTTAATGGGTAAATTCAATCGAATGTATTGTATTTGTGGGTTAATTAGATTCACAGTATGTTTTACTGTAGCTTAATTAAATTCACTATACTGTATCACTGTAGGTTAATTATATTTACCATATGGTATCACTGTAGGTTAAATAGATGTGCTATACTGCATTACTGTAGGTTAATTAGATCTGCTATATTGTATCACAGTAGGTTAATTAGAACCACCATTACTACTGTGGGTTAAATAGATTCACTATGCTATATAACTTTCGGTTAATTAGATTCACTATGCTATATCACTGTTGGTCAATTAGATTCACTATGCTATATAACTTTCAGTTAATTAGATTCACTATACTGTATCACTGTAGGATAAATAGGTTCACACTATTGTATTTCTGTATGTTAGATCCACATTCTGGTATTACTCAGATTAAAGGAACACTATAGGGTCAGAAATACAAACATTAAAACATTATTAAGGTGACCTCTCCCCACTTGCCCCCCTTAAATAAGTAGAAAACATACCTTTATTCCAGCGGGGCACGGGTCCACTGGTGCTGGCCCTGCTCCAATCCACCTCCTTGGCTGAGATCATCATAATGGATGATCTCAGCCAATCTAATGCTTTCCATAAGAAAGTATTGGGAGGCTTTTATGAATGTGTGGCAAAACGGTACGCTGTGCATATAATCATCTCTCTGCCATGCAGAGCGTGGAGACGTTGAACATGCTGCACATTGTGACTGCCACTGGAACAGCAATGTAAACACTGAAAATGCAGTTTTTACATATAGGTGACTCCCTTTAAATACATCAACATTTTACAGAATTACTGTAGGCTGGAGAGGTTCTCAGTAATGTATTACTTTTTGATTAATTTGGTTCACCATACTGCATTACTGCATAGGCTAGACAGGTCCACAGTATTGTGTATTACGACTAGTCAGAGAGTATCTTTATTACAGGATTATTCACTAAACCCAGAATTTTGGTGAGTTAAATCCAAATGGCAAAACTGAGGCAAAAATAGCTGATCTGGAAAAATTGTCAAACTCATCCGAAGCCACAATTTGACTAGATTCGCCTTGGTGTTGCTCCTTGTTGCTCCTTAAAGCAACACTATAGCATTAGGAATAGGAAATTGTTAGGAAAACATGTATTCCTAACACTGTAGTATCCTAATCCCTGTTGAGGTTCGCATCCCACCCCATAAACACGTAACAATTAGTGTAAAAAAAGGTTTCACTTAACTTTTTCCAAGCATTGAGACTCATCTGGTATTGCTGCAAGCTCCTCCTCCAGCGACATCATCCTGGAGGCATTGCTTCAATGATGATCCTTCAGTCAAATGCTTCTCAAAGGGAAGAATTTAATCAAATGCTTCCCTGTGAGCTGCATTTGAGGATGAACAAGTTCCTCTTGGACGTCGATCATCTTATGAACAAGTAAAACTTGGTTGTTCCAGCGTACGAGCCTCTAGTGGCTGTCAGGAAGATAGCCACTAGAGATGTGTTTAGTCCTGCAATCAATATTAAATTAAGGCCCATGTCGAATTTTGAGTGCATTATATATTTTAATGATGCTGTCCATTGAATCGGATCAATGCCCCAAGTACTTATATACAAATGTACACCTATTGTCTGATAATTCCTACAATCTCCATATACCTACCACTCACAAAGCATTCGTTTTTACACATTATGTTGCTATGTAGGACAGTAGGAGACACATGTAGTCTTTGGAATGTATGTTTAAAGGTACAGTAAAGTCAACCATACCACTTATCTTAGTGAAGTGGACTGCGTGCATTGGTTCTGTATGTTTAAACCTTCAAGGCAGAATGTTGCCGGTTTGCAGAAAGAGCAGTGTTTTCCATGTAGGGTTAAACATACTAACAACCACTAGAGGCACTTCCACTTCACTAACTGAGTAACAAAGATTCAATGCTTTCCTGTGAGAAACAATGAATGTGCACATGTGCAAATCAGGTCCCCAATGAGGAGCATTGAATTGGCCATTGCCAGAGGAAGCTCTGCAGGAGACAGACAGTTGAGCAGTGCCAAGAGAGTGCCAAGAGAGTCTCTACGCTGGAGGAGTTGGAGGGACCTGTGCAGGGATAGAGGCACTATAGCATTAGGAATACACATTTGTACTCCTGTAGTTTTCCTTTAAAGTGTAATTTTGTTTTGAACACTGGACCAGAATCCATCCACCTTGGCAGCTAAACAAAGGTTGAGTGGGTTGTAAGTCCGACTATTATCTGCACACACCGTAAAGTAATGTCAGTTATATCATTTATTATCCTTATTATTTGTAATAATTGACTTGTTAAGCATCATTACATTCTGCAGCACCGTAAAATCAGTTCTGATAAGCACAGCTTGAAGCCTCCTTTCTCGTTGCAGTCCTGGTCCACCCATGTTATTTCAATCCTTGCTTTTCAACTGCATTCATGCAGAGCAATCAGGAAATAGCTTTCACTTGTACTGTAATTAGATTTTATTGTTCAAATATATGATTTCATTCTCTACAAGATGAAGGCCAGAACAAATGACAATAGATTACAGGGACATGCTTTTTTGTCTTTGTTTGTCCATGTTTTCCTTTTGATTTATTGCCAGACACAATTCTGCTTTGTCTTTGATTTTTTTTTGTTCTGTGTTTCTGCAGGTGGTTGGCTTACATTCTCCTGCTACTCTTAGATCTGATTATCTGCCTATTCACCTTACTCGGCTTGGCAAAGCAGATCAAGTGGTTGGTAATTGTGTGAGTACACCCCCTAGTGGTAAATATGTTCAAAGAAACCTTGACGTGTATATGTATAACAAGGGGGAAAGAGTGGAGCGTCAAAAACCAGCACAGGCCTATTCACTAAAGTCTGAATTATCAGGAATTCAAAGTATACTCAAAGGGAGTTTAAAATGTTAGTCTACAATTGTCGGTTTGGAAAAATCTGTCAAGTCAACTATGTTTTCAATTAATTCTTTGACTTGAAATTCTATTATAATTCCCCAAAATTGACACTTTAGTAATAACCTTCAATGAGCAGTCTGCTTATCGTTGTCTACATGATGTTGTCTTCTCTTCAACATATAGGTTATAATACTGCTATTCTTAGTAGCTGAATATTTTTAGTTATCTGTTTTACTGTTATTTAATATTTGTAAAGGACTTACAGCTGAAAAATGTACTGCCTTATTCAGTTAATAGGGCATCAATGTTCCTTTCAGTTTATCTTTATTCTGTAATTATCTGTAGATGTGATTATAAATATAACATAACCCAGTTGCTTACCTAGCCTGTAGACTTTAGACGTCAAGTCCTTTGTCGGCTCTCCTCTCTAATATAGGAAGCATTGGTACTAAAACCGATTTGGCTTATTCAACTGGTTATGATGCTAGTTATCCCAGTATGTACCACTTCCCAGCATTAAAGTTTTTTGAAATGATTTGACACTGGACGAGGGTCCCCAGGCTTCTCTGGCTCTGCTCCTTGCTAGAGGTATTGCTAAGGCAGGCAGTTACTTTGCATTAACCATACTGCCTCATGCCAGTGATGGCAGCAGTGATAGGCTGAGAGCACTCAATTCACGCCAACATCTGGGACATTTGTTCACTGTCAAATGATGTGAAAACCATTTAACGCAGAACAGTGGGATGGCTCCAGGGGACTCCAGGCACCATAACCACTTCAGTGAGATAATGTGGTTATCAAACTTGAAAATGTATTTCGGTCTGAAATGCAATTCGTATGGACTTTGGTCTAGCGGGTGATCTATTGAATTCCCAAATTTCAAGCCAAAACGAATCATGACTCAAATGAAACACACATTGGCAAAGCTTTTTGTTTCGAGCTGTTGGTTTTGAATTATGATCCTAAATTATGCCTGTGGAAAAAAAGACATGGATGATGGTGAGGAAACAGTCACTAAGTGATGATTTTATTCACAGATAAAGTGAGCAATACAGGACAAAAAAGGAAGAGCAGTAATAAAATCTTTATATATATATATATATATATTTAATAAATATATAATATATAAATATAGATTTTTTTCTCTTATTTTAATCTTACTTTTCCCTTTGTTGCTTACTTTTTTGTTGATCTGTGAACAAAATGGCAGAATAATGCTCATATCAGTGTCCTGCAAAATATATACATAATATTATACTGTGGATATATTTTGCAGTAGACTGATTGGCCCATTTCCAAAAGATGAATAAACAAATAGAAATTAAGACCAAATTGCTTGTTGGATGAAATTATGTCCGTGTGCATTCTTCATTCGTTCATTAAGTTAATTACAAGGAAGGAACTACTGACTTGCGGCTCTCTCCTTGTAAGATTTAAAAATAGAAGAGGAGGGGAGCTTTTTTTACTAATACTAAGTATTTTTTTTTAATATATTATAGCATAGTTTTAGCTTTTTACCTCCCTAATCCTTGTGATTCTTGTGGGATTGCCATAAGGATACTAAAAATCTCCCTAGTTTGGTACCCTTATATATGGCAATCCCACCAGGGTACCAATTTACGGTGTTATCTTCTAAACGTCTACAAGATGTAGCCGTGGCCACAATGCAGATGGAAATTTCATTTGTTCAAATGAAATTACGAAATGAAAATAATGTCCGAATTCAGGCGCCACCAGAATGAACAAACGGTTTGGACAAAATGTAATTTTTTTTTTCATCCGAAACAGAAACTTAGAAAGCAAGTTGAAGTTTAGGAGTCTGGAGTGTCACTTTAAAAGTTAAATGTTTACATCTTTACTGCCCAATTATGGTATCTACCTTGTAAAAATGATAGCAAATGAGCAAACTATAAAACATTTTTTTAAACCTGCTCAGAAAACTGAGTTAGTGCATCCAGAGTATCTTGAAAAACTAACTTCCATAATACTGGAGTCTCAGAAATATTTGAAAATTTACATATCCTGAAAATGCACAGTCAAAATCTCATGATCGATTTCAGTGTTTCCAACACCATTTACTTGGTACATGTCAACCGATAATATTCTACATTATTTATTACAGCTTCAAGAAATTCTATACCTGTGACTTGTATCAGAGTACACAATGGCTTGGAGAGTCGACCTACCATCATTGTTAATATTTATAATATACCAACCTAATCCATATCACTGAATCCATCTCAGACTTGTATAAACAAATGTATAATTATGCAGGTTACAGTCAATAAATGTAAAAACAAAGATTACAGGTTTATTGATTTCTGAATGTACAGAAGCACTATGATCAATTAATCCAAATGTAATGAATTCGACCCTCATAGTCCGGATTTAAGGCTTTTATCGCCACCACATTTTTGGCACAGAAGGAGTTAAATGTCATCCACATTTGCTACTCACAAGACTGTAATTCACTCCCTGACGTACAGGCTGACTATAATTACATACTTCTTTGGTGTAGGAGATCATCACAGTTTAAATTATTGAATCATCACAAACTGAGCGGTTGGAAGTGTACGAATCCCAATGTCAGATAGCAAGGTCAAACTAATCATGGCTCTCTTTCTCTTTCAATCTCCAGAATGACGGTGGTCAGTTTCTTTGTACTGTTGCTCAGCTGGGGATCCATGGGTCTAGAGATGGCCACCGCTGTGGTAAGTTTAGATGCTTAACAAATCCTACTATGCACAAGGCTGGGCTTACCAATAGGTAGGCTAGGCATGTGCCGAGAACACTGATTTGGATGACAAGTGAGGCTTGCATAGTTTTCCACCACCACTGGTTAAACACTGCACACTTATGTCCATATTTAACATGTTGTGCTTGATCTGCTACATTTTGTGCATTCCCTGCCATCAAAATGTTTTAAAATATTTTAAAACATTCTAAAATATAGGCTCTCCTAATCCTGCCAACTGTTGTTTGGGATATACCTCTGGTCCTGAGTGTACACTAAAGGTGTTAACTACAGATCCAGGTGAAATTCATGAACTTGGTTTTAACTAATTTATTGTAAACACTAAATAGCAAAATATACCAGGAAGGGACACTTTAACATATATGATTTATTTTGTTATTTGCTGTCTTTTGTGTATTGTGTTTCAAGAAGAACACAAAGGATAATGCTAGTGTTTTTTTGCACAAGCATGTTTGTATGGTGTTATCTTGTTTTGGACATTATAATCATCATAAGGATGGACTGTCAACAAAAAATAAGGAAACATTTTTTTCTTATTGCTTTATATGATATGATATTATGATAAGCCGATATATGATATTGATAATCAAATAAATTCCAACATAATTTATAACTTGAGAAATATTAATATACCGTCATGTTCATGAACATCACACACAGGACACACAGTGACACAGAGAAACCTAGATAGATTTAGTTTGCATGAAATACAATTATTGGATTACTAATTAGAATGGGATACTACAGGTACCCAACACCATGGTATTTGTCTTTATTTTACATTTGTTTAATTTTGGTTTAAGAACTATTGAACCCCCTATAATTACAGCTCATGCTGTAGGATGATAGCACACTTGCATGACTCACTTTAATTACAGCAAGAGATGCATGGAGCTGCTAACCAGTGTTAAATGGTAATATTGAGCCATTGTTTGCCCCACTAGCACACTGTGGGTCGTGTTGAGTGTGCACCATTTAAATGGCAGTTTGTTTAAATCAGATTTTACTGGCAGCCTAAATATCTGATATTCGCCTGGCCATCCCTCAAAATATATCTGGTTAGAAAAGCACTCACAGGTTTTTAAGTCACAGGTCTATCTTTAAAGTAAGTTTAATTAAATTGTTTACACTTTCAAGAATGGGATGGGTTGGCAGATCACCAGTGATGCAACTTGAGTCTTTGGCAATGCCCAAATGGCAGGCCGTACACTAAAGAATTAAAAGGGTCTATCTTGCCGGACTTTGCAGAGAGCCCTGTGGAAGTGCTGTATACAGGGTCTTACTGGCTGTGCACAGTGCAAGCTCATCAATTAATGAACTTGCCTTGTGGGGAACTACATCAGGATGGAGGGACTGAACCCCAAAATCAGGACTGTCCATCCAAAATTGGACTGTTGAGTGTCCTGCAGTAATCAACAGCTGTAGATCATACCTGGGCAACATTATAAATAATGTTTGTCTATTTCTCCAGCATAGGGCTAATCACAATCCAGTGTTGGTTTTTGATCAATGACATTTTCAGAACTTTGGTTGGAATTGAGTATGTGCTTCAAACACAATTCAAAACTGTCACAATCTTTTCTTGCCACTAACAGAGCCAAAGTTAGATATCAGTACTGACTTGAATTCCAGGCTTAAATTTCAGCTGTGCTTTAAACCCAATTGAGAGGTGTCACAACCTGTTTCTTCCACTATTGCTGCCTAAGTTAGATATCATGATCGACTAAAATCCTGGCTTATCTTTAGACGTCGTCATTAATCACATGATCTCAAAATGGATACACTAAGAGGTTAACAACAAATAAAATCCATCTTGGATATATCTTAGCTGCTTGTTCAACCCCTTTTATAATGCAGAGGATAGTATAAGTGATGTGTGTTTTTAATCTATTGTGTTTCAATTTAACACTGTTATATGCATGTTTAGTAAGGTATGTTCAAATATGACATTTTGGAGATAGGGCACATCATGTGTATTTGTTGTGATATTGATTTAGTAACATTATATAATAGTATAGCAGTGCTTATTTTTACTATATATATGAATACATTTGGAGATGCTGTATCCCTGCGTCTTCAAATAAGAAAAGGGTGATTGTGACATTTGTTTTGCTCATGTGCACACTTATTTGCTAAGTTTTGAAGTGTTGGTTAATTAATTGAAACGTAACACTAATGACTATTACATTGATCACAAGAAACGCTATAGACGTAGTATTTTAAGAGATCTGGAATAACTTATACAGTGTAATTATAGTGTAGAAAGTGAACAAAACAACACACATGTACATGTGAGCCTTAGAACCACTCACTTGTTTATGAGCTGTGAGCAAACTCTATAGAATGTTAGCAATGGCCACTAGGATCAAGGGATTATTTCAAGTGTGGTAATTATTAATGAGCCGTGAAAAGGCTCTATGAAATGTGCATTCTCTGTGCTCACCAGAGGTCAAATTGTAGTTTTCAAAGTTCATCCTCAGTCAATAACATACAGTCGATAATTATCTGACAATATACTGTGATTGATGACTGCTCCTGCCTAAATAATCCATCTCCCTTGATAACTTAATTGTTTTGAGAAAACACTTCCTGTCTCGGTACCAGTAACTCTGAAGAACTAATTTTTAGGTCTGCATGCTTAGAGCCTACCTAGCCTTCATGCTTATTATGGGTTACCTTAAAAGGATCACCAGAACATCTACAGCTTAATGTAGTTGTTCTGGTGTCTATAATAAATAAAAACAAAGAAAAAACGTTACTTGCACACACTATCCCATATCCCTATGCACAATTAAATAACTGGAGGTTTTTAGTTTCACTCCAGTGGCCATTTAAGTGTAAGCTGACCTGTCACGTCAAGGCAAAACCTCTTAGGTGAGTCCTACACTAGCAATTCATTTTGCTGTCTTCAGCTAACAGGTGCAAATCTATACAGAGAGGGATATTTTTCTAAACCCCTACATACTTACTAACCCTTACCCACATGGGGTAGGTGGCAGCATTGTAACATGGCTGTGCAATACAATAGCAAATACATGAGCTGGTGCTAATGCGCATTTGATCTCCCCATAAAAAAAAATAAAAAAACATTAAATCAATGCTTTCCTATAGGGAAAAATCTGACGCTGAATGTCCTCAGTTACTGGACCAAAGTAACTGGTTTGGATGCAGGAAGCAACTTCAGTGGCTTTCTGGTAGACAGCCACTGGAGGCAGACTTAATGCTACAATGTAAACATTATAGTTTCTCTGGAACTGCAGTGTTTAATATTGTAGCACTAAGTGCAATAGGGACATTGCACCCAGACCACTTCAATGAGCTGAAGTGGTCTGGGTGCCTATAGTGTCCCTTTAATGCTAGCAGTTGCTTCTCCTCTAAGGGTCCCACTCTAGGATAAAGAATGTCTTTCCTTTTTCTGTTGTTGATATGATTATTCATTGCAGTGTGAATTGCCTGGTATTCGCAAGGAGTTTAACGTTAACACTTTAGGCCAACATAGCCAAACTGAAATCATAGCCGAAATTTTCCAATTTGACCATTTTGGCTTAAATCTTTTACAATCACCCTAAATTCCAAACATGTCCTGTTGCTTATTTACCCATGTCATTGTTTTAATTGACATAGTTCTATATGGCAAAATTTTCTAGAAATTATCCCTAATTTATAAGAATATATTATCTTACTCTAATAGCACATTGTATTTAAAGTGAATTTCACAGAAGACTGAATTATGTTAGTATGGTTATACAGAGAAAATGGAAAGAGAGTCTTGTTTCTTTTTTTTACAATTCTCCATCTCAAGTGTGAATAGAAATATGGCTGAAAAAATAGGATTGAATATTAGTTATCAAGTTAATTAGACTTTGGGGTTATTAGGGACAAACTGACATCTGATATAGAACCAGATTCTATTATTTTGCATTGCAGCTCTGCTCATTTTTCTGTAATTAGCAAATATCTGTGTTGCATTTTGTTCTCATTCAGTTCAGCTATTTTACATGAATTTTGCATTTCAAGTGCCAATTTTGAATTTCGCAAATTACCCTGAAGTATTATAATTTCCTAATAGTATGCAGAAAGCTGGTCACTTTTCAGTGATTCCATAATAAATCTAATTTCAATTACTTTGCAAATGTAGTCAAATACTGATTATTTAAAATTACATTGTAACAAGACACATGGAGAAATACTTTACTTTCACTAGCTGTTGAAATATCACATGGCTTTATGGATCTACAGGGTATTTCTGAAATGCCAGCCAACTTTGCCCTTGCAGTCAATCTCCCGGTGTATTTCTCTAGTGCAGGATATAGGTATAGGTTTCACTGCATATTAATCCATTGTCAGAACCCTTGTTGTGTCTTTCATATTCTCCAATTCTCCATGCTGTAGGGTCTTCTTATATTCCATTCTCTGCCCTGTCTGCCCATCAAGTTATGTGAAGCGAGATAATTTAATTGGTCTATTTCATGTGCTGGGTCAGTGATTTCTGCCTACCCCTCACCCTCTGTCACATCTGTCAGTTTTGATTTGCCTCCAAAATGAGGTATTAATGCAGTGCAACAGAACCTGAGTCACATTGCCCAAATCTCCCCCCTGTCCCCCCAGCTATGTTTAACTCTCTATAGATCTCAAGATCACTAATAAAGTAGAAAATGAAAAAGTAATGTGCATCTGAGTGAAAGTGAAATGACCTACAAGAGTTGTAATCTGTTCAGTCATTGCGTAAACAGTGGGATAAACATGGTTTCTTTTCACCAATTATGTGTAATCGCTGTAGAATTAAAGGGTTATTCCAAGTACAATAACCACTACAACCCACTGTAGTGGTTATGATGCCTAGAGTATACTGGCTTCCTTCCAACTATTCTGAATTTGGCAGGATAGTCACAATTATCGGGTCCTGTTGCGCCATCCCGACTTTGTTCCTTGGTGTCCCATTTTTGGAGACACCATGGAACTAGACGCGTTCGCTCTACACTCAGTGCTTCCTGAGTGGGATGGCATGCTTGATTGGAGTGCATTCACTAAAATGGCCATGGTTTTTGGGGTAATCCTTTAAGCATGGTTTGGAATGGTTTTAAATGAATACATTGATAATTTCTCCAGTAGTGACATGATAGTCTCCAGTAGTTAAGATAACATCAAGTATCAACAATTCTATGTATTCTATGTTATTAAAATTTTATTAAAATGTGACGTGTATGTTCTCTGGATTGCATTATTTATCTTTTCCCTCTCTGCCGTACTTTCATGTCACAAGACATAAATCTAGAACCTTAGTTTGTATTTTTAACACTAGGCATTCATTCTCTAACAGAGAATTGGTATTTAAAGGATCACTGTAGGGTGACCCTATAGTGTTAACACCACCATCTAGCCCCCCTGGGCCCCTCATGCCTCCATAAATATAGTAAAAATCTTACTGTATTCAAGCCTGAAGCTGTAAATCTGCATGCTGTTAGACTCAGAAAAATAAGCAGCCTGCTGACATGTGGTAGCCTGATCCAATCACAGTGCTTCCCCATAGGATTGGCTGAGACCGACAAAGAGGCAGATCTGGGGCAGATCCAGCATGATTCAAACACAGCCCTGGCCAATCAGCATCTCCTCATAGAGATGAATTGAATCAATGAATCTCTATGAGGAAAGTTCAGTGTCTGCATGTAGAGGGAGGAGATACTGAATCACAGGATGCTGTGCACAGTGCTGCCTTGTGCTCTGCTGACCTCAGATCTGAGTGGATGGAGGCATATTATGACACCATCAACTCCGAGGTCCCTCTGGTTCACTCTGAGTGACTGCAACTGGAGGTGTTCCTAGCTTTCAATGTAAACACTGTATTTTCTCAGAAAATACAGTGTTTACATGAGAAAGGCTGCAGGGAGCTTCAGTTCTCACCTGAACAACCTCATTAATCTGAAGTTGTTCAGGTGACTATAGTGTCCCTTTAAGGGAATTTAGCTAGACATGGGCTACACTGATTAAGACTCAAGTGCAGACCTATTATAATTGCCCTAAATATATGTCATTTGTTTATAGACCTGTTATTCTGTCCAATGACTAAAACGAGGAACTGCTTAGAAGGTTCATAGAATAAGCATAGAAGGAGCGATATTGTGTCTTAAGACTTGGGTATATAAAAAAAAAAATAAAGGACATCAACTGCAAACATTACAAAGTCTTCTAGTTACAGAAGTAATGGAGCACTTTAACCTTATCTTACATCCTCCGTTTTTTCCCTCTGTTAGTTCCCAATTTTAACAAGTTGCTTATCGTTACTTTAATTAAATGAAGTATGGAGCAGAGCAATAGTAGCCGAGTCATGTTCCTTTCTAGAAAGTTATATTACAGACAGGGTCAGCCATGTGACCTGGCGACAGGATTAAATGTTCTCTGCTGCAAGGCAGATGGATGTACTTATTCTGCATCCCTACTTGTTCTTTGAGATTGTCTGTGATCTAATGTGAGTGTACCATCAGAGCGAATCTGCTTTAGGTCATGTACCTCACTTCCTTATTGACATCACACACATAAAACACCCTCTTACTGTGATCAGTGTGTTGCTTTGGTACAGAAGTGCTTCTAAAATTCCCACAGACTTGTAAGAAAGACTATCAGTCTATAATCGAGAATGAGAAAAAATGCAAGGGAGATAAGGTCGCGCCTGAAAGGGATTGGAATATTCCAAAGTAATAAAAATATCCTATAAAACAGATAAAATACAATAAAATTGAAGGATAAAATTGAAGGATAAATATTATTATTGTGTTTTATAGGATATTTTTATTACTTTGGAATATTCCAATCCCTTTCAGATGCATTCTTATCTCCCTTGCATTTTTTCTCTGTCTACTGTAAGGTATCAAGAGGGAACCCCTATCATTCTAAGGAGTGCTGCCTTATGTTATAATTTTTTGTAACTCTATTTAGCGCTGATCCATCTGTGAATCCTATAATCGAGAATGGAAGCAAGTTGGGAGGAGGGAAGGCAGAGGACAGATGATAATTAGGTTGCCGGGTTGTTGTCAGGGGTGGCGGTCCGGAGGCCAGGACCCCTGTATGCCTGATGATGGTAGGAGTCACAAAGTGGAAATGAACAATCAGGGCATGGTGCAGGGTAACCACACGCCCCCTGGTGTTGAGCACCAAGGATTGTGCGGCAACATACCAGGGCCCTGATGCAGCTTCTGTGGATTCCAGGAGATAGATAATATGCAGATATGTATCCAGTACTAGAAACAAGGCAAGACTAGAATAGGCACCAAACAAGATAACAAGACAAGACTAGAAGAACACAGAACTGGAGCAGGACAGAACGCACAACCCAGAACATGTACACAAGACATGAGGGAAACAAGAACAGGACATGGACAAGACGGGACAGCACTGTACATGAACTGGGAATATAAGACAAAATAAAACTAGACAAGAGATACAAGGCAAAACAAGAGGAGAAATAACTAAGTACTATGTATGTAATAAACATTGGAGATTTAGACATACATAAATGGTCAAGATGTACGCAGCCCACTACCAGCAGAAATAGAGACAGAAAGAAAGTCCCTAAGCCAGTCCTTAGGCCAGCCAAGGTCAAGGGAAGCCAGATATACATGATAATGAGGAGCAATGCCGAGTCAGGGAAACCAGAAATCACAATAGTCAAGAGCAAGCCGGGTCAAAACCAAAGAACTATCTCAAAAGGATACAGGAACGCACTAAAGGGACACAAGGCACACTAGGAACCACAACAGGGCACTGTTTTTAGGGCAGACTGGGGTTTTATATGAGTGGGGGCGTGATTATAATAAACATGCTCCCAAAAGGTATGTGCTAGGCTCTGTTGTGTAGAGCACTCCTGCCGTCATGACGCCGGCACGCGGGTGCCGCGTCATAAAAGGGGCAGACACGTAGCGGCCGGCGTCCCTGAGGCTAAGTGGAGTCTCTCTCGGTGTGGGAGCGGCGGTCAGACCGATCCCGGTATCGGCAGAACGGCAGACCGACAAGGTAAGTGGGAGAGAGCTGACACTTACCTGCAAGGAAAGGAGCAGAGGAATGAGACCATTGCTAGCAGGAACACAATGAAACAAAAAGGATAAATGGCAATGGAACGGGTGTGGTAACAAAAAACAAACATACAAAGGAATCCAGGAGACTGGGAATTCCAGGAACGGAATAAAGGAATGAACCTAGGAAACTCAGCATAAAGAAAACCAGACATAGACTAGATAACCAGAAAAAAACAAGAAAAACTAAACAAGAATTGTAAAAAGAGTACTGGATATTAGAATTCATGACCAGAAATATCCCCATAATGTAACAGGACGTTACAGTTGTGAAGATAAATTACATTGAAAGGGATAGGAAGATTTTTCAAAATAGTTAAAGCTTGGCTATTTTAGCCGTATTATAATTACTGAAAACCTCTGTATATCATTGTATACACTTGATGGAATTAATTTTTTTACTTCTTTAAGGGACACTATAATCACCAAAATAGCTTAATGAAGCAGTTTTAGTGTGTAGATCATGCCTCTGAAGTTTCACTGCTCAAGTCTCTCCCATTTAGAAGTTAAATCATTTTTGTTTCTGTTTATGTGATACAGCATGCATGAAAACAAAATGGTTTTATTTTTAATCAGATGTACCTTACTTTAAAAGTTTTTTTTTTTTATCTCCTGCTCTGTAAATTGAACTTTAATTACATACAGGAGGCTCCTGCAGGACCTAACAAACTATAAACAGAGCAGGAGATATGAAATTCTACATTAAACAGAATTTGAAATAAAGGAAGTGTAAACATTTGATAACTCTTTACAGGAAGTGTTTAGGAAGGCCATGTAAGTCTCATGCAGGGAGTTGTGACTAAGGCTGTATAAAAAAAAAAAAAAGTGATTTAACTCCTAAATGACAGATAATTGGGAAGTGAGCTTGCAGGGGCATGATATATATACACCCAAAATTGCTTAATTAAGCTAAAGTTGACTATAGTGCTTCTTTACGGTTTAATGCTTCTTCTAAAAATAAGGACTTTATACAAAAAGGAAAGTGTGCTTAGTATTTTTCGGTGTTATAATTAGGTCCCTTACTCTACTTTTATTATATCAGGTTTTTTGTAATTGAGCATTATCATGTTGCCCTTGTGTAAATACTTTTTGTTTACAGACATTTGTACAACATTTGTACAATAAAGGTGGATAATAGGTTACATATATAATGTGTTGAGTTGTATATACATTAGAAAGCATATAGAAAAATAGCCATCATCTATCATCTTTGTTCCAGTAAAGACCATTGTTTGAAACTTCTGCAGCACCAATATTCAGCTGTTTAGGGACGCCGAATATTTTCAAATGAGGTCTGGACTTTTTCATGGCTTAATCTGTGATTTTTAAAAGACTAATTATACATACATGTGGAAGTTTTTTTCTATATTTTCTATATTTTTAAATATCGTTAGAATAAAATAGATTTTTAACTATCAATCTTCAGTGTGGTAAATGAAAAGTACATGGTATATTGATACCCCTTGTTTTCTATCTTTTACATATATATGGATCTACGTGATGGAGTAGACAGCTTAACACATTTCTTAGGGACACAATTACTGGACTTTTATTCATTTTCTCCCATTATTGTATTGAATTGAGGTTTTTCTGTATTTTCTGGGATATATGCTACTTGCTAAATAGAATTATTTAGAAGAAAAGGGTTTTTAATAGTTATTTTGTACATTAGAAAGCATAGCAGAATTACCAGTTGAAAATGTATTTTTTACAATCTAGGTGGGTTGCAGCTAACTACGGGTGTTTTATACAATATGTGGAGAAATAAATAAAAAATAACAATAATAATACATAAATATGATATCTCATTGACATACACCTGAGTTAATCAGTGTTAGTGGTACAGTGCCCATACATGGATCAACTCTTTGTTTAGGTACAGTGCCAATATATGCAGCCATTCATTGCTCAGGTCTCGTGTGATGTTAATGTTATAGTTTCCATACATAGAGTGAAACATTGCTCAGGACATCGTGGTGTTAGTGGTACAGTCCTCACATGTGGATCTGGTCTTGTTTCCTGTGGTTGAGAGATGTGGAAAATGGGTAATGCGCATATATCACACTAATCATCAACAGTTAATATTTTTTTTTATCAATACTGTACAAATGTCTCTATAACAAGATATCATTTCAACCATATTAACTGTCTGTATGTAGAGCCCTTTACAAAACTACTTTACGCACCCCTAGACATACACACAGGTACAAATTCACAGACATACCCATACATGGATACACTCCTTCAGAAGTGCACAAACACAGATATTCAAAGATACTCATTATCAGCTACACATGCAGATTCCAAAACTAACATAGAGACACACACACATATATATATATACACAGACACACACTTCTATTCTAACTGGGCACAGAATAGGTTTTAATGCACTGATGGCAGCAATGTCTAGAACAATTTCATCTTTACCAATTACATCTGTTATACTGTGTGGTGCACCAGGATCCTTTACGTCATATATATTTGCCAATGAATCTTCCCTGATGGTTTGATTGTATCGTCCATGATTAGCTTAAGTATATACTTTCTAAATTAACTGACTTTCTCTTTAGGCCTGTACTCTAATTGGCAGCACCAATAATGTTTCTCTCCTTTTTTTTATGTGTGTGCAGGGATTGAGTGACTTTTGCTATGATCCAGATGGATATGTGATGAACCAGACCCAAATTGTTACAAATATCAGTCCAGGTAAGATGCAAGTTACGTCCAGTGATTGATTGCATGTAAGGGAAGACATGTGAGTGACATAAATGGATTTAAAGAGAAACACCCATTTTATGTTGTAACACAAGCCTATTTGTTGTTTTATTGCAGATATATTACAGTATTATATCTCCTGTTATCAGGACGTACCAAATCCTTTCCGACAGGTATCGCCTACTTTTACTAAATTTACTTCAATATTACAAAATCTTTCTGTCTGTCTCCGCTACTGTATATTTGTCTGTCTGTTTACGCTCATCAGTACATTTGCTTGTCTGCCCGCCTATATTTTTCTCTGTAATCTCTGTATTTATCTGTCTATCCAACTGTATATATGTGTCTGTCTATCCATCTGTGTATTTGTCTGTCTATCTGCCTGCTTATTTGTCTGTCTGTATAGCAATCTATCGCTGACCGTGGTAGAGAATCTGATCATCTCTAAGAAGGAAACATTCAATATTGCTCTTCCAGATGCTTATTGTGATTTATTATTATTATTATTCATGATCTAGAATATTCTGCAATGCTGTGCAAAGAGAAAATAAAATCAAACAAGTTGTGATAGAAAAAATTTGTAGAACTGAAAAAAAGATGTGATCTAGACAATTGCCCCTTAAAGATGTCAAATCATGTCAGGGTTCTTAATAAAGTTTTATCCTTTAATAAAACCTTGTTCCTTTCATAGATACACACGGGTATTTTAGATAAGCTTCTTTTAATTATGTTTGTTCTTTGAGAAAAGCAATGTTTTTTTTTTTTAACATTCCTTTATCTCCACATTTAGAGACTGACCATGTCACAGAGAGCTTTGTCCAACATCCACTCCCAGCTCTACGGACTAGAGAAAGAGGCTGTACCACAGTATCCAACAGCGGAGGTAGGAAGAACATGCTGTAAACATTAACTTTTCACAATTTGTTGGCTACAATCTATATTCTTCATGCTCTATTTTTCTATTGCATTCTTTCACACCAGTGTAGAGATTTGTTACATTTCTTCACAGAACATATTTCCTATTCTTCTAACCAATCTATTGGATCTTGTCATTTACAATTGTTCTTTCTGAACAGTGAAGGACATGGATATGCCGGAAGTTATCACATTCTCCCACTGAAAGAACGTTTCTTGAATTAGAAAATACATGAGACTGTACAAACCACAAGACATATATAAAATAATTTTAAGGCTCTAGAAAGGAGAAGAGTTTCAGGCAGCAACGTTTGAAAAGAGTTCCTTGGACAGAGCAGAATACTATAAGAAGGCAGTTTATAAGTAGAAAGTAAGAGATGAAAGGAGACAGAATGCAAGAAATGTCTTGGGATGAATTAAACCCCCTGAAGAGCGACCAGTAAAAGTTGATGATAAAGTGCCTTTTGCATGAAACAAATCCAGAAGCTACACTCCCCCCCCCCTTTTTTTGTTTGCAATTTTTGTTATTACTTCTATCTGTCAATGTACACTGCTCAAAAAAATAAAGGGAACACTTAAACAACACAATGTAACTCCAAGTCAATCACACTTCTGTGAAATCAAACTGTCCACTTAGGAAGCAACACTGAGTTACAATCAATTTCAAGTGCTGTTGTGCAAATGGGATAGACAACAGGTGGAAATTATAGGCAATTAGCAAGACACCCCCAATAAAGGAGTGGTTCTGCAGGGGGTGACCACAGACCACTTCTCAGTTCCTATGCTTCCTGGCTGATGTTTTGGTCACTTTTGAATGCTGGTGGTGCTTTCACTCTAGTGGTAGCATGAGACAGAGTCTACAACCCACACAAGTGGCTCAGGTAGTGCAGCTCATCCAGGATGGCACATCAATGCAAGCTGTGGCAAATGTGCATTTGTCTGCTCAAACGGTCAGAAACAGACTCCATGAGGGTGGTATGAGGGTCCGACGTCCACAGGTGGGGGTTGTGCTTAGAGCCCAACACCGTGCAGGACGTTTGGCATTTGCCAGAGAACACCAAGATTGGCAAATTCGCAACTGGCGCCCTGTGCTCTTCACAGATGAAAGCAGGTTCACACTGAGCACATGTGACAGAAGTGACAGAGTCTAGAGACGCCGTGGAGAACATTCTGCTGCCTGCAACATCCTCCAGCATGACCGGTTTGGCAGTGGGTCAGTAATGGTGTGGGGTGGCATTTCTTTGGGGGGCCGCACAGCCCTCCATGTGCTCGCCAGAGGTAGCCTGACTGCCATTAGGTACTGAGATGAGATCCTCAGACCCCTTGTGAGACCATATGCTGGTGCGGTTGGCCCTGGGTTCCTCCTAATGCAAGACAATGCTAGCCCTCATGTGGCTGGAGTGTGTCAGCAGTTCCTGCAAGACGAAGGCATTGATGCTATGGACTGGCCCGCCCGTTCCCCAGACCTGAATCCAATTGAGCACATCTGGGACATCATGTCTCGCTCCATCCACCAACATCATGTTGCACCACAGACTGTCCAGGAGTTGGCAGATGCCTTAGTCCAGGTCTGGGACCATCCGCCACCTCATCAGGAGCATGCACAGGCATTGTAGAGAGGTCATACAGGCACGTGGAGGCCACACACACTATTGAGCCTCATTTTGACTTGTTTTAAGGACATTACATCAAAGTTGGATCAGCCTGTAGTGTGTTTTTCCACTTTAATTTTGAGTGTGACTCCAAATCCAGACCTCCATGGGTGGACAAATTTGATTTCCATTTTTTTATTTTTGTGTGATTTTGTTGTCAGCACATTCAACTATGTAAAGAACAAAGTATTTCAGAAGAATATTTAATTCATTCAGATCTAGGATATGTTATTTTTGTGTTCCCTTTATTTTTTTGAGCATTGTATATACAGTATCTCACAAAAGTAAGTACATGTTTTTGTAAATATTTTATTATATCTTTTTATGTGACAACACTGAAGTAATGACACTACAATGTAAAGTAGTAAGTGTACAGCCTGTATAACAGTGTAAATTTGCTGTCCCCTCAAAATCACTCAACATACCGCCATTAACGTATAAAGCATTGGCAACAAAAGTGAGTACACCCCTAAGTGGAAATGTCCAAACTGGGCCCAAAGTGTCAATATTTTGTCTGGCCACCATTATTTTCCAGCACAGCCTTAACCCTCATGGGCATGGAGTTCACCAGAGCTTCACAGGTTGCCACTGGAGTCCTCTTCCACTCCTCCATGATGGCATCCCCCACCTCCCATTTGAGGATGCCCCACAGATGCTCAATAGGGTTTAGGTCTGGAGACATGCTTGGCCAGTCTATCACCTTTACCTTCAGTTTCTTTAGCAAGGCAGTGGTCATCTTGGAGGTGTGTTTTGGGTCGTTATCGTGTTGGAATACTGCCCTAGGCCCAGTATCCAAAGGGAGGGAATCATGCTCTGCTTCAGTATGTCACAGTACATGTTTGCATTCATGGTTCCCTCAATGAACTGTAGCTCCCCAGTGGAAACTTCCCCGAATATAGACGAACACACCAGAGCAGGGAATCCCTCTAATCTATGCTCAGGGAAATTTCCCCGAACATAGATTAGAGGGATTCCCTGCTCTCGTGCGGGGAAGTTTCCAGAACATAGACATGCGCACCAGAGCAGGGAATCCCCACGACGGCTCACACTTACACCTGGTCATAAGTGCGAGTCGTCGTAAAACAGGTAGGTCGCTAAATGAGGACCACCTGTACCATTTTTATTTTCTACATTTATGTCTCAGAAGTGAAGTGTCTTTTGTTTTATCTCTCAAGCAAGTGCTATGGGTGACCAGTGCTTAATGGTGATCAATGAGTTGTCTTGTGGTGCATATAGTGAAAAGTCAGCAGGCAGACTAGGGAACCGCCTGCAGGCAGCTCTATACAAGTTATCATTTAGTCTTGTTTTAGATATATTCATATAACTTTCTTTTGCTTCATGGTTTAAGGTTTTTTTTTGTTTTGTTTTTAACTGAGGAGGGAGGAAATGAATGAGAGAAGTACTTTCTGACTCTCTAAAACTATCTGGGGGTAGTTTGCTTTGATGTTAAGATAGCCTTTCACTAATGTATAACACTGTATGTTCTCTGTTCTCTCTACAATACTTACACTTGTTAAAAATCATTTTGTACACATTATCAATCCAGTGCTACTTTAACATCTATTGATATCTTGCTTACGACAAGAATTAAGAAACCATACAATGAATTTATCTAATTACTAAGCTTGTAAGGAAGCCAAGTAACCTTCACAGAAATTCAGTATCGATTGGAAAACAGAAAGAGATGCCCTTGTTTTTATTAGGAACTTCAGAAGGGTGACTTATACAATATATAGCTATACAGTGAGTGTATACCAACCAGCCAATCAAATAGTTAAATTAGACCCTAAAGATGTATTCCATGTTTTGCCTTGAATATTTCATTCTGATTTGTTAAGAATGTTAGGATCAGCATATGTTTTTAACTCTTTCTTTTCCTGTGCTAAATAGAAACATTTATTGGTAGTCCAGTCTATGCTGAACACAACCGAAGGAAATTTTCATCATCTTGTGGCTCTGCTGAATTGTCGGGGGCTCCACAAGGTAACAATCTGACTTAGTTTTACTTTCATTACATCATTGCTTTCTGGGATACTTTGGCCTATTTTTTAACTACTAAGTTTAGTGATAAAAAAAAACAACAGGTACAAAGAACATGTATTCACTAATGTGAACTAAAGGGAACCTAATGTAACCATGGCTAATATATATGGACAGGTTCCTTTATCTGGATTAGAGTGCTACAGACAGATCAGATCAATATATAGGCGTTTGCCACTGCCAATTCAAGCTGTAAATATGAGTTCCCAAGTTCAGTAAATAGGAGTCTGCAGAGCTAATCTCAGAATTTTCCTACCTGTTACAATGAATATTAGCTACTTACCCTAATAACAAATTATCTGACTGTATGTACTCCACAATACTAAACAGAATTTTCTAAATAGTGTTTGTTTAAGGCTGCAACTATAGCTATAGCTGTTTCAGCCACAGTCATATTTTGGTGGTATTACTCATTCATTATTGGGGTTTAGTAACTTATATAGTTACATAGGCTGAACAGAGACATGTGTCCATCAAGTTTAGCTTTAACTTAATGGGGAATTGTGGAGAATTGACAAGGGAATTTCAAATTTTAGCCAGAAAAAAACCTCCAATTCATCTATTGTTCCGTATTGGAACAATAAAATTTGTAATTCCCTTGTCAATTCCCCACGATTCCTATTTTAGTGAGTAACCCCATATACGTACACAGAATTCCCTGTATAGGCAAACATGGTGGTGGCCTAAAATGATCAAGGCTAGTGACATTTCACTTCCTTGCCTACGGCTGAGGCTACCAACATACAACATATTTATCTTCTTGGTACTGCACCTAGAACAAAAACCTCTGCAGCCCTATACAGAGCAGGATTAGCCATAATGGAAACTAGGTGGCCACCTGGGACCCTGAGGTTAGACAGGGGCCCCAGAACAATGAGTTTGTTTGGCACATTTTGCACTAACTAAAACTCAGCTCAGACCATGGATGAAGTAGTGATTGACATCTATTCCAGTACTAGATAACCACAAATGGGTAGACACACAATCTTTTTTGTTTCTGAGCTTGGATGTAGTCTGGTCCATTAGCAAATTTTCCAAGTGGCCACCATCAATCTCTGTGAATCTACCAGTGATAATATTTCCATGTTTGTCTTCTAGGATTATGTGGATGCTCTGAAGGGACTCTGCTATGATGGCATGGAGGGCATCTTATTCCTTTTGCTGTTTTCTTTTCTCTCCGCACTTTCCTTTACCGCTGCTATCTGCAGTCTACCCCGCGCTTGGAAACAATTTCAGAGCAGGTGAGTAAGCCATGGATTATTTGAGCATCAAATTAAAAACACATTCTCTCCAATTTTTATAATTTACTAAAATCTTGAATTTGTATTATCATTGTTTTTTTTTTAATAAAAATATTCAATCCGCTTTGCCACTCTTTTCATTAAAAACATATATGATGAAGGCTCCATTTGTGTAATATCAAAGATACTCCATCTAATAATATTAAGTGCATCCCTTCCAGAACATCTTTAAAATTGCTTTATTGATGCAACCAGGATTATTAGATTAAAGGCTGATGTGAAATACACTTGTAAGTGTATCTTGTGCATCATGGGACTGCTGAAGGTCACATAACTGGAATATTGAGCTGTACTGGTATATTTATCAATATACTAATATGTTCTAAGGATGTTAATCATATATGTCAGGTTTATTAACTAAATTGAAAATTACACAAAACAGAAAAAAGGAAAAAGGGGTGGCGCTACTAAACAAAAATGCTATGAATATATCATGCAGCAAAAACACCTAAGTGTACAGTCACCTTTTACACTTACATATACAGGTAGCAGAACAAAAGGAGAGGTGATTGCGCAATTTTGGTATAACTCCCAGATTATATAAATAATCTCTAGGCTCTGTAAATACAGAAACCCAACATAGGGTGATACATTTAGACACTATATAATAAAAGTGAGAGACTTGGAAAAACTCACAATTTTCAGAGCATTTCTGAGTTTGCTCTAAACTATGAAGGTAGCATACATCAATCAGATGTGCATATATCTGTGCTTGGTTCCCACAGGAGATGTTTGTAGGTCTCTGTAAAATCAGGCAGGAACCACAAAGCCAGGTGAAAAGGTACAAAACACTTTAATTTATACAAAATAAAAATAGTAAAATAATAATAGCACAATGCGTTTCGATGCAATGGGTCTTCCTCAGGTGCATATGTAGTCACAACTGCATCAAACATCATTTAAATATGGCAAACATCTCAACAAAAACATAATGTTTGTAGCTCAAAATTGAGAATTGTCAGAAATTCTATGGAATTTCAAATGTAATACCAAAGCAGTCGAACAAAGAAAAAATCTCTGAAGTCCGCTATACTTCCATTTCAGCTTCTTTGGCCTTCCATTTGAAATTGACTTTAAATTTTATATGTCCTCCAAATAAGATATTAATTCACAAAGTCACATAAAAATCTTAAAGGTTAAAGAGTATGCCTGGAACAACAATACAGTTATTATAGGACTAAAGCGTAATAAAACTATAATACTAGTGTACAGGTAGGTTGAGAGGTTGGGTTAAATGCCCTAGTACACGAGAGCCCAAAATCCTAAAAATCTTTCTTTCTGTGGTTGTAAGTCTTGTTTTATTTGTATATTGTATTAAACAATAAAACAATATGAATATACTTCCTACATCCTTATGATGCAAATAATGTGAGTTATGCAAATTACAACAGATACTCCGACAAGGCAATGTTGACGGTATTATAACCTTGGATAATCAGTAATGTGTGCTATGAGTATTCCAATGTTCTCACAATATACACAATAAACATAAAAATTACCTGTTACCAAATTTTAGACTCTGAACATGTTGCCCTTAAATTCACTTAATGTAAAAAAGAAACTATTGAAAAAAAAAAAACCTGATATATTAACCAAAAATATGCCTTTAAATACTTTTTAACCAGAAATACCATTCGTTAATTTAATGTCTTTCTATAAAGGGGGCGGGCAACCTTCTGCATTCTAGATGTTGTGGACTACATCTCCCCTGATACTTTGCCAGCACTATGGTTGCAAGAGCATTATGGGAGATGTATTCTACAACATTTGGAGTACCGATGCTCCATAGAATAATCCATATTCCTCTGGGAATGTGTGCATAAGAAATACTATAGGGGTGATTATCTGTGGCACAGAGGGCAGTGTCTTTTTTTAAGAATACCTCAAAGTATTGGTTGACATACAACATAACAATACATTTATTTAGCCAAGTTAAAGCTTTTTTCATATAATTCAAATCTTAATGAAAAGAATCAATAAAGCTACTTTGCCTTATCATGGGTGTTAGTCAAAGCTAGGCATTTCAAATCCTGGCCTCCGTGATGTTGCTGAACTACAACTCCCATGATTCTCTGCATTGAAATAATTCTGGGAGCTTTTATGCCATCGGCACATGGAGTGCCAGAGTTTGAGATCCCTGGTCAAGCAGCATAGCGAATACTGCTGTCTATACTCTGAGATTGTGTGATTTTCTTATAAGATACACCTCTGATGGCACTTACCACTGAAACCCTTCTTACACCTACATCATTAACCAGCAGGGTTATTTTCTAATGTGAGTATTGTCAGGAAATCAAAGTCAATTCAGACTGAATTTCAAATGTAAGGAAAGAAAGAAGCAAAACTGCAAGCGTAACAGGCTTGGTGAATTTTTCCAGTTTGGGTTTACTTTTTATTATTGTCAAGTCTCACCTTAGTGAATAACCTTGCAGTCATAGCTTCCTCGGGAGATCCACACTGTGTTTTTATCGTTTCCCTCAGTTTCTATTTTAAAGTTTTGAATTGTACAGGATTTTTCAGACACCAGTTAAAGCAAATTATATCTCCTTTATATGGGAGGGTTTTTGTTTTTTAATGTAATTTCGTGTCCCATTTATTGTGTACCAGTTGTTTGTTTGTCGATGTTTGTTTTGTTGTGTTTTTATTTCTTCACCCTTATATGTTCCTGGGGGGGGGGTGCCTTTTATATAAAATACACTGTATCTTGTGACCTCCATTGACTCTCCTTGAACGTTACGTTTCAAACTGCTTGTGACTTTACAAATACAATGATTGTAGTTGGAGGTGACCTGCGGCTTCCATATTTAATTTATTCGGAGCTGGGAAATATGTCATTTAAACCTGAGGCATTTTTTTTTTAATTTAAATGTTTTTTATTTTAGCACTTTTAATTAAAAACTAACCATGCCATGTTTTTGTGATGTTGCAGGGACCTGGACTATGACGACATGGACGAGGATGACCCTTTTAACCCTCAGGCACGTAGAGAGATGCTGCGTGTGGCAGGCAGGCCTCACCTGCCCAGTTTCTATAGTTACAGCAGTAGCTGCGGCAGCCACAACAGCCTGCGGGTCTCGGCCCCGCCTATTTCCAACGCCCCCGTCTCACAGTACATGTGAGTAGCCGCACACACAGGCCGGCAGCCACATGGGGCTTATTTTTTTTTACCAAAAAGCCAAAAAAAAAAGTAATGCATATCTATAAAAAAACAACCTCTGGATTTTCTCTCTATTGTATTCCAATATTTTGCTTATAGAGAGACCCGCAGATGTATGCTGTGCTGTGCACATCATTCGTTCACTGGAGAATATATGGCCAGCCTCTTTCTTTCCATTAGACAACATATAAAATGATGCTTAATTATCATGGGAATAGTAATTGAAAGCAGCTGGAGTGCCAGAAGTTTTCTATCCCTGGTTGAAAATACTATGTATAATGGAAAAAACAAAACAAAATAAAATCTGTTTTCCTTAGTTATGGGACTACTGCCATCTGCCTGAATGTGCTGTGAGTTGTAGTAAAAGAGCATCTCTGCAGTTTACATATATACTGTACTAAGGCTATTGTGTGCATATTATTCAGAGTGTTTATTAAATATCATTTCATGCACACAGGATAGAATTTCCTATACATCGTACCTTTCAGTTATCTCTGCTTTGGCCAAGCCATGATTTATGGATTAAACCAGCTCAGGCTGGCTATCTAACAGAGCTATTCACTAAAGTGAAGTACATTTTCCAGTTTAGTTATTTTGACTAATTCACTTAGAATTTTCATTTTAGTGAATAGTCTTGTGAATGATTCACTTTCCATAGTTCTGCAAAATAAGAAAAGAGCCAATGGCTGTAAAACATTTTATTTACAAAGCAGACATGGATCTCCTCATTCTATGATATTTAGTTAGAATCCAGTGCTCTTAAAACTCCATACTTCTTGCAGAATCTAGGGGTCTGACGCCTTATTATGTTCATTCTCCATGCACTCCAATTAACTAGATAGTAGATCAGGTTTTATTAATACTTGTCGATACCCACGGAGCTTCACATGTTAAACAGTCCTGAGGTTTAATAGCTTAAACAGTTAGTTTAATGTTATACCTTCCAGCCTAAAATAAAATAAATTGAACGTGTCCTAGACTAGATATTGCTCAAATGTATTTTGATGAGAATTTAATAATTTTTCTTAGTAGAAGGAAACAGATAAACAGTTATAAAGAAACTTGTATTTATCAAATTTCTTAAAGGATTACTCAAAGCATCATAATTGCTACAGCCTGATGTAATGGTTATGAAGTCAGGAGTTTACTGACCCCATCACCTGGTGATGGGAAAAAACATTTTGCAAGGTGTGACCTCTTACCTGGGCCCCCACTGGCCACTGAGGGTCCTCTATGGCAGGTGATCTTGATTCCAAGGGGACAGAAAATCAGTCAGATGATGTATTGAGCAAGATACAGATACACTAGATTAAACTGTAGCAATTTGTAAACTAAATTTCATGAGATTTAGGTAAAATAGCTGATCTGAGAAATCCTTGCAGTCAACTTGTATTTTTCACTAAAGTCTAAATTTTTCACTAAAGTCTGATTTATCAGGAATGTAATGTGGATTTAAAGTTAATTTAATATTTTAGGCCAAAATAGAGCTGAAAACGTAGCTGACTCGAGGACTTTTTCTAGTTTAGCCCCTATGATTGAAACTTACTTTGAATTCCTTTGAATGAAATTTAGTGAATAACCCTGTGTATCAGTGCCTCTAGGCCAGGCATAGGCAACCTTCAGCACTCCAGATGTTTTGGACTACACCTCCCATGATGCTTTACCAGCATTGTGGGTATAAGAGCATTATAGGGGATGTAGTCCACAACATCTGGAGTGCTGAAGGCTGCCTATCACTGCTCTAGGCTATTGATAGTTACGTTTGGCAACTCCGTTTAAGGGCATCAAAGGAAATGTAGTTTACAAACATCTGAAGTGCCAAAGTTAGCCATAATTTTTCTAATTTTTTAAATGTTACTTCGATCGTATAAGCAAAGTTTATGAGTGCCATTTCCCAGCTCTTGGTCAACCTGTTTTCACGTGGATTCCTGGAGTCCCCAAAAATATCTGCGACCTGACTCCTACTCAACACAATTTCTAATGTAGAAGTTTGGCTTCTGCTTTAGCAGTATCTGTTTAATCCGTGTTTAGATTTTATTGAGGGTCTGAGCAGGTCATCTGACCTGACATATTTCAGCGAGTGGGGACCAGGCCACAGGTGTCTTGGGAAACTTGAAAACAGTTTGACCAAGTAACTGGGCAATGGCACTCACAAACTGATTGCATCATAACCACTACATTGGCATTTAGTGGTTATTATTACTATGGGTTATGGTATCTAGACTTCCCATTTAATGAAACACAAACCATTGGTGGTCCTCAAAGAATAGTTTTAGAACCATTATCTTATTTCATGCTTTGCCAGTAGTATGCCAAGTTTTGTAGTCTGTTATTTTTTTTTTTTTTGTTATGAGTGTTTTTGTGTGCTTTCCTTTGTATTACATAGGAATCAAAGCGGTTTGTTCAGTGGCAATCCTCGATTTGAAAATGTCCCCTTGATTGAGAGGCAGTCCCCGCCCCCTTCGGTAAGTCATGCTGCTTAAGGAAACTTCATTAATGTTTTCTTCATTCTTCACTGACACCTCATCAGGGAAACTTATCAAAGGAGAAAAAGGTCAAACTTTAGGTGCAAAGTGCTAAATGCTTAGAGGCATCCTATTGGTTTCTATGGTAATTGTTTAGTTCTTTGCAAAAGAAAAGCACCTGTTTTTTGCCTTTACAAATGTCTCCCCTCATCTTATAATATGCAGTATTTTATCATATAAAAAGATCATGCACATGTCAACGAGACATAAAACATCAGCAGTATACACAGTTAGGGCTGCCATTAGAAATCTCAGGGATTAGGGCCCCTTAAACAATATTGGACAGGCCCCCTCACCTAGATACACAGTCCTTGCCACACACACAGATATACACACATTCTTTCAGAATACACACATAAACTTTGCCAGGCACAAACACACAACATTAGACACACACACACACACACACATACACACAGATTTTCACTGTCAGACACACATCCCACACACAGATGTGCACAAACCTAGCATCACACAAATACACATTTGGACATGTACACACAGTCAAATACACTCTCATACACTGTCAGACACACACAGCCAGAGACCCATGCACACTTTCTCAAACAGACACAAACTAGACGTACACATTCACACACGTAGTTAGATAAACACACAAACATATGCTATCAAATAGACACACATCCAAATGTACAAATGCACATACTCATAGTTGGATACACACACTGTCCAACAGGCACACAATCTGAGATACACACTCACACACATAGTTTGATACACACACACACTGTCACACAGACAACACAGCCAGATATACAAACTCACACACACATAGTTAGATACACACATGCTGTCAGACACACAGCCAGATCTACACACTCACACACAATAGGTACACATACCTATTGTCAAACAGATACACAGCCAGACATACAAACACAGTAGATACACATACACTGTCAAACTGACAGCCACAGTCAGACACTCACAAACACAGATCTCCAACCTCTTCCCTCCACAGTGTGATGGAATGCCGTCACTGGTGCCATCCCCTTCCCGAGTGCTGATTGGTGCGCATTGATTTCATGCCCTTTCTCCCGATTGGCTGGTGAGATACCTCCTTTCCCTGAGTGCGGATTGGTGCAAATTTGAAGCCACCTACCGAAACCACGTGATTCTGTGGAGCTATTTTCGGGTATGTCCTGAGTCTCAAGCTCGGACTTTGTATGACGATTTCTCAAGCTCTGTACATCCTATAGCTCTGCAATTTACAGGGATCATAGCTGGGACCAGAAGCTATTCGGGAAAGTAAGGCACGTGGTGTGTATTTTTTTTTTGTATTCGGCTTCCTGTGTCCAGGAGATACCATTATCTCCCAGGCACAGTGATGCCGGGGTGGGCTTATGTTTTGTATTGCTGTAAATGGAGTCTGTGCATAAATGCAGTGTATCTTCCCTGTATAATGGATCAACCCCAGTCGGGTACCTCCGTTAAAGGATGCTCCTAGTGCTTCCTGAGGACTCCAAGCACTGCAGCAGACACCACAACCATCGTAGACTCCTCCAGAGAGCAAGGCAGGAACAAGCTCTTACAAGAGCTTAGTAGTGATTTAGCAAGGGCATAGCAATCCCTTGTAGCAGATTCCCCCAATAAGAAACGGCACTCTAAATTGAGGGTGAAGTAGAACTGAAGCTTTTAATCCAACACTCTGCTCTTATGCCCATTTTACAAACATAGTACCGTCCACTGGGTTTTGCAGAACAACCAATCAATACGTACAATACACACAGCCACTCCCACATAAAATCCTCCCCTTTGCCTGTTATCACAGGCAGGAAAATACAGTTTTACACAATATTCATGACTTTAAAAGTATGCATCACATTCACATAAAACTTACATTTACAGAATCAGCATACTCCAAATACCAACATACGCCAAAATCATACAAATTGGTCCAGTGGGTCAAAAGTTAGATCGACGTTCTTTGTGACCAAATGAAGCATGGCTTTTCTGCCCAAAACCAGTTCCACAGAGTCTTCTATCCTGGAGATAATTGGAAAGTAATGCAATTATCTCCAAGGCAAGAGGCAAAACTCCACTGAACACATGGTAGCAAAAGACAATAAAATACATAAAAATATATAACTGTGCAGCTATTGCATAAAACAGGTACATTCAACATATCCCCAGATAGCTTAGATCTGAGCGCACATTATTACTGAATGGCGCTCAGTTCACATACATACAGTTCAATTGCCATGGAGCCAAAGTCTTTCACATAGTCTTTCGTTATACGAATGGGCTCCATAGCATAGCTATCTGGGGTATCACTGTTCAAATAGGGCAAGTACCGAATGACCCGGCTTTCGGGCCTTTGCAGGGGAAAATCAAGCATTTCACCATGGGGCCATAGTCACAGGGCAGGAGGCTGGCAATCAGTCTTCTCCAATGCCCAGTGGCAAAGCTGGTTCCCCCACAGCCTGCAATAAACAGTCCTTTACCGACTAGTGTTTGGGTGACACCACAATTGCCCTTATACAGGCTACTATAATCACTGACTCGCAGCTATAATCACTCTAGGACTAGGCACAACTAGGAAGGGGTGACCACAGGCGGTAGTAACCCATCCTCGCCACACACAGCAACCAGCAGTAAATATCCACTGTCTCTACACTATACTTCCCCTAAGTTGTCCTACATTAGAGGTTATGTATTGCAGCTTGCAATCCCATGCAGGAGTGCAGTGTGAGAGAAGGTGGATGGCAGTATAACATGCCTCATCCCCACCTGCTCTACACACTGCACTGCATCTGATCCTCAGCTGCCAGTTAGAGCAGCTCTATGGTAACACTGTGAGGAAGTGGTATCTATGATGTCACTTCCTTCCGAGCTGCCACCAGAGAGGGAACTTTGCAGGCTCTCATATAAAAAAGCACTTACTCTGATGCTGCCGGCCAATACAGTCTGGTTCAGACATATATATCTATCTCCCCAAATGGACCAATAGGCGCTACAGCTCCCCATGCTGGACCCTGAGATGGACCAGAGCAGGGGTCAGCAACCAACGGCACGTGTGCCGTGCATGGCACTCACTGTGCCTTTGTACAACACTCAAGGCTACCAGAGCCAAACAGGCACAGCCTATCAGGAGTCCATAGTGTAAACCGAGTGGTGATTGCAGGTGGTGAAGGCCAATCCTCAATTTACGCATTGCAGCATTTAGAGGAAGTGATCTCAGATCACAATATCCCAGCAATGGTGAACAAAACCTCGCACTGGAGTAGGGCTACTTGCAGAAGCTATTGCAGCTCCTGCCCTTGACCTGTACCTGGCTAGCCCGGTCCCTAATGAACCCCAGGGAAGTCACCCACACTGCTAGATAAAACACAGAACTACAGAATAAGCCTCCCACTTATACAAATAATATAAACAGTCCACACACAAACACACAATCCCCACAAACACAACACTACAGACTATCCACATACACGCACAAACACACACCAAGCACACAATGTGACATGTCATCCATACACAATTCCACAAGCAGCCCCCATACATAGCCCACATTCATAGGTATCATAGACAATGCCACAAACTACTCATGAACGTATTCTATACAATATAATGGCCCACATAGGCACAAATCAAACGCTACAAAGCAACTGCAGCAATCACAGATAACACAAGCAGAATACAGAAACATACACACTTCAATTTAAAAACAATAGTACTGGTACGCCAAGGGACTTCAAAATCTACATTTGGCACAGGACTACTAAAAGGTTGCCTTTCCCTGTTCTAGAGGGTTTTGCCTCATGCCATCCAATCAGCATGTTCTAGGGAGGCCACATGAAGCACTGAGAGAAGGATATATTGGCAGCCCCTATATATACATGTTAGGCAAGTTAGGTAATAAAGTATCCATTAATAAATAAGAAGGCGCTCGGTCTTTTAAACCTGACCACGCATTTTTAAAACCCAAATAATCATCCATCTTGTATATTTTACAATCAAGGATGACTTAGCCCCACTTAAAAAAACAACAACAAATTAACAGCAAACACCGAGAGGGTGGATGGAAGTCCACAACCATATTTCACAGACATCTAACACAGGTCTGAAGTAAATCTGTTTTTTTTTTTTTTTTTTATATTCAATTTTCTGCATTATGGCTCTCGCCATGGCGACAGCCAATCCCTAGCTAGCCCTAAGTGCCCCATTCACATCGCAAGGGATCCTAAACTCTGCCAAGATACTTCCCAAAGTCTACATAGAGATTTTTATTCTGACTCTAAATCCCAGCTGCAGCCTGCACCTCCTTCCTTGCCACCCTGCATATTTTGCCACAGGTTAATAGTCTGTGGAAATGTATTTTTCTTGCCCGGGACCACACAAGAGCTAAGGGAAAGAAACATAATATTACTCACGTTAACATGGTTTTGGATATTTTCAGTATGGTTGCAAAAAAAGAAAGAACAAATAGGTCAATTGTGAGTGTTTTTACAAACATTCCTATAAAAGTTTAGATTTTCGATTGCTTGTGGAAAATGGCTAAACGTGAGGAGGGTAAGGACTATTGTTCCTGTTATAGGTATTTGATGTGAAGCAGTAAAAAAAAAACACGTTTTGAATTGACAGTAAACAAATAAACAAAACCATACAAACTAACAAAAACAGACAAACAAACAAAAATAAAACACTGTAATCTTAATTTTTCATTTTATAATTGAATGGTACTTATTCATTTAGGAGTCTGAAACATCAGTTTTAGGATCAAGCTACCGTCCTTCTATGTTTTGCCTCTGCTCAGACTTACATTATCCGTGTTTAAGGAAAAATAAATTAACATAGGAAACAGGTATTGCTCTTTAGATAACCAGTTCTTATAACCCCTGTGATGTATATTTTAATCCACTCTTTTTTAATAAGCATATGCAAAGCCGGGGAGAAGTGATATGAGAAAATAAGCCAATCAAAAAGCTAATTTCACATTTTCTCAATTTTGTTTTGAAATCGCTTTCAAAGCTCATCCTTTCAACAGTTTAAAATGCAATCTCGCAGCAGAATAGTAGAACGCAGATAATGAATTTAGCTGAACTAAAAAAATTACATGGACGGGAATGTGGCAGATGGGGCGATAGTGGGACTGCATGAAAACTGCAAGGTCAAATGAAGGGCAGCACACAGAGGCATTGAAAATGCATAGCCTGGAGAGAATTAAAGCAAGGAAAAGTATAATCCGGAGCTTAGGTCCATAAAATAAAACAGATTGCGCAGGGCTGAGTGTCTGATTTGTTAAAGGAACATTTCACCTTATGTTGTTATGAAGCAAATTCAAAGCAGAATTCAAGTTTTCTAATTGGAAATAGCGTTACACAGGATTCCTGATGTGATCTTTTTCTGGACCTGCTGGTTAAGTACAATTTGTGATCATTTCTGGCAGAATTTATTACCTTGTTCGAAAACATTCTATTAAACTAAGAAAAATATTATAAGTAAATTTCTGTATTTTAAAGCCACACAACAGCATTATAAAGCATCAACAGCTGCTGACAGCTCTGTATAGTTTTATGAGTGGAGCTGTCAGATGCGATAATGTGATCTATGAAGGAGCCTTTCAGAATAGGTGTCACATGCAGATTATATGCGGATAGAGGAGATAATATAGCTTTCATTAATATTAGGTTCAGATGTGGAAAGTTTATCGTTGCCATATTTTTTTCAAATTGCTGCAGTTATAAGCCATAATAAGCCACTGTGCGCACAGATACAAGGATATTGGGCCTGCTTGCCATATTGTGGCGAACATAATCTAATACATCATCGATGCCCCAGGCGTGTTGTATTTTATCTATAGCTCATCAGGGAAACCTGAGTCACGCCGTTTAAATTATCCAGTGATATCTCTCATCGGTTTATGTCCAGGTTCCCCTAATGAGTTTCTGAAACAAGCAAAGTACATGTCGGGGACAGGCACTCTATCAAACTACTAGAGATAGTGAAATCGGGTTTGTACTTGAAATTATTTGGCTTCAAATGATTACTATGCAGTTCAATCTCCATTTGAAAGTGATTTAAAGGATCGATAACGTGGGTAGAAAGCACTAAAATTACTTTAACCCTTACTGGGCTGGACATGTTGAGATCGGTTTTATAGGCTTGATGTCTGGAATAAGCTCCTGACAGTTTCTTGTTTATAGGAGTTTGGCTGTTTGAGGCTTACAACCCAGTAATCTTGCCGTAGTGCCACATTTTTAAATTGCATTTTCTTTCCCACGAGTGTATTCAGAAGCCATGCTGTGCATCAGTAGATTTTATATTTAATAGTTGTTATTTGAGGGAATATATCAGAGCTCCCTAACTGATTCCTTGTGAGTAATTCAAGTTTATTATGAGTTTCTCATCTTTATACTCTTGGGGATCAATGAGTTTTAGGGGTTGCATACTATGTTCTTTGTAAACAATAATCAGGCAGCTATTCAGTTTGTGCAATATTTATTTCATAGCAGCTTGCCTTTGTATCAGTATATATCACATTCATTTGTATTATTTTTTTCTATGTTGCACTTTAAGGGAGATCATTTATCAGCTTTTTACTCATTTTTTTACTCTTTGAATGCCTTTTTTTTTTTTTACAATTTTTTTTACAATTTTTTTAAATTACAATTATTTAATTGCCATATATTATTCACATATGTTTCACCTTTATGCTGTACATCATATTTTCTTTTCATTTTAAGAATAATTTTATCGTTTTATTTAATGTAAGTTAGGTTTAAAGCAACTGGTCCCTTTGCCAGCCGACTCTCACAACTCTCATTTGCTAACCGATTTACAAGTAACAGTGGAAAAAGTTATCATAGAAAGATGTGATATAGGTTTTATAATCTAATAATTAAAGTAATAAAGCTAATGCTGCCCTAGCATTATAAACAAGGAGATAGCAAATTATGATTCATAATAATTTTGAACACAGAAAAAGTAAGATGGTTCTCTTTGCAAAATGGTCAGGGTAAACAAAGTGCCAAATACCAAAAAATTGAGGAGGTGGGGTGTATCAAATTATATATATGTAGATACTGTGAGGACCAAATGAGAGGTCAGAGCCAAAAATAATGCATATCTGTGAATCTCTATGGTTGGGGTTTTGATTTTAATATTGACCTAAATGCCATTTGACATACGATTACTGCTCAATGGAGTAAAATAGAAAAGTTCTATATTGGTGTAACTGAGGTTTAAAGAATTTAGCAGTTAATGAGGCAATCCAGGTGAGAAGGAGAGAGATCAGTAAAGTGGAGTAATTATGTCACAGTAGAAGAAAGGAAGTAGAGTTATTAGATTGCCCTATAAAGTAGAAGGGGACCTCCAAACGAACTTTGGGGTTGTGGTTCTCTCAATGAAAGAGGTGTAAAAGTAGAAGAAAAGCTAGAAAATTAGACAATGATGTTGGTAGAGATTATATTAGGACCAAAATAATGTTTCTTGAAAGTGAGCAGAACCAATTTCAAGTCATTTGATATATTTGTCCCATTGTATTCTCACATTTTTCTAAACATTTCTTTTTTTTCCCTTCCTTTTGGCTGCCTGTGACGAACCGCTAATTCCTGACCAACTGATTATCCAGTACTCCCCTAGCATGCGAACATCCTTCATCAGCACAACCCAGGAAGAGACTGATACACAATACCGAACAGAACTTGTATCCTAGATCCTCCTGTGGTTTTTCACACTTTCCTGCCCTCTTCCAGAGATGACTAACATGGAAAAAAAGGAAACAAAGAAATAAAATTAAAGACTGAGCTGTTTTTGCTCTTAACCTTGTTGGCAGGGAGTTTTAGGGTATTAGAACCCATTCAACTTTTCCTTTCTTGGTATTGTACCCTCTTATTCTCCTGGGCTTTCAAGGTCCACCTTCATTGAACTGTCCCACTGCCTTCAGTTTTATATTTTTTGTATTGGTTCATGTTCTTTTTACCCCTTGAAGATCTCACCAGATTTCTAAACTATATTTGCCTAGCACTGGACTTTTCAAAATACTGCCAAGAGGGGCATCGGGGAGATATTGTTACAGAGCAATATTTAGAAGGCTACAGAAGAAGGTGGTGAAGAAGTTCATTGCCGAAAAGGCTTCGTTATTTCGGTGCAGAACAATGGAAAACATTATCCTATCTAACACACTGTTAACCAGAGAAGTGGGTGTAGAAAGCAATGATTCCGGTATGGAGAACACGTCATGTTCATGTCACAGGAGTGAAGAGGAAGCAGGGCAAGCTGCATAAGAAGAGAATCCAATCATGGCCTTCCAGCTGTTGTTGGACTACATTTCCCGTAATTCTCTGACAGCCATTTCTGATAGAGAATTATAGCAATGGAGTCCAAGAAATAGTTTCAGGGTAAAAGTTTGATATCACCTGCTCTAGAGCTAATGACCAAGGACGTTGCTGTTGCAAAACTCTTTCCTTCACTGATGGATTTGTTATTAATTAGTGCATTTTAACACTAACACATATTTTACATTGACTTGAAATAAAAGGGAAAAAAATACTTTATTTTAAAAGAATTTATTATATGTGTCTATGAGATGTATTTAATATGTTGTTTTAAACATGGGGTAAGGAATATGAAGAGAATGGGAAAAAAAAACAGGACAAGTAAAACACAAGATGTAACAAGATGCACACAGCATACAAAACATGAAAAATGAACACTAGAACTGTCTGTATAGAAAAAAAGTTACAAAAAAAAAAAAGTAACTTTGTTAGCAGCTTTATTTTTCATAGTTCCAAAAATCATTTATATAACGATATTGTCTTAATAGACAAGGAATGAACTCTTTAACTTGCGACTCCAAAATGTACGTGCACTTCGATGACGTGATGACACGCATGTTTGTGTGATTAGTATGACGTTAGAAGGCGCGGCTATAATTGTGTTGGCCAGCATCCTGGGGATCACAGTATGTGGGGAGTGGGCATCAATCCTCCCTGCAACCTGACTGTGTGACTGCGCTGATCGAGCACGGCCACCCAATCGCTCCATCTGGGTGTGGCCATGACAATTTTATAGCTTTAAGACATTTCAATCTTTGAAAATGACACCAATAATATGTCTTCCTTAAAGTGGGCGTTAGGTTCCATTGCAATCTAATAGCAATATTGTTGGGAAAAAAAATTCTAAAATGTCATGAAATATTTCATAAAATCTAAAAACTTTCACTAGCTATAGAACTGGCCTTTGCGACTAATTAAGATCCAAACTATTTTGCCTAGCGCTTACTTCCTTGCTACTTCAGGGAATAGTCCATTCAGATGCTCCTAGTAGAGAAGCAATGAGGACATGTGAATGACCATCATCTCAGAGATGATGGTCATTCACATAAATAAAATAATAATGTTTTAGGGCTGTATTTGTTCCAATGCTGTTAAGTATTTAAGAGACATGGTTTTAAAATACACTCTAAGCATCAAAGCCACTACATCACAATGAAGTTCTTTTGGAGATATGCTTACATTTGGCTGAAATCATACCTCTAGCGACTGACAGCCAGCCATCTAAAGGCACATCCCACTGAAGGCACTTCCTTGACTTTACATTCAGTGTAATAATGTCAAGCAAAATAATGCTAAACGTTTCTAATGCATCTCATAAAAAACATTGGATTTGCTTCTTCCCTAAAACAAGCATCTGATTAGAGGAGCATGGCTATTTCTGCACAAAACCAGGATACACCACTGGAAGAAAGGGAACATGCTACCGTGTTAGAGAGACCAAAGTCAGCATTACCTTAACTAAAGCAGGTCAGCCAGTCCACAGATGTTTTGTTCCCATACATCCCTCTTAAATTTCCATACTTAAGCAAGAGAATGTGAAAAGTAGTTAGGGTTGCCACCTTTCTTGGAAAAAGATACCAGCCTTACTAATTTGCATAATTAATTATGTATGGGTGACATGATGTAAATCACAAGGAGTGACATAAAAGAAAATGCTGTAAAATCACCAAAAAACTACTTACAGTTTGATTCTGCTGTATAGATGGATTGCTTCCAGTGTCTCACTGTCCCCCAGTATCTCAAGTCTCCCACTGTCTCAGTGTACCTATGTATCAGTGTCCTCATGTCTCCCAGTGTCCCCATGTCATCCAGTGTCTCAGTGGTTCCTAGTCTCCCAGTGCCCCCATTTCTCCCAGTGTCCCCATGTCGTCCAGTGTCTCAGTGGTTCCTAGTCTCCCAGTGCCCCGATGTCTCCCAGTGCCCTCAGGACTCAGTGTCCCCATGTGTTGATTAACCTAGATCTCCCAGTGACCCTATGTTTCACAGTGTCCCTATGTATCACAGTGTCTCAATGCCCCATGTCTCCCAGTGTCCTCTTGTGTCACCATGTCGCCAAGTGTCCCCCAGTCTCTCAGTGTCCCCTAGTGTTGATTAACCTAGATCTCACAGTGACCCTATGTTTCAGTGTCCCTATGTATCACAGTGTCTCAATGCCCCATGTCTCCCAGTGTCCTCTTGTGTCACCATGTTGCCAAGTGTCCCCCAGTCTCTCAGTGTCCCCTAGTGTCCCCATGTCACTAGGACACTATAAACACTGAGATACATGGGGAGACTGTGAGGCATGAGGACACTGAGACAGGGGACATTGGGAGACCTGGGGACACTGAGAGAAATGGAGACATTGAGAAATTTGGGGCACTGGATGACATGGGGACACTGGGAGACATGGGGACACTGGAACACAGACACTGGGAGATATGGGGACACTGAGGCACTTGGGGACACTGGGAGACATGGGGACACTGAGGCATGTGGGGACACTGAGACACCAGGGACATTGTGAGACTGGGGGACACTGACTGGGACACATGGTGACAATGGGAGACTAGGGGACACTTGAAGATATTGGGACACTGAGACACCAAGTACACAAACACTAGGGACACTGGCTTGGAGACATGGGGACATTGAGACACTGGGGGCACTGGGAGACATGGGGACCCAGACACTAGGGACACTGGGAGACATGGTGGCACTGAGACACTTGGGGACACTGGGAGACATAAGGACTGGGAGACATAAGGACACTGAGACACTTAGGGACACTGGGAGACATGGGGACACTGAGACACTATAGACACTGGCTGGGACACATGGGGCACTGGGAAACTAGGAGACACTTGAAGACATGAGAACACTGAGACACTAGGGAAACTGGCTGGGAGACATGGGGACACTGTGTGCCTAGTGTCCCCATGTCTCCCAGTGTCCCCAAGTGTCTGTGTCATAATGTCTCCCAATGTCGCTTAGTGTCTCAGTGTCCCCATATCTCCCAGTGTCCCCAAGTGTCTCAGTGTCCCCAAGTGTCTGTGTCATAAAGTCTCCCAATGTCCCTTAGTGTTTCAGTGTCCCCATATCTCCCAGTGCCTCCATGTCTCATTGCAGCCTTTCCCCCATCCCTCACTTCCCTGAATTGTAGCATGTCTCTGCAGGGTGGGAGTTGCTGTCTGGACTCTCTGTAGCTGCTCCCCTGTGGCTCAGTGAGTAGAGATGGCAAGGAGGGATATGCTGGAACTTCCTATCCCTGCCTCTCTCCACTCACACAGTGGCCAGTGCTGGTATTGCATCGTAATCTTTGTTTATACTGAGAAAAATACTAGCATTTATGTTGCCAGTATGACTATGAATATTGGCACCGGGCAGGCAGCCTGAAATATTGGCTGTACCCGTAAAATACCAACAAGGGGAACCTCTAAGAGTAGTGTGTAAAAAAAATAATATATATTTATTTATTTTAATGGCCTATTTCATGGGCCTGGAGCTGAAGCTCCATCAGCCCATATGTTAATCCGGCACTGGGCATAGGTAATATGAACTGGTGGGTCAGTTTTACTCTCAGCGGATAAACAAAATTCTGAATTTACTAAAAGAGGAATAGGCAACCTTTGGTAATCCAGATGTTGTGGACTACATCTCCCCTGGTGTTTTGCCAGCATGATGAATGTAAGAGCATTATTGGATATGTAGTCCACAGCATCTGGAGTGCCATTGGGGATGGCCTACCCCTGTGCTAGACATAACTGTCAAGCACAGGGTACTGACTGCAGACAAAGTGTCGAAAGTGTGAAGTGCCCTTTTTCAAGCCTAAAGCCTTATTAGCCGTCTGAAACAATATAGTAAGAAAAAAAATTACTTTCCATAAATGGTGTCATAGCTTCCATCTTTGGATACAGTTTTAAGTCTGAAAAGCAATTGTAAGCAGTGGGTCATCCCATCTGTTATATTCACCACTACCTCCTGGTGTTAAGTTACACTCCATTCATATAAAATGCAGGTAATATGGTGCTTCCTACACCCAAATCATTTTTTTTTTGCTAATGTTCATTAGTGAAGACTACACTTCATTTAGTCTGTAAATATCAAGGCATAAATATCCTCATTGCTAGATTTCAGCTAGACTTAATTTGTTCTTTCCTCTTTGTGGGTTACATTCAACACTTACATTTTGATTACTTCAGACACTAAATTTATTTCGTGAGTAACTAGCTAATTAGCATACCCAGCAAATTAACATAACTAGCAAATAGGTTATTGATAACAAAACATGGCTGTACTTTTGTGTGCTAACTCCCACAAAGTTCAGCCAGACAGCTGCTCTCCTGCCAGTTGTCTGATATTGTCATGAGGCATTCCATCTGCTGGGGGATTACAAATCCCATTAATTTTATAGTTTGATTGTGCTTGATTGGAAGTGTGGCACACAAGCGACCTATATTCCTTTACCTGCTGTGAAATACTACAGCCAGTGTTATATTTACAGCGAGGGTAACAAGGCCTTTGCCTTGGGTGGAACTTTCAGGGGGAGGCAAAAACAAACTACCCCCAAATTCCCTGGCAGAAGCCTTGTTAGCCTTGATTCATGGGGGACCCAAGAGCTGGCTTGACCTTTGGGCCCCTTCAAAGTGGGCAGGTGCTTATATTGTGGGCAGGTGGCAAAGGAGCGCTGCCCTCCAAGCTCCTCCTGCTTAGCTCCATCACACACCCAGTGGTGAAACTGAAGGCATAATATGATGTCACTCTTGCTCCTGGCATCACTAAGCGATGTGCAAGAGAGCTGAGCAGGAAGAGCAGAGCTCCCTTGCTGCCTCCATTGACCACATGCCAATCAGCACAGGAACCAGCCCAGACAGCACCGCAGCCACACTAGACCGCAGGGACATCAGTTCAACTGGACCCCAGGGAAAGAATCCACTCCAGCTCTCCAAAAGGTAGGAAGGTTGGGTGGATTTAAATAATAATAATAAAAAAAATAATCATAATTTGTATGTGAGACAATATGTGTGTGTGTCAGTATGTGTGTGTGTGTCAGTGTAAGTATTTCAGTTAATGTTTGTGTGTCTGTCAGTGTGTGTCTGCGAATGAATGTGTGTGTCTGCCAGTGAATGTGTATCTGTCAGTGTAAGTCTGTCAGTAAATGTGTGTGTGTCTGTCAGTGTGTGTTAGTGAATGTGTGTCTGTGAGCGAGTGCATGTGTCTGTCAGTGAGTGTATGTGTGTGTGTGTCAGTGCATGTCTATGAGTGTGTGTGTGTGTCTTTCAGTGAATGTGTGTGTGTGTACGTCAGTGTATATCTGTGAGTGAGTGTGTGTCTGTCAGTGTATGTCGGTAAATGAGTGAGTGTGTGTCTGTCTGTCAGTGTATATCTGTGAGTGAGTGTGTGTCTGTCAGTGTATGTCGGTAAATGAGTGAGTGTGTGTCTGTCTGTCAGTGTATGTCTGTGATTGAGTGTGTGTGGATGTCAGTTTATGTCTGTGAGTGTGTGTGTGCCTGTCAGTGTATGTATGTGTCTGTGAGTGAGTGAGTGAGTGAGTGTGTGTGTCTGTCAGTGTGTTTCTGAGTGATTGTGTATATCTGTCAGAGTGTGTCAAATCAGTTAGGATGTGTGTGTCAAATCAGTGTGGAAAGTCAGTGTGTGCCTGTCAGTGAGTGGGTGTGTCAGTATGTGGCTGTCAGTCAAAGTGCCAGTTGGTCTTTAACAGGAAGAGGTGTGGCCTTGGCAGGAAGGGGTGGGACAAATTTACTCGGTTGCCAGAGTTTTGTCATGCCTACGGCAGCACAAACCAAAAATACACCACTGACTACAGCTATCATGCTTAGCAAATAACTGGCACAGCATGACTGGATCTGTAATCACGGCCGGTATAGGACTTTCCTACCTTTAAAGTATAACAAAAAAAAAACACACATACACGCCAATCCACTAAGCAGTGTAAATAATGTTGCTACTGCTAAAACCAGGAGATGTCCACCAAGTATTAATGGCTTTCTCAAGCCGTTTTTTTACGAATAGGGAGATACTGATTGGTTTATAGTGTCAACTGAACTCTCAAAGCCAATCAGCGGCACCCCTGCTGGATGCCACTCGAGCAAGCCATTATGAAGACTTTTAAAAAGCGGAATGACAGGGGGCAGAGCGGACAATGCTGGAGCACAGACTTTGGGGTTAAACTGTTTGTGAACAATTTAACCCCTAAAAGTAAGCCAGGGACCTCCTGCACCATAGCAACTTCATGAAGTTACATAGTAGTAATCTAGGTTGAAAAAAACTAAAGTCCATCAGATTTAACCATGAAACCCATTCTTTTATACTGTCAATCCAAAAGAAGGCAAAAAAAACAACAACAATTATAGCCATTTCAAATTACCGTATATACTCGAGTATAAGACAAGTTTTTCAGCACATTTTTTGTGCTGAAAACCCCCCCCTCGTCTTATACTCGAGTCAATGTCTGTATTATGGCAACTTACATTGCCATAATACAGACCAGGACCGCCGAGTCCTGTTGGGGGCTGGCAGAGAGCTGTTACTTACCTTTTCCTGCAGCTCCTGTCAGCTCCCTTCTCTCTCCTCCGGTCCGGTCAGCTCCCTTGCAAGTCTCGCAAGAGCTGCGGGGTCAAAGCGTTGCCACGGGTTACACCGCAAGACTTACAAGGGAGCTGACAGGGGAGCTGACCGGACCGGAGGAGAGAGAAGGGAGCTGACAGGAGCTGCAGGAAAGGTAAGTAACAGCTCGCTGCCAGTCCCCTCCTACACAGCACATCCACTGGACCACCAGGGAGTGAGAGCCCCCCTCCCTGGCCATGTATCAAGCAGGGAGGGGGGACGAAAATAAATAAATACAAATTTAAATAATATAAAAAAAAAAATAATATAAATAAAATAATAATAATAATTAAAAAAATAATAAAAATGCCCACCCCCATCAAGGCTCTGCATCACATACACACATTGCATTCATACACACACACACACAGCATTCATACACACACTGCATTCATACACACACACACACACACACACTGCATTCATACACAAACTGCATTCATACACACACACACACACACTGCATTCATACACACACACACACACTGCACTCATACACACACACACACACACTGCATTCATACAAACACACTGCATTATATACACACACACACACTGCATTCATTATATATACACACTGTAAATAAATATTCAATCAATATAATTTTTGGGGGACCTAATTTTATTTAGAAATTTACCAGTAGCTGCTGCATTTCCCACCCCAGTCTTACAGGGAGTGCAGAATTATTAGGCAAGTTGTATTTTTGAGGATTAATTTTATTATTGAACAACAACCATGTTCTCAATGAACCCAAAAAACTCATTAATATCAAAGCTGAATATTTTTGGAAGTAGTTTTTAGTTTGTTTTTAGTTATAGCTATGTTAGGGGGATATCTGTGTGTGCAGGTGACTATTACTGTGCATAATTATTAGGCAACTTAACAAAAAACAAATATATACCCATTTCAATTATTTATTATTACCAGTGAAACCAATATAACATCTCAACATTCACAAATATACATTTCTGACATTCAAAAACAAAACAAAAACAAATCAGTGACCAATATAGCCACCTTTCTTTGCAAGGACACTCAAAAGCCTGCCATCCATGGATTCTGTCAGTGTTTTGATCTGTTCACCATCAACATTGCGTGCAGCAGCAACCACAGCCTCCCAGACACTGTTCAGAGAGGTGTACTGTTTTCCCTCCTTGTAAATCTCACATTTGATGATGGACCACAGGTTCTCAATGGGGTTCAGATCAGGTGAACAAGGAGGCCATGTCATTAGATTTTCTTCTTTTATACCCTTTCTTGCCAGCCACGCTGTGGAGTACTTGGACGCGTGTGATGGAGCATTGTCCTGCATGAAAATCATGTTTTTCTTGAAGGATGCAGACTTCTTCCTGTACCACTGCTTGAAGAAGGTGTCTTCCAGGAACTGGCAGTAGGACTGGGAGTTGAGCTTGACTCCATCCTCAACCCGAAAAGGCCCCACAAGCTCATCTTTGATGATACCAGCCCAAACCAGTACTCCACCTCCACCTTGCTGGCGTCTGAGTCGGACTGGAGCTCTCTGCCCTTTACCAATCCAGCCACGGGCCCATCCATCTGGCCCATCAAGACTCACTCTCATTTCATCAGTCCATAAAACCTTAGAAAAATCAGTCTTGAGATATTTCTTGGCCCAGTCTTGACGTTTCAGCTTGTGTGTCTTGTTCAGTGGTGGTCGTCTTTCAGCCTTTCTTACCTTGGCCATGTCTCTGAGTATTGCACACCTTGTGCTTTTGGGCACTCCAGTGATGTTGCAGCTCTGAAATATGGCCAAACTGGTGGCAAGTGGCATCGTGGCAGCTGCACGCTTGACTTTTCTCAGTTCATGGGCAGTTATTTTGCGCCTTGGTTTTTCCACACGCTTCTTGCGACCCTGTTGACTATTTTGAATGAAACGCTTGATTGTTCGATGATCACGCTTCAGAAGCTTTGCAATTTTAAGAGTGCTGCATCCCTCTGCAAGATATCTCACTATTTTTGACTTTTCTGAGCCTGTCAAGTCCTTCTTTTGACCCATTTTGCCAAAGGAAAGGAAGTTGCCTAATAATTATGCACACCTGATATAGGGTGTTGATGTCATTAGACCACACCCCTTCTCATTACAGAGATGCACATCACCTAATATGCTTAATTGGTAGTAGGCTTTCGAGCCTATACAGCTTGGAGTAAGACAACATGCATAAAGAGGATGATGTGGTCAAAATACTCATTTGCCTAATAATTCTTTTTCCTAGTTTTTTGGGGTAAAATTAGGGGTCTCGACTTACATTCGGGTCGACTTATACTCGAGTATATACGGTATGTCACAAAAAGGCAAACAATTCCTTATTAACTCTATAATGAAAATCAGATTTCTCCTTGGATAGTAATTGTAACGGATCACCTGGCACCCCAACTGGGTACCTCCACTGAAGGATGCTCCTAGCGCTTCCTGAGGACTCCAAGCACTGCAGCAGACACCACAACCACCGAACCGGAGAAGCATACGAATGCTCTCAAGCATATGAATGCTGTAAGCAGCTGAAGAGGAAAAGCATACAATCAGCTTACACTCCTGGCAATCAGCATACAATCCAATTCCCCCAATAACGAGATGACACTTTGTTTTGAGGTCAAGCAGAACTGACTGTACTGGCACATATAGCCTCTTTTATTCACAATCCACAAACATAGTACTGCCCACAGGGTTTTGAAATACAACCAATCAATCCGTACAATACACACACAAAATCCTCCCCTCTGCCTGTGATAGATTACTGAACACAATGGTTAATATAATTATCACAGGCAGAGAAATACACTATTATAAAACATTATAGGGACCACAAAACATGCAATAACCCCATAAAAATTGGCACCGGGGGATCTGGGTGAACCACATATACAAAATTCACCCAGATCCGTTCAGTAGTTTGGAAGATACAGTTTAATGCAGATTCCACAGAACATATACATGCTATATGAAAAATAATTACTGTATAATGTGTCCCCTGTTGTATAGTTTAAAACTACTGCACAATGTCTTTGTGCACCAAATACCAGAGATGGCACCGTGTAGAAAAGTCCAAACAGTGTCTGTGAGTTAAAATGGCCACCATCCATTGTTCTCACCATGTGCTTCATCCATTGTTCTCACCATGTGCCTCTGATACATGAAATGGTGGCCACTCAGTAACTCCACAGTTTGTCTGGTAGTCTATCCAGCCGGACCAACAGATGAAACACATGGGGAACAGTGCAACAAACGAAGGGAATTATAAAAAATATGGACAATAGTCATATTTGTGCACAACCTCCAGTTGTGTCACAGGGCACAAATAGTGTTTTCAAATGCCATATATCCCAGGGCCATAATCAGAAGGTAGGAGGCGGGAAAGCAGCCCCCTCCAAGAACATGTGGAGAGGTCTGTTCCGCCACAGTAATTATATCCTTTAATTATCTATTTATGCAAAAAAGCATCCAAGCCTTTTTTAAAACTTTCTATATCATCTGATAAGACAACCTTTTTAGGTAGATAATCTTACATCTTTATTGTTCTTACTGTAAGTTGTTATGGTGCTTGGATTGTTCCTTTAGATTGTAAGAGCTTGGCAGGTGCTTTCAGTAGATATGGTGTAGATATGTGCAATTGATTTCGCTCCAAATGTAAATTCGGACTAATTTCGGGCAATTCGGACATTCGGATGCTTCTGAATGTCCGAAGTGCCAAATTGCCGAATTTCCAAAGTGCCGAAGACCCAATTTTGGAAGTACCAAACCAAACCGAATTGCCAAAGCGCCGAATTGATGAATTTCTGAAGTGCCGAAGTGCTTCGGATTTCTGAAAACTGGTTAAAGAAGAGAGGGAGGGAAAATTACGTAAATGATGAAAGGATACTTGACCAATAAGCTAATTCCTAGCACTAAGAGCCCTATACCCTATAGATGTGTAAGTGGCTGTGGTGGTTAGGGTTAAGGGTAGGGTAAGGGGTAAGGGTAGAGTTAGGGTAAGGGGTAGAGCTAGGGTAAGGGGTAGGGTTAGGTTTAGGGAGCCCTACAGATGTTCTGAATTCCAAAGTTCCGAATTGCAGAAGTCCCAAAGTGCCGAACCGAACCTAATTGCCGAAGTGCCGAATTTATTTACGTACCCGAATTTCTGAACCAAACCAAACTTTTTGCCCATGCACATGCCTAATATGGTGCTGGCAAACAGGATATTCAACCACAGGTGGTTATCCTGTCCATTTCAGGTTTCATGGTCTCCTGAATCCCTTTCCCAGTTGAAAATGTTGTTGTGCAGGTTGATAAATCCCTGGAGGGGGTGTTGCTGGTAGATATGTTTGGCAGGAAAGGGGGTGGTGCTGGGAGAAGGTCGTATGGCGCAAGATAGTTGTGACCAGAGATGGGGCTATTCTGAGAAATGTTAAGTGACTTATCAATAACAATGTATGTAACTAAAAAGTAATTTACAACTAGAACAATGTATCTTATTTACACAGACTGTGGGTATTATTGCTATTGAGGTCTGTTATACAATCAGACACACTAACAATATGGCGCTCCTAGAAAAGGGACATTAGGATAAAAAAAGAGGGATTTGTACCCAAAATAAGAACTGTTCCTCTGAAATATGGACACTTGAATCTGTCACCACTTGAAAGGTGAGTCTGTCACCACTTGGCCAGTTTCACCAGAATACCAGTAAGTGCAGGCTAAATGGCTGTGATAGGCATGATAAGATGGTCTTCCTCAGAAAAGATTTGCATGTGGGTTTTTAATTCCATTCTGAGATACTGAGTCAGTGAACTGAAAGAAATTCAGTGAACGGTGGTCAGGCACAAGTTGCAGTGTCGGGGTTTGGGAGATCACATTGTGCACTTTTGTGGCTTCTTTTCTCTCTCTCTCATTTTAAAGGCACACTATAGGCAGGCACCAGAACCACTACAGCTTAATAGAAATTGGCACTTTTATAACTGGGGCAGACATACCTCCCTAGATAACACTCAATGAGAATCCTTTGAATGGTGTATTTCCTGGCACAGAGTCTGTGTTGCGGAAAGAGGTGTTGGTTTGCAAGGACTGCAGATAGCATGTCTGCAGCTTTTGAAAGCTGTTTTTCCATACAGTGCCAAAGAAAACATATAGGAATAACGTATGTGTTTTCTTTGGGGCTATATCTACTAAATTGTAAAAAAATAAATAAAATAAAAATCATTAGAGTGAATTTTAAGTAGCACGTCCTGAAGCAAGCATTTCTAAATGAAGTCATGATCTGGCAACTCTTTATAGACATGATCTAATATGTAATACTGAACTGACAAACAATCAGATTACACAATACGGTGACATTGTAATACAAGCTGAAAAAGGGCTCAAATCCATAAAGTTTAGCCATTCACAGATCTATTTCTCTTGCTTTTTTTCTCCTTAACTTTTCTTTTGCTCAATGTTGTTAACAAACACGTTTTCATTAAAGTGATGACTGTATCCTGATTTGAATTCAAGCTTTACATAGTGAAGTCATTCAGTGTTCAAGCTTTAGGATGAGCTCATCTGGTCTATTTTTGGATTTCTATAGTGAGCTGTTGAATTAGGGAAGAGTCTGCCCTCTTGTGGCAAGCTTGCGTGCATGCAATTATCCCAGAAAGCCTTGCAACTTTCTATCTACATGTAATTGTCACATTACTTCCTGGTTCACTAGTTGGTTTGTTTTGTATCTAGGCAGTAGATACAATGACGTACAGAGTAACATTTTGCCAAATCATTCCTAACAAATACAGAGTTCAATGTGTCATCTCTAGGTGGTAGAGGATTCACTCATATCAGGAAGAGAGCAGACGTAGAAAGTATTCTGTCTACTTACATCTCCAAGGTAAGTATGAAACCTATTGCTTCTACAGTAAATGTATGAAGTGTCTATCTATCTATCTATCTATCTATCTATCTATCTCTATTCCCCCTCTTATATAACATAGGACACATACATTGTGAGGTAGATTTACAAGGGGGATAATAAATATTTAACCCACTAAACACCAAGGCTGACATCAAACTCCGGCCCCCCAGATGTTGCTGAACTACAACTCCCATGATTCTCTGGCCATCTATGTAATTCAAAGAGTCATGGGAGTTGTAGTTCAGCAACATCTGGAGTCCACAGCTTGAGGACCCCTGCCATAGCATGTTACCAGAATGAAATCCTGCTTAATTTGCATCAGCAGCTCTACAAGTCCTGCTAAAGGTGAAAAATGATACATTATCATTAGGCAGTCTATTAGTAGGACAGAATGACGAGCTATTTTCTGGTAGAATATGTCTGATGACATATATTTTCATCTTCTGATGGGTTTCCGCATACCCATCTCCCCCAACCACTGTGAGGTATTTATAACTAATATTTGATGCTGCAACTATGTGAATGACAAATCACATATAGGATACAGATCTAAAGGATAAAAGAAAAGGCTAAAATCCTTTTTTTTCCTCTTTCAATAACCTCCTATACATGTTAGCTATTATTGTAAATCAACATTTTTTAGTTAAATTATATATGTGAGGATCTCTGCTTTAGTGACATAGTTCATAGCGAGCCAGGCTGCCCAGATGTTAATGCTGTTTTCGGTTTCTGGAGTGGAGCTGAATAAAAATGTAGCTCCCACTTGGCCAGCCCAAGACAAATATGGTCCCATTGCTGCCATACTACTTAATAAAACACTATTCCTAACTTTATCTCTAATGACAAAAAGTAATCTAAAGAGTAGATGAAGCTGAAGTGAGCATTGCGTAAAACAATATGATTCATAAAGCACATTAAAGGACCACTATAGTGCCCTGATGGTGCCCCCACCCTCAGGGTCCCCCTCCCGCCCGGCTCTGGGGAGAGGAAAGGGTTAAAACTTACCTTTTTTCCAGCGCTGGGCGGGGAGCTCTCTGCCTCCGATCCTCCTCTTCGGCTGAATGAGACAGCCACTAGAGGATTTGGAGGCTGGATTAACCCTAACATAAACATAGCAGTTTCTCTGAAACTGCTATGTTTATTAAAAAAAAGGGTTAATCCTAGAGGGACCTGGCACCCAGACCACTTCATTAAGCTGAAGTGGTCTGGGTGCCTAGAGTGGTCCTTTAACTACTCAACCTTTAGTCCTGTGATTATTACACTCTTAATATATCTCTCTCTGTATATTTGTGTATGTATGTTTATTTGGTACTATGGGACTGAGGTCATTGACCTCAGTTTAATTACCTAATGCTTGTGAAATTTTTAGGAGTGGCTGTATTTGTTTGTTGATTCACCCAATGCAATATTATGTCATTTTCTTTTCATAGCAAACTTAAAGGGGCACGATAGTCACCAAAAAACTTTAGCTTAATGAACTAGTTTTGGTGTATAGATCATGCCCCTGAACTTTCACTGCTCAGTTCACTGCCATTTAGAAGTTAAATCACTTTTGTTTCTGTTTATGCAACCCTAGTCACACCTTCCCTTGGCTGTGACTGACACAGTCTGCATGAAAACAAAATAGTTTCATGTTCAATCAGATGTAAAGTTTTTATCTCCTGCTCTGTACATTTAACTTTATCACAGGAGGCTACTCCAGGATCTAGCAAGCCATTAACAGAGCAATATTGCAATGTGCAATAAAAGGAAGTGTAAACATTGGATGACTCTTTACAGGAAGGGTTTAGGAAGACTGTTTAAGTCACATTCAAGGAAGTGTGCCTAGGGCTGTATAAACAACATGATTTAACTCCTAAAGGGCAGAGAATTGAGCAGTGAGACTGCAGGCACAGGGTCTATTCACCAAAACTGCTACATTAAGCGATAGTTGTTTTGGTGACAAAATAGTGATCTTAAAAGGTTGAGGGCAACTCACAGAACCCTTCCACCCCTCATCCCCCCACTGATATTGGTGTTTAATTGCAGTGAGTACAAAAGCATAAATATGGCCTTAACATCCTAGTGTGTAATGCCCTAGCAGTTAAAGTGTTAAACAATGTAGCCTCTATTGTGTACAATAGTAACTGTTCAAGTACTCAAAAATTATATAATATGTTAATGACAAATGTTGGAACAGTAGCTTTGATGACTGCTTTGAAAACGACAATAGACAATTCCTGATGTCGTTTGTTTATATAGAAAATACTGAATGAGGAGCACACCCATACTAATAGAAAAACTTTATTAATTGGGTCCAATAAAAAAAGAAAGTATCCAAGATACAAACAAAACAGACAATCTTGGTAATAATATCACATGAGAAAATGTATCACAATTATCTATACATAGTTAATAATTACAAAAAAAGCTAATCCGGATACAAATTTGATTAGTTACCCAGAAAGAGCAACCCAACAAATCATACATACCCTAAAAGGAAAAAATACCAGAAGTAGTGGGAGGGAGAGAATCAAAAAGAAGCCCCCAACAATTCGGCAAGGATGCCTTTATCAAGGGAGCTCCTTGATAAAGGATACCTGCTATTTTATTACTTACCTCTTATCTCCCATTCCGCAACTACACACAGTTTATTTGGCTGCATTCCCTATGGTTTTTATCAACTAATTTTCAAGTGATCTGTCAAAGAACAAAACTTTATTATAGTGTTTATGTATATGTATATGTATTTATGTATATGTACATGTGTTTATGTGTTCACATATACATATTTATGTGTGTGTGCATGTATAAAGTGTACCATCCTGTGCACTGTCTGCTTGTTTGTTTTTCTTTTCCCTCTCTCTCGCCTCACTCTTCTCTTCAACAAGATATTTATGACCCTCTGCTAAGATGGTGTCTATTTTCTATCAAACCTGTGTCTTATCTACACTCATGTCGCTTTAACCCCTGTATCACAACTCAACTTTGAAGTTTATGTGTCGTTTTGCTCAGAAATGCTTCAGACTTGAGAAAGGGAGGTTCTCCCGAAAGCTTGTCATTAAAAAATTCTATTTAAGATAAGATAAGAATTGTATCTGTTTTTAACATCTACATCACTGGACTAATACGGCTACAATCTCTCTCTCTCTCTCTCTCTCTCTCTATCTATCTATCTATCTATCTATCTATATATACCGTGTTTCTCCGAAAATAAGACCTGGTCTTATATTAATTTTAGTCACAAAAAACACACTAGGGCTTATTTTCAGGGTAGGGCTTATAGCCAGTCTGTCAGCCGGTGTCCGCGCTGTGTAACCCCCCCAGAGACCCTCACCTCCCCCTCCCTGTAATATTCTCCCCTCCCTCCCTGTAATACTCTCCCCCCTCCCTCCCTGTAATATTATCCCCCCTCCCTCCCTGTAATACTTTCCCCTCCCTCCCTGTAATACTCTCCCCCCTCCCTCCTGTAATATTCTCCTCCTCCCTCCCTGTAATGCTCCCTCCTCCCTGTAATACTTCTCCTATAATATTCTCCTCCCTCCCTCCCTCTAATATTCTCCCCCCTCCTCCCTCCCTCCCTGTAATATTCTCCCCTCCTCCCTCCCTGTAATATTTCCCCCTCCCTCCTTTAATACTCTCCTCCTCCTGTAATACTCTCCCCCTCCCTCCCTGTAATATTCTCCCCCCCCTCCTCCCTCCTTCCCTCCCTCCCTGTAATACTACCTCCCTCCTGTGTCTCTCCCCTCCCCTCCTCCCTGTAATATTCTCCCCCTCCCTCTCTCCCAGTAATACTCCCTCCCCCCTCCCTCTCCAATCTTCTCTTCACCTGCTCTTCCCTATAGCGTGGCCGAGCTCCTCTCCGGTCTGCGACCCGGCCGGACTGACAGGAAGTGCACACACATTGCTACAGGGAAGGGGAGGTGAGGCAGTGCGGTAGCCGTCTATAGAGCGCTCAGTCGGGTGTGGCATTTAAAGGGCCGGCAGCTGCCGGCCCTGCCTAGGTCTTATTTTCGGGGTAGGGCTTATATTGCAGCCCACCCTGATAATCCAGCTAGGGCTTATTTTCGGGGTAGGGTGTATTTTCAGGAAAACACTGTATATATATATATATATATATCTTACATATAACATTGTACATAGTTAAAGCATTGTAGTTCCTTGTGAGTTTCCAATAAAGATAGAATCTTTATTGAAAACTATATGTTGGATTGGAATCTCACTAAAATTCAAACACAATCAAAATATACAGATAGACATTATTCAAAGTAAGCACTACTTTAATGTAGGTGCCAGATTATATCAAGATATGGGAAAAAGTTTAAAAGATTCTCCACTTGTTGTACCATAAAATTTCCCATCATCTGTAATTTACTGTTGGGTGAAAAGGCTTCTTTTTGTTTTGTATAGTAGAGATACCTACCGTATCTCTCTGTATGTAGAGGAATGTCTATTTTTAAAATCTCAGTTATCCACTTGCATCTGTGAACATGGGAAAGATAATGTGACTCCAGAAGCTTCATTAACCAGGAGCCGAGATGGGATAGCAACTGATAAGTAATTCTCTCTTTGACACCTATCATACTGTACAGGGAACAGTTTTATTTTGTCTGTTTGTGCTGTGTGCGGATAGTAGCAAATAGTAGTCAATACAAACAGGAAGCAATCTTATACAGGGTTATGGACTAAAAGTGAGAATTAAAAGTGAATTCAAATTGAATTTTAAAAATGGTGTCAAAATAGCAAAACTGGAAAAAATCTCAGCTATCCTTCCAGTTTGTCTACTGTGGCCTTAATTTCACTTTGAATTTTCACTTTCGTAAATAACTCTCATAGTGTTCTAAGTAGCGATAACTATTGCACCATTCTTAACTATCAGTAGGGAAGAAGCTAAAGGAAAGCAAAATTGGGTTAGGTACTGTATAGACAATGCATTGCTAATTTAAGAATTAAAATAGTAACACACATTCAATCCAGAATGCTATCTTTAATTGGAGATTTTTACTTTGTTTTTTTCACTTTTTCAAGTTGAATTTTACAGCTAATGGAGGGCGACGGTGGCAAAGACACTGAAAAGGAATCTTCCATGGAGAACAGTGCGGTTAATCTGGAAAATTCATACACAGAAAAGGACGTAGAAGAACCGTCTGAGAAAGAGCCTGAACGCTCTCCCTGCCAATTCTTTCTTGCAGGACGGTGCAGATTTGGAGACAGATGTAGAAACATGCACAACGGTATACCAGAAGCCACCTCTCCCCCTCCTTCAACCAGAGGAAAGAGTGAATATGAATCAAATTCTAAAAAGAAACCTCCAATGAAAACTGCTACTGATGTTATCTCAAGAATTCAGTGGGACAACATGCTGCCCAAAGAATGCTTTATAATAGGTTATCTTGATAGATTTTTAGGTACCATTGAAAAGCCTTTCTCTGCATTCTGTTGGGAAGATTTGGCCTCAGTGGGGCATGATGTCCTTGCAATTCCAAAACATCGTATTCAGTACTTCAAATATAAAGATCTGGTGGTTTGGGACAAAAATTCTCGAATAGATAATGTGTTTGGTTCAACTGGAAGTGGCATGACAATTTTAGATATCATGGAACAAAATAAAAATTTGGACCATGAAGAAAAAGTTAACGTGCAACCAGAAATGAGTGGTTTGCAAAAGGATTCTGATGGTTTAGAAGAATATGAAAATGTTGAGGAATGTCTTGATGCTGCTGCGTATGTTAATACCAAAAAATTGAGGCCCACGCATTTTATTGCTGTACGTATCAGCAGTGAAGATGTAAAAAGCTCCATAAAAGAAGTGCAAGACGTACTGAAGAAATGGAATCCAGATATTTCAGAATATTGCACACCTCTACCAGCACTCCATTTGACACTGTGCCTTTTACATTTGGAAACTCCAGAAGAAATACAGAAATCAGTCTCTGTTATCCAAGAGTGGAGTCATGAAATTCAGCGAATTCTGCCCCCAAGCCTAATTCTTCGCTTTGAAGGGCTTAAGGATTTCAATGCACGTGTCCTCTATCTAGCACCATTAGCAATACCAGAAATATCAAGCTTTGTACAGTCCTTACATGAAAGATTTTGCAATGAAGGGTTGCAAGTTATAAAACCTCCATCTAACCGCCTGCATGTAACTGTTGCAAAGATTTCTACTAACACTTTCAGGAAAAATCCTGGCCTTCGCTTTTACTATGATATTTATGGACATATCCCCATTGCTCACTTTGGAGCTCAACACGTAGATAGCATTAGTTTCTGTGATAATGGTAGCGCAAGACGTACTGATGGGTTTTATACGACACTCCTGGAATTCTCTTTATATTGATCAACACAATTATAGAATTTATATAATTTAGTATAAGACATGGCCAACAATTCTATTAATCTGAGTACAATCAACACAATTTTTAATAAAGCATTTTCTGGTTTTAATAAAAATCTCACATCAAAGTGTGCAACTCATATTATTAAAGGGAGAAAGAACATGTAACCAATTGTCAATTCAAGAGCAACTGACCATCAATCTTTAAACAATTTTGTTTTAGAGAGAGAGAACATTTACACCCTCCAAATAATGTCTTTGCATGTTTCATTTACAGTAACCAACCTGCTCTTTGTGCCTTATTTGTCTGTAGCTCCCAATTATGCTATATGATGTAGCCTTTACAGAACTTAATTCTTTAATGCTAAGTTTTGAAAAAAAAAAACAACACTGTACACTAGAAGGCAACTCCATTAAGGTAACCAAAGCCTCATAAATTGTAGCCAAATGCTGTATAAAATTCAAGTTACATTTTTATTAAACATAAAAAGCATGAGATCTGGACTGGCCATTGTGCAAACTTGGCAAATGCTCTGTAAACTGCGATAGCCATGAGCAAAGGTTGACAGCAGAGATATAATTATCTCCCAGAGATATAAGAATCCCCGGAAGGGATGACGACACATATGTGCCAGCACTGAAAGAGGGCTCCCCAGCAACTTCCCTCCCCGGCCATGCCTTTCGAATGCCGGGGGGAGGAAGGAGACAGTGAACTTGCAGTCTCCACCTCCTGCTGGTGCAGGCCAACTTCAGTGTTTCTAATAGTGTATCAACTTGTTGGCATCGGTTACCATGGCAATTCTCTGACAGTTTCCCTAGTGCTGGCTAGAAGGAGAAGTTTGCAACCACCAGGGGTGCAGGCAAGTTGCATTTACCACTGCACCACGACATAGCCTTACTCCCTCCCTGGCCCAAGGTAAGGGAGAATAAACTTACTTTTTAAGGGACGGAAGAATAAGCTTTATTTTCTTTTTCTAACTAAAAATGATCCACCCCACATTCCTGGCCCTATCCTCTCACACATTACAGCCTATATCCCACGTAAACAATAACCTAAATTGCCTCCACATGCTATAGTTTCCATTTTTCACACAATAGTGCCTCTAAAAAAAAAAGGTTAGTCGATCGCTATTAAAGACCTACTACTAAAGGCTGAAGGCAATCCCTAGTCTAACCTTGCCAAAATGAGCCTTGTGCCCCCTTTAAATCAACTTTCATTTAACTATCACAAATCTATTACTCTGAAGAAAATATACATCACACATTCTCAACCAACCATCATACACAACCAATATTATTCCACTAGAAGACAGCCACACATTACAAAAAAAAAAGAAGACTGAAAAATGACGATAAGAAGAGTACGATAAGAAGAGTGCGACTAGAGGGTTGAAGCTATTGGACAAACACAGATTCCCTACAACTGCGGGTGTTGTTGATGGTGTGCAATAAAACTGCTATATGCTGTTGTGCGTTTGTCTTTATTTAGTTTTATTATTTCTTTCTTCATTTTAGTTTTATTAGTTTTTTTGAAGTTATTATAATATGTTATTGTAATCTTATCATCGGTTTAGTTTACTGGTAGCAGATTGATATTGAGTATACAAAATACAGTTAACGGAACAGAGCACACACAAAAACAAATATACAACTTTACATTTTACATAAAAATCACCTATCTTAGCAAACAAATATGGGGATTTAATTACTCAATATGGCCATATTGTGTTAAGCCCACCACTACGTTACATTACCCCAATATCGATGGGTCTTACACTAATGTTAACATGGGAGATTTACATGCTAACTGCAATACTTACTGCTTAAACAGCTCCCAGAGACTCCCAGTGTATGCTCCCATGTGGCCAATTTTCAAGGGGCACCAATAGTGGATGGGTGGTGTTCTCGGCCCACTAGGAATCTTGTCTGGATTCCAAATCTACACAGAAAAAAATGAAATCTACACAGAACATGCATTTCTAAGTGGTGATGCTGCCATAAAAAAACAAAATCAATACAAAATACAGTTAAAGGAACAGCACACACACAAAAACAAAAATACATTTTTAAATATTACAAGGCTACTTAAAATCACCTATCTCAGCAAAGAAATATGGGTATTTAGCTACACCATATGGCAATATTGTGTTAAGCTCACCACCACTTCACAGTACCCCAATATCAGTGGGTCCTACACTAATTTTAACATGGGAGATTTACATTCTAACTTGCAATACTGACTGCTTAAAGGGACACTGTAGGCACCCAGACCACTTCAGCTCATGGAAGTGGTCTGGGTGCAATGTCCCATGTCCCTTAACCCTACCGTGTTAATTATTGCAGTTTCTGAGAAACTACAATAATTACTTTGCAGTGTTAACTCTTCCGGACTTCCGGAATTGAAACGGATTTTTGGTCCGTTATCTGATGCTGGACATCCTCACGCTATGCATGAGGACCTCCAGGGTCATATTTTCCCTATAGGAAAGCATTGATTAATAATTTTCTATGGGGAAATCCTAATGCAAGCACGGACATTGCCGCACATGCACATTAGGTTTCACCCACCGCTGTCACAGGAGCGATGGACATCGGCGCTGAATGTAGGTCAGTTTTAACCACTTCAGCTGTGTCGGCGGGAGGGTGAGGAGGGAAGGACGAGGGAGTGGGGCACTGTAGGATTCTACTGTGCCAGGAAAACAGGTTTATTTTCCTGGCACTATAGAATCCCTTTAAACATCTTTCAGAGACTCATCAATTTATGTTTTCATGTTGTCGCATCCAAAGGGGCACCTATAGTGGATGTGTGTGGTACTCAACTCAATAGGAAACTGGTCTGGATCCCAAATCTACACAGAAAAAAATGGGATTTGGGGGCATACCCAGAACATGCATTTTTAGGTAGTGGTGCTAATATATTGATATTGTGTGTACTTTCTATAAGGTGTTACACTGACACACACTTAACCCAAGCACTCACTGATACAAGGACTACTTAGCTTACTCACTGACACATGCACACACACTGACACAAGCAATCGGTAACACACTGACACTTATTGTCACACTGACACAAGCACTCACTGTCATACACTGATACAAGCACTCAGTGACACACTGGCACATGATACCAGCACTCACTGTAATACACTGACACAAGCACTCAATGACTCTAGCACTCACTGACATGCACACATTACATACTCTCATGTAACAGAAATACATCTAGAAATGATGAAGATGTGATTCAAATATTCGTGGTAAGTATTGCTTAACCAGTTGGCGTGGCGATCCAGTGTTCTTGTGCATCGAACAGACCATTTGTGCGGTCTGAATCCCTGCAAAGCAAACGCTGCCTGAATTTGGAGAGCGTTCTTAAAGGCACACAAAGGGTGTCTCATAATTTCTGGTTCTATGTGGTCCATGTCAGTCCGGTGTCCCCATTCATACACGTTCTGGGGTTGCAGGTGTGATGTGGACCAATCAAATCACACTTAACACTTTATAAGGTTGTTTGTCACCATTTACTGTGCCGTATTATGGTTTCAGTTTCCAGTACTTGTAGTAATGCGTTCCTTGTTATTACATGATTTATCCAGTATTGACTCTGTGCATTTATATAACCCTTACCGGACTAGTTTATTCATCATTCTGTTATTCAATTTTCCTGACTGCAGCTAGTTTTATGATTATTCTTTTTCTTTGTTATCCTAACCATGGCTTGTATTGGACTATGATCTCTATCTTTTTTACGTTAAGCCAGGCCACTCTAAGATCCGGTAATACGTCTGTTCTAACCAGTCAGCTATTGTTGTCATAGGTGGGTCTATTACTGTGTCACATACTTATATCAGACTTTTGATGTGTTGAGCAACTCACAACCATTTCAACTTATACTCTCATTGAAACTTTCTTACCAGGAGTGAGTTTGGTGAACTGGGTTATTTAAACATTTGGGTTGCTGGGAGACATGGGTCTTGTCTCATACACATACCAGCTTGCTTTACCACTGTAAGATGATGTCAATAATTCTGAGAGCCAAAAGCAGGATATGTATGTGAGCGAGAGATTGGCCCACAGACGGAGCTCTGCGTCTGGTGGAGAAAGATCTCCCTCACCAGTCAGCCCACATGGCATAGAGCGACCTAAAGTGCTTGCAGTCTGCCCCTATAGTGGTTTCAGACTGCATGAATTGCACCAGGAAGGGTATCAGAACATTGCTGTGGGCTTCCATGATAATATTCTAATACTTTTTTAAGAGCCAGCCAGAGGTAATGGTCTGCACACAAGATGCCTCATTCATTTAGGCACCAGGGATCAGAATTCCCCACTACCTGACACAAGCTGGAGGGAGAATAAACTTTTTTTCTTTTTTTTTTTTACATTAACAGATTTAAGCAATATCCCTCCATGCACACACATGACTCCCCCCCACCCCCCATACACACTACAGCTTCAAACCTCCCAAACACCATGGTGCCTAGCTACACACACAAACATTACTATAGCCCTCTCTCACAATACAGCTCATATAACCCCCTCCACAAACTTCAACCATACTCACCCCACACACTACTCACACTACTACCCAATCCAGGGCCAGATTAAGAGCCAATTGGGCCTGGTGCTGACATGATGGGCCTTATTACTTCTTATTGACCAAAAGCACTAAAATCAGTGTACCTGATGGAGATGGTGCTGGAGGGAAACTCATAGGATGCAGCTACAAGAAAACACATACCCTATGCTAATCTCTCTCTAATTTACGATTTCATCTTTCAAGTAAATCCATACCCCCTAAAAGCAGTGTCCAGTGATGCAAGAAGTCAATGGGCGGGGTAAAAGGGTGTGCCACTGATGCGAATCATGTAACCAGAACTGCAGAAAGGGGCAAACATGCCCAAAAAGAGGGCACGAGGCTAGCCTGGCGTGAATAGAAACTGTAAGAGTAGTGTGTTAAAAAAAAAAAAAAAGTACCATTTTTTTTTTAAATCAATAGTTCCATGGGCCTGGAGCTGCAGCTCCTTTAGCCACTATGTTAATTCGGCCCTGACCCAAACCCTACATACACAAACTACAGCCCCTATCCAAACTCACAAGAACACATTACAGCCCACATACACCCCACACACCCTAGTCTCTATCCACATAAAAACACTACAGCTTCTATCCGCTTACCATGCCCACACACTACACTGCAAACAGCCCTGTCCACACACCCAACTATACAAGCAAACACATGCATACAACACCACAGGTAGCCTACCCCACACACATAACACTATTAGAAGCCAACACACATACAGGTAGCCACAGAAGCAGCTTCCAAACACATACAACAATACATAACATCGAAATGACATTCCCACTTTGGGTTTTGTCTATGTCAATGAGGACACAGCATGCCTCCCCGTATAGACTACTCTCCCTTAAAATGCCCAGGTCGAATTTCTGTCCCAGTTTGTCACTAAAAGTTTGTCTCTACCAGATTTTTTGGGTTGATACTACTGAGGGTTTTAACACTGGATAATTAACTCATTAACTCTAGCATGTAAGCTCATCGAGCAGGGCCCTCAACCCCCTCTGTTCCTGTACGTCAGTGGTCTGATCTCAATTATGTGTCTGTTAGTCCACCCATTGTACAGCGCTACGGAATTTGTTGGCGCTATATAAATAATAAAATAATAATAATAATAATAATAATTAAGAACTAAGGTTGTCATCATGACATTTCACTTGAGACTAAATTCTGTATCATTAATAAGTGTATTACAGAGTTATGCCACTAGATGTCGCCAAAGGATTATTTTTCAAATCTCATTTTATATTATACCTATACAATATAACTATACGAAAAATAAAAAAATAAAAAAGCTGGTGGACAAATGAGGGCCTAGTATATAGTGCAGGTTAAACAAGTGCTGATCTGAATTAATCAAATTCCTTTTATTCTACACCTGAATGAATCTGTATATATATATATATATATATATATATATATATATATATATATATATATATATAACATAGCTAAATGATAAACCCACAAAAGGTGTATTCAAAAGGCATATTACCGAGCCTTAGAGTGGCTGGACTTAATGTATTAATATAGCAAGAATCAAGGTCAAGGATACAAAAATACACAAAGTCAAGACAAAGCTGAGGTCAGGATACCAGAATATATAAGTAATATATGAAGCCAAGGTCAGGATACCAGAAATCACAAGGTCAATGCAAAGCTGGACCAGGATACCAGAAATCACAAGGTCAATACGATGCTAAGGTCAAACACAGAAAATCACTAGGGAATCACTAGGAGCACAAAGTGAGGATCTAAACAGAAACCATGATAGGGCAATGAATGGGGGCTAAAACAAGCCTTAAATAGACTTACCTATGTTCTGATAGGTCCGCATCATCATTGCGATGATCTCAAAATAGATTAGATTTGCAATGATGACGTGGTCACTTTAAGAGCGGGCGTGACATCATTCCTATTATCTATTTATAGATGTCCTGCCATGTTGTCAGACCGCACGCCAGGGGGAGATGAGTGCACTTGAATGTGACGTGCGGTCAGACCGTGCAGCAGGAGTACAGCGGCACGGCTCGAGGGAGGTGAGCATCCTTCAGCATGCCGCACAGCTGCGTGGAACAGTCAGACCGCGCGGCAGAAGGATGTCTGTGTGGCTCGAGAAAGGTGAGTATCCCTTAGCAAGTTGCACGGAGAGGTCGGACTGCGTGGGAAGAGGAGGTCTGCGTGGCTCGAGGGAGGTGAGGTAAGTAATGCCACAGAAGTGTGCTGACACTCCCCAATGTAAATAGTAAAAAACTATGACAATTTACCTTTGGTCTAGTGGGTGCTGGTCAACTACCCCCCAGAGACAGAAGCTTTTTCCATTGAGTAAATCCTGGCAGTGCAAGGCTAGCTCATTGGCAGAGATCAATCAATTGATGCACTCAGCCAATGAGCTAGCCCTGCATGGTAGGGATTAGCCCAGGATGGCTAGTAGCTGCATTCAGGAGCTTCCAGCTCTCAATGGAGGAAGTGATCGGGCCCAGCACCAGTTGTCAAACTGTCGGCAAGAATGTACTGTAGGGGTAATGATGCTTGGATAATTCTTTTAACTGTGTAACTATATGTCCTTAATGTTGAATTAATTATGAATCATATTTTTCCTAATCAGTTACTATTTATTTTTTGGGAATATTGGTGAACATACCCATGTATGCTAAGCTTGAAAATAATAGAACATTGATTCAATTTAGGACTCCAAATATCTAGATAATAAACTGTATTACAATGTTAATATGTTAAACCGAAATTTTTTATTTTTTATTCTCTTTAAAAAAAAATTAAAAAATCTCTATATAAATACTAAACGGCACCAATTCTTCGGTGAGCTACAAAAAAAAAAATGTAAAAAAGGATTAAAAAAAAATGAAACATCATATAGGATCTCAGACATCAACAAGAATGATGCCATATAATTACCTGATTTGGATGATATTAATAATATAATGAATTCCTCCTCCTCATCCCCTTCTGGTCTAATCCCATGTATTGGCTGTTCTGTTAACAAAAAATAAATAAATAAAAATAAATTAGTAATCTGAATAAATTCATTTCTTTAAGTGAAATATATATCGCTAAGGCTGAAAATGCAATGTAAACTGCAAATTACAAATCCATCATCTATCATGGTAAACATATTCTTTATAATCCATAAAATTTAACCGTTTTGGTCTTCATCCTCGCTCTCAGAATCATCATCGTTTATATTTATTACTAATGGTGGTTGCATGATTACACCTGATGGCTTCATTTTCGTCAGCCTCTTTTCAGCTGAAACTTTATTACCTGCGTGATGGAAGAAACAACAAACCAGGCAATCAGTATGTACCAATATGTGACTTATTTGTTATATGATATGTTATATGCCAGTAGTTCCCAAACCAGTCCTCATGGCCCACCAACAGTCCAGGATTTATGTATTTCCATGTTTTATACCAATGGGAATATAAACTCTTGGTAAGTCTTGAGGACTGGCTTGGGAAACACTGTTATATGCTATAATTATCAGGTGTTACGATCTCTTACCTTATTCCATCGGGCCCACGTGGTGCAGGATCCAGGGCAGGTGCCACATCATCAATACTGGCCCAGAACGCTTTGGGGCAGTGGCCTTAAAGCAATAGACGCTCACTTATAAAATGGGGCACCTCCTGCGTTGTTTCTTGTGTTTCCTTGTGTTCTCTTTAGTGCTCTATGATTCTCCTTGTGTATTTACTGTTGTTACGGTGTACTGACCCGGCTTGGCTATTCACTTTCCTGTTTTCTGGTTCCCTTACTCTGCTTTTTTGACCTCCTGATTTCTGGTATCATGACCTGGCTATTCTTGTGTCGTTCTCCTGATCTCTGGTATTCTGATTTTTGTCAATCCTCTGACTACTCTTTTCTACCCACGATAAATCCGACCATTCTAAGGTTTGGTAATACGCGGCTGGTTTTTCTGTGGGTTAACATACTGCATGTTGAGTTATCACACGACCGTGATATCAGGTCTGTGATTTAGATAATTAATCAATAACCCAGCATGAAACCCTTCCAAACAATAGGCCATTTTATAACAGTATAACATGAAAACATTTAGCATAATAAATTGATGGTGGCAGTGTGAACCAGGACTATGGGCCCTTCAAAAAGCATGTTAAAAGACTATGTTTGTGCCATTTTCCTATGCTGTTCGGGAACTGAACAGACGCACGAACCATAGACCACCCAGGAGCTTGCTAAGCTCTATCATCACCTCTTTCTAACTTCAGTGTTCTGCAGTGTTCTAATTGTTCGTCTGGGTGTTTGTATGAATGCAGGCAGCAGTGTTTGGTCGTCGACTTCATGGAACCCAAATCTGACACTGAAACTCTCAACACCGCAGGACTTCTATCATCGCCTGCATTCGGATTCTACACCACCTAGAAGTGCACTGTTGGAATTGTTCGTTTGGATGAGGGGAACAAGCTCCATGGTATGACTATTGACTAAGTTTGGTAGTCTGTTCATACTGTTTAGGGCATAGGACTATGTGTGCGGTCGGTCAAATTATGACTTTTATAGAAAACCAAACCCCTGAACCGATCTGAGTGATTTTTGGATATGTTGGTCACCCAGACTGGGGCTATCAGGAGGAGTAACTTTTGTGGGGTTTTCATGTGTTTTGGGTGTACTTTTGGGGTGTCTGAAAAATTTGTGTTTTTCTGTACCTGGAGATAATTGAGTTAGTACAGTTCCTGACTCAATTATCCCCCAGGCTCAGGGGAGGATTCTGTGACTTGTATAAATTCTGTGATTGTGCTCCTATTAAACAGACTACGTCCCAGCATTAAGCCTTGGCTCATGAGTGGGGGGAATTGCTATGGTTTATTATACTCCCTTGGAGGAGAGGTCTTCCCAATGGGAGCTGGATCAAGGTGTTGGTCCAGGGTGGGAAGGGACGGCGAGACCCCAGCCAAGCTTCGGCGGCTGAGGGGGCTACAATGGTTATGGTGTCTGGTGCGGTGCATATAGTACTCGGTGATACTAGGAAGCTTGATTGGTGGAGGTACCCAGTCGGGTGCCAGGTGATCTGCCACATGTATAAAAAAGGTTTTGCACCTATTCAATAATTTATCTAGGCTCCTTCATAGGAGGCTAAAAGGATGGTTAAACAGACATAGAACAATCTCTTAATTACAACACAATAGATAAAACATCCACTGCTTTAAGAAAGTTAATTACTTTCATTCTTATTAATCCTATTTGGATACAATGAATCTTAAATCTTTTGATATTACTTCATCAAGATGGAGTTCTACAGTTTAAAATCTTATTTGGAGGATATTTAAAGCCCATATGTGGCTAAATGGATGTTTTTGTATTGTATAAAAATGCATACAAAAAAAAAAAATAGGACAAAGACATACTTACATACAATGGAAGGTGAAGAATATACAGTGAATGTTTTGATGCAGCAATTTTTTAATTGGCAGCGATCAGGCAAGATTATGCACTTTAGCTATGGAAAAGAGAAATAGTTTCAGAATTATTGTACTTAATACAACCTAATTTTCATATTCTGCTTGTCATTTATATTAATGAATTTATGTTAAATAACAGGAATGCTGCAGTCAAATTAGACTGATTTTGTTTATGAATCAAAACATATAAAGACTTCATTAAAGCTATCATATGATTATATTTATATATACATTTTTAATCCTGCCATACATACCTCATCAAACACATAGGGTTATTCACTAAAGTAAGATTTGTCAGAAATTTAAAGGGATTTGAAATTTAAGGCCAAAAAATATAATTGGAAGCTACCTGACGAAGGATTTTTCCAAGTGAACTATTTTGACATTAAATTTCTAAAACACTTTGAATTCCTAAAACTGCATTATTGTTGGTGATGTATATCTATAGAATGATTAAAGGAACACCATTGTATTTTCTTTTTCATTTTAACTCTGTAATAGATATACCCCCCCACCAAAAAAATGCATGCATTTTTTTCTGCACATTTTGGAAAATAAAAACAACTTGCAAAAGCTGCAGAAACTATGCAAATACTAAGTTGAAGAGAATAATACTATAAGCTAAGATCCTCATATCACAAAAAAATAAATCCGTCAGAGAGGTCAATAATCAATCATTCCAATTAATTATATTTCAATTATTTTAAAATGTTTTACACCCACAAATCTGAAAACCTATTCAGCTCTCTGTGCTTGAAAAGTTAACTGTAAGGCACAACTAATTCTAATGGAATTCAGAGGTGTTATGATGTCATAAAATGCATTCCATCAGTTGGCTGTCCATTATGCTTCTGAATAGAAATGTGCATTTCTTTGCTTCTCAGATAGATAGTTAAATAGGCTGAAAATAGACATGTGTCAAGTACAGACTTACTCACATCTTTTTTTTCTTTATGCTTTTATTTTGAATAAATTTTGAAATCTTTTTGAAATACTTTTCGTTCTGCATTTGGTACTTGCCTTTGTTGTATTATTTGTGGAGGAATAAAGTGTACTTCCTGACTCGTGTGTGTCTTTAAAATCATGGATCAAGTAACAAAGAACTGGATTTTTGTAGACAGACATGGGAAGCCAGAGAATGCTGAGCCTACAGGCACCTGAGAGTGGCAATATCAAAATAGTAACACAAATTATTGCCAACCACAGAATGATGAAATTCTAAAAAATATAAAATTATGGTAAAACACATATTTACTTACACAGAAACAAGAAAGGGCTAGAGACAATCCCCAAAAAATCAGTAGCAGTACTTTTTTAAAGGGACACTTTAGGCACCAAAATAACTAAGATTTATTGTGGTGTTTTTGGTTCATAGACCCGGCCTGTGCAGCCTAATATAAGCATTGGCATTTCTGAGAAACAGCAGTCAGAATCCCTATGGTGGAGGTCAATCAGACAGTAACTGGATTCACTCCCTAGTGAAGACTTTCAGTAATGACGTCTTTATGTTCTGCATTACAATGCTTCTCATAGAGAATTGTATAGAAAATGTTCTACGAAGCATTGGATTGGACAGAAATCGTCTGGATAGGTGCTCTTATCCAGGGAGGATGACAGAGATTCTGGCTATGGATTATTAATAAATGTACAGCATGATTTCTTTTATTTTTAAAGGAGAGTGGGTTAGACAGGCTTACCAATGAGGGGTGGTGACATTAATAGCATTTTATACAAAATGAAGCATTCTGGATTTTCCAAATAAACACTAGACGTCCTTAGGGGATGCATTCAGAATAGAAAAAAAATAATATAATTCACCATTGACCATCATTTTGTTGAATTGTGTATCCCTTGTGTACCCAGTGTCCAGCTGTTTGTTCTTCCCCTTTGTTCTCCTCTGTTTCTTTTGGTTTTTTTTGAGAAGTTTCACTAGCATCCAATTTGGATAGTTGTGTCTTTTTTTTTTTTTAAATTCATTTTAAGTTATCTATGATATTGCCACCCCTTTTCTTAGTTATGTAGCAAGTGCCTTTTTTACCTTATGTTAATTCACATTAATTCATACTCCATTATACACTGCTCAAAAAAATAAAGGGAACACAAAAATAACACATCCTAGATCTGAATGAATTAAATATTCTTCTGAAATACTTTATTCTTTACATAGTTGAATGTGCTGACAACAAAATTACACAAAAATTAGAAAATGGAAATCAAATTTTTCAAACCATGGAGGTCTGGATTTGGAGTCACACTCAAAATTAAAGTGGAAAACCACACTACAGGCTGATCCAACTTTGATGTAATGTCCTTAAAACAAGTCAAAATGAGGCTTAGTAGTGTGTGTGGCCTCCACGTGCCTGTATGACCTCCCTACAATGCCTGTGCATTCTCCTGATGAGGTGGCGGATGGTATCCTGAGGGATCTCCTCCCAGACCTGGACTAAAGCACCTGCCAACTCCTGGACAGTCTGTGGTGCAACGTGACGTTGGTGGATGGAGCGAGACATGATGTCTCAGATATGCTCAGTTGGATTCAGGTCTGGGGAATGGGTGGGCCAGTCCATAGCATCAGTGCCTTCATCTTGCAGGTACTGCTGACACACTCCAGCCACATGAGGTCTAGCATTGTCTTGTATTAGGAGGGACCCAGGGCCAACCGCACCAGCATATGTTCTCACAAGGGGTCTGAGGATCTCATCTCGGTACCTAATGGCAGTCAGGCTACCTCTGGCAAGCACATGGAGGGCTGTGCAGCCCCCCAAAGAAATGCCACCCCATACCATTACTGACCCACTGCCAAACTGGTCATGCTGGAGGATGTTGCAGGCAGCAGAACATTCTTCACGGCGTCTCCAGACTCTGTTACGTCTGTCACATGTGCTCAGTGTGAACCTGCTTTCATCTGTGAAGAGCACAGGGCACCAATGGCGAATTTGCCAATGTGCCCACCTGTGGACTTCAGGCCCTCATACCACCCTCATGGAGTCTGTTTCTGACCATTTGAGCAGACACATCCACATTTGTGGCCTGCTGGAGTTCATTTTGCAGGGCTCTGGCAGTGCTCCTCCTGTTCCTCCTTGCACAAAGGCGGAGGTAGCGGTCCTGCTGCTGGGTTGCTGCCCTCCTACGGCCTCCTCCACGTCTCCTGATGTACTGGCCTGTCTCCTGGTAGCGCCTCCATGCTCTGGACACTTCGCTGACAGACACAGCAAACCTTCTTGCCACAGCTCGCATTGATGTGCCATCCTGGATAAGCTGCACTACCTGAGCCACTTGTGTGGGTTGTAGACTCCGTCTCATGCTACCACTAGAGTGAAAGCACCGCCAGCATTCAAAAGTGACCAAAACATCAGCCAGGAAGCATTGGTTTTTTTTGAGAAGTTTCACTAGCATCCAATTTGGATAGGTGTGTCTTTTTTTTTTTTTAAATTCATTTTAAGTTATCTATGATATTGCCACCCCTTTTCTTAGTTATGTAGCAAGTGCCTTTTTTACCTTATGAGCAGTGGTCTGTGGTCACCACCTGCAGAACCACTCCTTTATTGGGGATGTCTTGCTAATTGCCTATAATTTCCACCTGTTGTCTATCCCATTTGCACAACAGCATGTGAAATTGATTGTCACTCAGTGTTGCTTCCTACGTGGACAGTTTGATTTCACAGAAGTGTGATTGACTTGGAGTTACATTATGTTGTTTAAGTGTTCCCTTTATTTTTTTTAGCAGTGTATTTTACCTATTTTTTCTCTTTCTTTTTCCATTTTTATTTGTTTCCTTCATTTATATATTTTCTTTTTTTTTTTTTTTACAAGTATATGCACTTTTTTCTTTATTTGGCCATGTTTCAGTCTCACTCATCCACTCTTTGGTGACAGTAATTTAGTTCTTCAGTAGTAGGGGGAAATGTCGTTGTTTGTATATTGAGTGCCTTTGCACCTTTAAATCTTTCCCTGATGGGCAGAGTTAATGTGTAATGCTTATGTGTAAGTGTATGGCTGCACTGTCTTGCTGACCCTCCTTTATGAAAGAAACCATTGGCTTAAAGTGAATGGAGTGCTCTACATTTATATGTTAGAATGAATGCCAAGCGTAACTATATGGTGATCTCATAGAGTCTAGACCAGGGCTCTCCAAACTCTGGCCTTTCAGATGTTGCTGAACAACAACTCCCATGATTCTCTTGGTATATATTCCATTCAATTAATCACAAGAGTTGTAGTTCAGCAACATCTGGAGGGACAGAGTTTGGAGAACCCTGTTCTTTTGTCATGCTTCTTGTATTTTTACAATTTACATTTAATTAACATATTCATCGATAAAGCTATCCAACATCTTTGGGAAGTTTAGATTAACATGTAAATCCTTTATAGCCAAACATATTATTCACTAAATTACCAATATAAATAATGAAGATGGATGACTTCTTTTGCTTTATGTTTGTTTTGTTTTCATTCATACTGTTCTGACATTTTTATGACCAGAAAAATACAACTGAAGATCTTTGATTAATACAACAAAAAGTATTGTTACAGGTTATTTACATGTTTTGAAAACATTGGACTTCACCCAACAATTACTTCTAGTGTGAGAAAGGGGTAAGTGCGGTTCATAATTTGGGCTATAATGGCATTTGGAACCCCTATCTACTTGGGTATAATATGAAGGGGTCAACCTTCATATTATACCCGAGATTAACTTTAAAATTGAGAGAACAGGTCATGGTTAGAAGACGGGCTGTGTCTCTGTTTGCAGCTCTAACAATGACATATAGCTAGTTTCAGTTATATTATGGCAACAGATTTGCTGTCTGTCTTAATTTATGCTCAGAAGCCAGCCTACAAGCCGTGATAATGCTCCAACCCCTTCCTAAAACATGCAGCATCTTTCCATACTCAATTCAATCTAATCCCTTATGTCAACCTATTCCTCCTTCTCCAGTAAGATTTACCTTCCCTATAACATCACTCCATCCTCTCTGGTATTACCTTCTTGACCATCACTTATTCTCTGTTTATACTAGTGACGGCTCACGATGCACCCCAGATATGTGGATATTGCATTATTGTACCATTATTATCACCTGAGCATAACTATATATGTAACTAAAATAACTAAAAATAATAACTTATAAACCGAGTGCAAAGTCAGAGTCCACACTCCTTGCTTTCGGCAATTCAATAATATTTATTAATAGAGGCTAATCAAACAAATAAACATTACATATACATGTGAATTAGGCTAGCATATATTGCTACCAAAACTAGTCATTGATGGAAAGTAAACTAAATTAACATAGTGAAACAGACATAGACACATGATACAGTTACCTCTCCATTGATCATCAGCTAAGAGTAAGAAGGTGTGTATACTGAGGAGAGGGAATGGAGAAAGAGGGTGAGGAGAGGGAGATTTAAAGAGAGAATGTGCTATTCACAGGGCTTTAAACAAGTTAGCTCAGCGGTTCCCAAACTGTGTGCCGCAGCAGACACACAGGAGAGCCGCAAGATATTTTCCTTGTGCTATGATCACTCTCACCACTGGGACCACCAGGGCTTCCCCACCGGACCACCAGAGATTGCAGGAAATGTCTCACTCCCAGGCAAAGGTAAGCAGGGAGGGGGGATATGAAAAGTATTATTTTTAATTTTAAAAATAAATAAATTATATTTTCATGAATTTGCCCTCCCACCCCCACAGACACCACACTACACAATAACTTCCCCCATACACACACTGCCCCCCAAACACAAACACATTACCCCCCTTACACACACTGCGCCCAGGGCCGCCATCAGGGGGTGACAACCATGACGGTTGTCATGGGCCCGGCGGTCCTGGGGTGCCGGACTGCTTTGGCAGTCCAGAGCCCCACATTCCCTCTCTGCAGGTATATATAGCAATGATCGCTATATATATGTGCAGCCGCGGGCCCCCAGCTTAACATATTCATCGATAAAGCTATCCAACATCTTTGGGAAGTCTAGATTAACATGTAAATCCTTTATAGCCAAAGGGGCCAAGCAGACTGCAGCAGTACATTACAACTCTTCCCTCTCTCTAACTCCCACGAGACGTGCGGCCGTCAGAGCTCCGCGTGGCACGCACACCACGTTCGCGGGAGATAGAGAGAGGGAAGAGCTGTAAAGTACTGCTGCAGTCTGCTGGGCCCCCTGCAAATAAAGGGGAGCGGGGGGGGGGAAAGGGGAACACAATGCCACTGGACCATGAGGGATGGAATCTCCCCCCTCCCTGGATCAGGTAAGAAGCAGGGAGGGGGGAATAACATGTATTACATTACATGCATACACTAGTAAACACACACACACTTTGCATTAATTACACTAACACACACTCTGCACACACTACACTAACACACACTCTGCATTCACTACACTGACACACACTCTGCATCCACTACACTGACACACACTCTGCATTCACTACACACACTCACCATTGGATAAGCCTCTACAGCATCATGTCACAGGAGAGAGCTGATTAGACAAATGAAAATCAGCTGACTCCCAAACCCTTCTACGATACAGCACATACCATTGGATAAGCCCCTACAGCATCATGTCATAGGAGTGAGCTGATTGGACAAATGAAAGTCATCTCACTGCCAAACCCATCTATGGAACAGCACATAGCATTGGAAAAGCCCCTACAGCATCATGTCACAGGAGTGAGCTGATTGGATAAATTAAAAACAACTCACTCCCCTACCCCTCCTCTTTTTTTCATACAAGGCATCCCAATGAACGTAAACATGAATTGAGGCAAATTAGTTCATTTGTTCATTCGTTTCTACCATCCCCATATTCTAAAGCAATGCATTGAAAAATCACAAACAGTTTATACGAATGATCAAATGATTTGTTCATTATGTGCACGAACGTTGCTCGTTCGTCAGTTTGCATTGCAATACGTATTACAATACACATAGTACACAGCCTGTCTGTAATTCGAAGGGAGTGAACAGAACTAATGAATAAAAGAATGATAATATATTGCCATTCGTTCACTCGGTTACTAGTTTGGCTTTTTGAATTACACAGTGCGTAATTCAAAAAGCCGAATGAACGAACTAACGAAAGGCTCATGGAAGAATTTCATTGGATGCCCATTCATTTGTTCGTTCATTAGTTTGTTTAGCCATTTGTTATTCCGTATTCGTACGAATGGATGATAATGCATATTTTCGTACGAAAATCCATTCGTACAAATGCCTAGGTCTACTAAACCATGTTCTCTCTACTATTTTTCTGTTTCAACCTCACTTCTCTCATTACTAAAATATCTCTATCTTTCTGCTTACCTGTCCCTAGTGACACCATCTTCATTGCTCCTGGTTTACTAGCCTCCTATCTTTGTTCATCCTATACACTATTCTCGTACCTATCCACTCTTTTCCCTCCAACTCCTTGTAAATACTCAAAATACAGACATTCAACCAAAACATTTAAATCTTAATCCCATCTTCTCTTACTTTCTACACTTCCTGGCAGCTGGCGATGTCTCTCCAAACCCTGGTTCTACCTCTACCCACCTACCTTGTGTCCACCCTAGAAACCTGTCCAATAATATATTCATCACATGCAACTCTCCCTTTATGCCCTTCTTCCATTCTGCCATCTAGAATGCACGCTCTGTGTGCAACATAACTAAATCTACTTCCATCCATGATGTATTCCTCTCACGCTCCCTTAACTTACATGCCTTAACTGAAACTTTGCTCTCTCCTTCTGACACAGCTACCCCTTCCTCATTATCCTATGGCAGTCTACAGTTTACACACAACCCAAGACAGTATGACAGTAAAAGTGGCGGTGTAGGGTTTCTCCTTTCACCTCACTGCTCCTTCAAAACTCTATCCACCCCTCTTCCTTTAAAATTCACTTGATTGGCTTATTCAACCCTTCTCTGCTAACTTTGCCATTATTTATGGCCCCCCTGACTCCCCTCTCCTCTTTCTTGACCCCTTCATTGCCTGGCTACCCTATTTCCTCTCCTCTAACATACCATCCCTAATTGTCGGGGACTTTAATATTCCCATTAACCCACCCCTGACCTCAGCAGCCTCTAAACTACTTTCAATTGCTTCCTCCCTTGGGCTATCGCAGTTGGTTAATTCTCCCACTCATGTAGCTGGCAATACCCTCTACCTCATTTTTTCTTATGCATTTACAGTGTCTAATATCTCCAACACTCCATTTCCTCTCTCTGACCACCACCTCTTATCAATTGCTCTCGAGTACCCCCTCACCCAACAACCTAAGCCTAACCCCTCTCAACTCAGTAGGAACCTTAATTCTATTGACCTCCAGCAGCTGTCAGCTGATATTGATTCACAACTCCTATCCATCCCTTCACTCTCCTGTTCCTCACTGGCCATCTCCACATATAACACTACCCTCACCTCTACCTTGAACGCAGCAGCCCCACTCCAAACATGCACCTCGAGGAGGACACGACCCCAACCGTGGCATACTAAATCAACACACAACCTGCAAAGATGCTCCTGTTGTACTGAACGCTCCTGGAGGAAATCTCGCACCCAGTCAGACTTTCAGATTCATATTGTGTTCATACAGCGCAGCCCTCGTCCTCACCAAACAGTCATACTTTTCCTCTCTCATTAGTTCATGCTCCCGTAATCCCAGGCATTTCTTTGACACCTTTAACTCTCTTCTTTGCTCTGCTGTGGCCACACCTCAAACTAACCTTACAGCCGAGTGCTTTGCATGCTACTTTACCGACAAGATTGAACAGCTAAGAATTCTCCCCACCCTGCCTTTCCCTTTCTCAACCACACATAGATCATGCCTTTCCTATCCTACAGACTTTCTCCCCGGCCTCTGAACAAGAGGTGGCTGCGCTTCTCCTCTCCTCTCGCCCCACCAGTTGCCTGCTTAATTCTGTCCCATCTCACCTTATCAGATCTCTCTCCCCTTGTCTTGTGTCTTCTTTAACACACATCTTCAACTGCTCTCTCTCTTCTGGTGTTGTCCCTGCTGACCTTAGACATGCTACTGTAGTATCTATCCTGATAAAAAACATCCCTCGATCCTTCCATCCCCTCTAACTATTGTCCTATTTCCTGGTTCCCTTTTTCCTCACAGCTTCTGGAAAGACTTGTCTTTACCCGTTTGTCTCACTTCCTCAACTCCAACTCTTTCCTTGACCCTCTTCATTCTGGCATCCGCCCCCTCCACTCTACTGAGACTGTTCTTATTAAAGTTACTGATGACCTGATTGCAGCTAAATCTAAAGGCCACTACTCCATACTAATACTGCTTGACCTCTCTGCTGTCTTTGACACCATTGATCATTCTTCTTCTTATTATTATTATTATGATATTTATAGAGCGCCGTCAAATTCAGCAGCGCTTTACAATGGGTGGACGAACAGACATGTAGTTGTAACCAGACAAGTTGGACACACAGGAACAGAGGGGTTGAGGGCCCTGCTCAATGAGCTTACATGCTAGAGGGAGTGGGGTAAAATGACACAAAAAGGTAAGGATAGTATTAGACTAGTGACAGTTGCAGAAGAGGAATCAGTCAGGAGCTATTAACAGTTTAATTGATACGCTTTTATGAAGAAGTGGGTTTTTAACGATTTTTTGAAGCAGTGGAGACTGGGTGAGCATCTAACGGAGGAGGGAAGCGAGTTCCACAGGAACGGTGCAGCCCTCGAGAAATCTTGAAGGCGAGCATCAGAGGTGGGAGTAAGGACAGAAGATAGACGTAAGTCTTCAGCAGATCGTAAGGGCCTAGACGGGACATACTTGTGTATAAGGGAGGATAGATAGGTGGGAGCAGCATTATGTAGAGATTTGAAAGCAAGAACCAGAATTTTAAATTGAGCTCTATATTTTATAGGAAGCCAATGTAGCAACTGACAGAAGGGTGAGGAATGGGAGGTGTGGGCGGACAGGAAGATGAGCCATGCCGCCGCATTCATTATGGATTGTAACGGCTCAAGTTGGGAGCACGTAAGACCACTGAGAAGTGGATTACAGTAGTCACATCTGGCGTTAAGCAGGGGCAGATGCGCGCAATGATTTTGAGATGGAAATGACAGGATTTAGCGATAGATTGAACATAAGGCTTGAAGGAGAGGTCGGAGTCAAAGAGAACACCTAGGCAGCGAGCCTGCGTGGTGAAGCTGATGGTAGCACCATTTACTTGGAGGGAGACAGACACAGGAGTAACAACACTTGAGGGAGGAAAGACCAGAATTTCAGTTTTGGTCAAGTTTAGTTTAAGGAAGTGGGCAGCCATCCAGTTAGAAACTGCAGAGAGTCAGTCAGAGACACTAGTCAAGAGGGATGGGGAGAGATCAGAAGAGGACAGGTAGTTTTGCGTGTCATCTGCATAGAAATGATATTGGAAGCCAAAGGAGCTAATGAGTTTACCAAGGGAGACAGTATAGATGGAGAACAGTAGGGGACCAAGGACTGAACCTTGGGGGACACCAACAGAGAGAAGTGCTCTCTCATGCTCTCCTTCTTCAAACTCTTCAATCTCTTCAAACTCTTCTCTATGAAATGTCCTCTCTTGATTTTCCTCCTATCTCTCCCAATGCTCATTATTATTATTATTATTATGTTATTTATATAGCGCCATCAAATTCCGCAGCGCTTTACAATGGGTGGATGAACAAACATGTAGTTGTAATCAGACAAGTTGGACACACAGGAACAGAGGGGTTGAGGGCCCTGCTCAATGAGCTTACATGCTAGAGGGAGTGGGGTAAAATAACACAAAAGGTAAGGATAGCATTAGACTAGTGACAGTTGCAGAAGAGGAATCAATGGGGAGCTATTAACAGTTTAAGTGATACGTTTTTATGAAGAAGTGCATTTTTAACGATTTTTTGAAGGAGTGGAGACTGGGTGAGCATCTAATAGAGGAGGGAAGAGAGTTCCACAGGAACGATGCAGCCCTTGAGAAATCTCGAAGGTGAGCATCAGAGGTGGGAGTACGGACAGAAGATAGACGTAAGTCTTCAGCAGATCGTAAGGGCCTAGATGGACATACTTGTGTATAAGGGAGGATAGATAGGTGGGAGCAGCATTATGTAGAGATTTGAAAGCAAGAGTCAGAATTTTAAATTGAGCTCTATATCTTATAGGAAGCCAATGTAGGGACTGACAGAAGGGCAGTGTCTCCTTTTCTAATGATACCTCCTCCATTCATCCTGTCTCTGTTGGAGTCCCCTAAGGCTCTTTCCTTGGTCCCCTTCTCTTTATACTGCCTCTCTTGGAAAACGTATTGCCTCATTTGGATTCCACTCCCACCTGTACACTGATGACACCCAGCTATTTCTCTCCTCCCCAGACCTCTCCCTGCCATCCTGCAACATGTCACTGCTTTGCCTTTCCTCCATCTCTGAGTGGATGTCCTCCCGCTTTCTAAAACTAAATCTCTCTGAAATTTAACTCCTTGTCTTTCCTCCTCCTAATACTAATCCTCTTCTTTCGCTCTAATTCTAGCCACTCTTATATCTCTTCACAGATCCAATCCACTGCTCGCACCCATACAGCCAACTCACGCTTACAGGACTTCTCTGTTCCTTCCTATCATTTAAGAAGTGCCTTAAAACCCATCTTTTTAGGAAAGCTTATGGCATCCCAGAGTAACCTCTACCTCACATACCTGTCTCATGCTCTATGCTGAAGGGCAGCACTCTACTCTCTCCTCCAGCTCTGTTTCACTCCCACCTATTTTTATTACTATTTCCTGTCTAATTGTGTTTCACACCCCACCTCCTGTAAGCTCGTTTAAGCAGGGTCCTCTTCAACCTATCGTTCTTGTAAGTTTTATTGTAATTGTCCTATTTATAGCTAAGTCCCTCCTCTTATAATATTGTAAAGTGCTACAGAATCTGTTGGCGCTATATAAATGGTAATAATAATAATAATAACAAGGGAAAAACCTGGAGATGTGTGGCAGTTACCGCCCCATCTCCCTTATCAATGTTGATATGAAACATTTTACGAAAATGCTAGCAAATAGACTGAGGCCACTTATAGAGGGACTAGGCCACCCTGACCAGGCAGGATTTGTACCCTCTAGAGAAGCCAAGGATAATACCACCAAAATTATTGACTTGGCTTTTTGAGCGCAACAGGAGCAGACATCAGCAATTATACTCTCAATAGACTCGTTTGACAGGGTGGACTTCCACGGTGCAGCATTTGGGCTTAAGCCCCAATGGGAAAACGTGTCTAGACACTATTTCTTCAAATCAGACAGCGCGGATTAAAGTGAATGGGCAACTGACCCAGCCATTCGATATTAGAACCGGCACATGCCAGGGCGGCCCCCTGTTTCCATTACTATTTATTTTAACAACTGAACAGTTCTTACAAGCGGTGAGGAAAAATTCAGCTATAAAGGGCATAACAGTAGGCCCTAGGGAATTCAAGGTCTCAGCTTTGCTGGATGATCTCATGTTCACTCTATCAGAACCAAGCAAATGCCTCCCTCCACTAATGCAAGAACTAAAACCGCATGTTATCTAATTTTAAAGTCAACATAGAAAAAAGTGAAATACTAAACGTAATGACAGGGGACCAATAGGCAATAAGAATCAAACAGAATTTCCCATGTGCAAGAAATCCTCTGAAATATTTGGAAATCAACATACCAAGAAACTTAAGCAATTTATACCAAGCCAATTTCCCTCCCCTACTCAATAATATTAAACAGGATCTTAATAAATGGAACAAACCTTATTTTAGCTAGTTGGGAAGGGTTAACATTATAATAATGAATGTAGTACCTCGGATCTTATATTTACTAAACACGATACCGATATTGCTGCCACGCAGTGGCGTACATACTGCGGTCGCAGGGGTCACATCTGTGACCGGGCCAGCCACTCCAGGGGGCCCGGCCGCCCTGCGGACCCCTGTGACCGCGTATCTGCCACCGTCATCTTCTGCGGCCCCAGCCCGTGCGGCAAACCGCCGGGGCTGCCATCCAAGGGGTCCATCGTGTGGCCGATGCTGTCAGGGATATGGATTGTGTGCCTGTATGTGTGCCTGTCTGTTTGTATGTTTGTGTCTGTGTGCCTGTCTGTGTGTCGGTCTGTATGTATGTGTCTGTGTGTGTCTGTATGTATATATGTGTGCCTGTCTGTTTGTATGTATGTATGTGTTTGTGTGTATGTGTCTATGTGTGCATGTGTGTCTCTATGTATGTGTGTGTGTCTGTCGGGGGGAATAGGGAGGGGGGCCCACGGATCATTTTCGCACCGGGGCACCATGGTTTGTGTGTACGCCACTGCTGCCACATCTTTTCTTTACAACATTGTAAAGTTTATATGGGCAGGAAAGAAACCACAAATAGTGTACCATACCTTGCTGAAACCTTATACCAGAGGGGTGGGGGGGTCTCACAAATATCTTATACTATCAACATGCTGCACACCTTAATAGAATCATAGATTGGACCAGAGACACCACATCCAAACTATTGATTCATATAGAACAAGCTCACACACAGACGCCGGTGCATGGGCTACCTTGGATCCTAGACAACAAAGCATATGACTCCATTCCCAACCACCCCATCATATCTACAACGCTAAATATATGAGAAAATTGGCTCCTATGCAAAACATTGCCCCGGAACTTTACCCTCTCTTCCCGATAACTCATAACCCGCTCTTCCCTACAGGAATTAAGGGCTTGGCTCTTAGTCCACAGACGGAACTCCCTAAAATTAAAATGCACCCGATAACAGAGTGGTTATCTGCCGCTCAATTGAAACTATTAATACAACTGGGTACAACCCTCCCTCTCCCCCCCACCTCCGTCATTCCTCCAGATCTTTCAATATCATCAACTTAAACACTTTATAAAAACACTCCAAATTCCAGAGACAGGCATAAGACCAGAAACCACCTTTGAAACTTTATGCACAAAGACTAAGAAACCAAGCAAAACCGTATCACAATGTTATAACCTGATCCAATCAGACAAGCAATCGGCATTACCACAATATGCTAATATTTGGAATGCATACCTCCCAGAACCACTGAGAGAACAAACATTGTTGACGATATTTCATAGGACCTTTCACTCACACAGAAATATTCCATTACAAGAAGCAAACTTGAAACTACTTACTAGATGGTACATTGCACCATACTATTGACACCGTTATGCTGGAGATGTCATAAGGCACAGGGCACACTACAACATATATGGTTGGAATGAACAATAATAAAATCATACTGGGGAGAGGTGAGGAACACTATCAAAAAGGTCATGCACTAGACATGAATGTACCAACAATGCTATTTCATGCACCCGACTCTGCATCAAATCAATCTAGACATAAATACAAAAACTCACTGTTATACTTTATGCTCATGACAGCTAAAGTAGAGGTAGCGGCCAACTGGAAATTGGTCTCCAAACCCTCATGGGAAGCATGGTTAGCCAGAGTAGAAAACTTGAGAATTATGGAGGAAATGAGATTGTCCATAAATAACAACTTATATAGGTATGAGAAAATATGGGGACCATGGATAACACAGAGGGACACTACTGGGGGGAGAAGGGTGTAAAAGCACTGAAAGGCTCTTGCACTAGACTATCAGGGAGTAAACAAAAGAGGGAATAAGAGAGGGAGGATAGTAACAGAGCAAGAAAAGGGACGATAACATTTCCAAGACTCCAACTAGTGGGACAGCATTACCTCTCACAGGGTAAATTGTTGGAAGGGTTAATTGTTAGAAGGCCTTAATAAATGGATAGGTGCTCTCTCAAAGAATTGACCTTCTGTGGTCTCTAATAGCGCTTACTCGAACAAAGTGAGCAGAACCCACCTTAATGTCACATAGCTTGGAAAAGTGGGACACTGCTGTGTTAAATTATGTTTTTGCTTTTTTGCTTTTAAGTTTATACTTTTATTTCATTTTTCTTGTTAACTCTTAAAGAATTTCATCATGTATAAAGATATATTGGCAATTCACAATAGGAGAAAATGTATTATGTCACAGGGACTTACATATGGAGAACTCTCTCCCGGAATTTTGATATGTGATGATCTTGGTTCCAGTTATCCGTTTAAAAGCATGTAACAAATAAGTAATGTCGTTGGCTTGAGCATGGACTGAATAGTACGATTGATGTCAACTTAGATCTCATGTATAGGCAATAATGTACAATACTATGTAATATCCCTTTTAGGAAAAAACCCAATAAAATGTATAAACCCCTCCCCCCCCAAAAAAAAAACATGTGCCAAATAGATTGTTCCCTAGGCAACGACCCTCACCAGTTACTGTCACGACTTTGCAGCACTGTTTGTTGCAGCACCCTTCACCTCAACTAATTCAATTATATATATATATATATATATATATATATATATATACAAAAAATACAAAAATCCCCTGCACTCACGTCCAAAATACCTCACCACCGGGCCCAAATACCAGGGCTACACGTAACACAAATCCAAAAATTTCAGTCCCCGCTCGGGACTTTCCTCAGGGTCAGGGAAAACAGATCCTCAGGGTCAGGGAAAACACATACATGGTTGATCTGTTTTCCCTGACCCTGAGGAAAGTCCCGAGCGGGGACTGAAACGTTGGTCAAAGTTTTTACTTTGATTCAATAAACTTTTTTCTAAGACCGGAGAGCAGCCATTGCTATTTTTGGATTTATATATATATATATATATATATATACATATACATTCACATATAAATAGGGATGTGCATGGGGGAAATTTTCGGTTCGGCATTCCGAAATTCGGGACTTTGACAATTCGGAACTTCGGTTCGGTTCGGCACTTCGACACTTCGGAACTTCGACACTTCAGAATTTCGGGACTTCGGCACTTCGGGACTTCAGCATTTCAGAATTTCGGGACTTCGGCACTTTCGGGACTTCACTTGCAGCCACTTAGTAGATAACTCCCTAATTTCCACGGTATTAGGGAGTTATCTACCAAAAGGCTGAAAGACCTAAATTGGTCTTTCAACCAAATTTACTAATACTAAGTAAAAGTGAGTAGGGGCAAAATTGACTAATAATAAATGGCTGCTCACTGTAAAAATAAAATAAAAAAATAAATAAAAATAAAATGTTCCCCCTCTTTGGTCGACCTGCACTCCTTCATCACTAATTTTGCCTCCTCCATTAACACCATTTCTACTAAGCTTGGGGTCTTGGATGCTGCTATGGTACAATATGTTCAGTTTTTTCCCCAAAGACACGAAGAATTCGACTCGTACTTGCACAAACTGGTCGGCCTCGGGCATAGATACAGCGGATGGCATTTTGCCGGTCTGAAAATTTGTGCAGTTTGCTTGTCCTCCACTCACACAATAAATCTATGCCCCAATCAGTGGTGTACTAAGGGGGGAGTGGGGGGCCGCAGGGGGGGTCCGCCCCGAGTTCCACTCACTAGGGGAGTGCCCGGGGCGAAATTTCAAAGGGGCGGCATTCCCATCCAGCAGCAGCAGGTCCTCTGTTCTCGCGATCTGCGAGAGCGTTGCCGCGGGTTGCCATAGCACACACTATACACACACTGCACACACTATACACATAGGCGTGCACACACCCTAATCCCCGCGGCACGCCTATGGAGTGAGACTGGCAGGGGAGATCTGTCGGCTCATGCAGAGCCAGCGCTATCCGAGCGCCGGCTCTGCTCTCAGCCTCCCTCCCCACTGCAGCATGGAGGCAGGCAGGAGAGGACCCGGAGAGCTCAACCAGCAGCTCTGCCGGGTTCCTCTCACGAGCACTGAGCATTGCTGCGGCAATGCTCAGATCTCGCGAGAGTGAACTCTAGCCCCACAGGGGCTAGAGTTCACTCTCCACTGGACCACCAGGGAAAGCAGCAGGAACAAGAATCCCCCCTCCCTACATAAGGTAAGAAGGGAGGGGGGATATTAAGTAATGTACTCCCACGTCCACCCCCACAATCACACATACACACACACAACCACACACATACACACACACAACCACACACACAGCACCCACACACATACAGCACACACAGACACACAGCACACACACACATACAGTGCACACATACAGCACCCACACACACACATACAACACCCTCACACACATACATCACACACATACAGCACACACACAGCACCTTCACACATACAGCACCCCCACACACACACAGCACACACATACAGCACCCACACACACATACAGCACCCACACACACATACAGCACCCACACACACACACACATACAGCACCCTCACACACATACACCACACACACACACACACACACACACACACCACACACACACACACAGCACACACACACATACAGTGCACACATACAGCACCCACACACACACATACAGCACCCTCACACACATACATCACACACATACAGTACACACACAGCACCTTCACACATACAGCACCCACACACGCACAGCACACACACACATGCAGCACACATACAGCACCCACACACACACACACACACACACACACAGCACCCTCACACACATACAACACACTGCATACACATACAGCACACACACACACACACACATACAGCACACACATACAGCACCATCACACACATACAGCATCACACACATACAGCACACACACATACAGCACCCACACACAGCACACACACACAGCACCTTCACACATACAGCACCCCCACACACACAGCACAAACATACAGCACCCACACACATACAGAACCCTCACACACATACAGCACATACAGCAAACACATACAGCACACACACACACATACAGCACACACACATACCGCACCCACACACATACAGCACCCACACAGATACAGCACCCTCACACACATACAGCACACACAGCACACACATACAGCACCCTCACACACACAACACACACATACAGCACCCACACACAAACAGCACCCACACACAGCACACACATACAGCCCCCACACACACACAGCCCACACACAAATACATCACCCACACACACACAGCACACACACATACAGCACACATACAGCACCCACACACATACATCACCCACACACACACAGCACACACATACATCATCCACACACACACAGCACACACATACATCATACACACACAGCACACACACATAAAGCACACACACACACATACACACACACACACATACATCACCTTCACACATACAGCACCCACACTCACACAGCACACACATACAGCACCCAAACACACACAGCACCCTCACACACATACAGCACCCACACACACACACAGCACCCACACACATACAGCACCCACACACATACAGCACCCTCGCACATACTTCACCCTCTCACACACAGCACAGAAACAGCACGCTCACAAACACACACACAGCACCCTCACACACACAGCACACTAAAATGACCCTAACAAACACACACACACACACAATCACCCTCACACATACATCACACTAACAGCACCCTCACACACAGCACCCTTACACACACACACACACACACACAGACACAACACCCTTACACACACAACACCCTCAAACCACCCTCATGCAGCACACACACACAGCAGTGTATGTTTGTGTGTGTATATATATATATATATATGTGTATGTGTGTATGTGTATATGTATATGTGTTTATAAGTGTATGTGTATATAAAGCACAAACACACGCCGCGTGTATATGTATGTTTGTGCTTTAGGGTGCACACCCTAATGCAATAGGCTGCACACGCCTATGACTATACACACACTGCATACACACTGCATACACTATACACACACTGCATACACTACACACACTGCATACACACTGCACACTGCATTCACACTGCATACACTATACACACACTGCATTCACACTGCACACTGCATACACTATACACACACTGCATTCACACTGCACACTGCATTCACACTGCACACTGCATACTCTATACACACACTGCATACACACTGCACACTGCATACACTATACACACACTGTATACACTAATCACACACTGCATTCACACTGCATCTCCATACACTATACACACACTGCATACACTGCATACACTATACACACACTGCGTACACTATACACACACTGCATCTGCATACACTATACACACACTGCATACACTACACAGACTGCATCCACTATACAAGCGCACACACTGCATCCACTATGCAAACACACACTTATACATGTGTATCTGTATGTCTGTGTATCTGTATGTGTATCTGTTTGTGTGTTTGTGTATCTGTTTGTGTGTCTGTGTTTGTTTCAGTGTGTCTGTGTATCTGTATGTATGTGTCTATCTGTATGTGTGCCTGTGTCTCTCTCTGTATGTGTGTTTATATCTGTATGTGCGTCTGTATCTGTGTATGACTGTGTTTCTATATAACTGCATGTGTGTACCTGTGTGTCTGTGTATCTGTATGTGTGCCAGTGTGTGTATATGTTTATATGTACATACATCTCAGCATTTCGTCTACACTACAACCCTGCATCTAAATGTCAACACTACATAAAAAGACACCACCATATTCAAAAACCACCCTACAGAAAAATACACGCCTGCATTCAAATGCCAATACGTGCAAATACACCCGTACATTCACTCACATAAACTCCATACAAAAACATGCTTACATTAAAAATATACAAACATTTCTCAGTGCCAAATACATTAAAAATATGTGCAGTTGTTTTTTACCTACAGTATATACTTGAGTATAAGTCTAGTTTTTCAGCACATTTTTTGTGCTTAAAAACACCCACTCGACTTATACTCGAGTCACTGTCTGTATTATGGCAACTTAGAGAGCCGCGGCCGTCAGAGCTGTGGCAACGATCCGCGCGGCAACCAGACCGCGAGACTTACAGTGGAGCTGACCGGAACGGAGGAGAAGGGAGCTGACAGGAGCTGCAGGAAAGGTAAGTAAATGCTTCCTGCCAGCCCCCCCACTTCACAGCCCATGCCACTGGACCACCAGGGATTAAGATAGCCCCCCTCCCTGACCAGTTAACAAGCAGGGAGGGGGGGGGACAAAAAAAAATTAAAATAATAAAAAAAAATAATATTAAAATAAAAAAAAATTAAAATAATAAAAATGCCCTCCCCCCACCCAGTTCACACACACTACACAAACACACACTCTTAATTATATACACACTCTGCATTATATACACAGAGTCTGTGTATATAATGCAGTGTGTGTTTGTATGAGTGTGTGTGTGTGTATATAATGCAGAATGTGTGTTTGTAGGAGTGTGTGTGTATATATAATGCAGAGTGTGTGTTTGTATGAGTGTGTGTGTGTGTGTGTGTATATAAAATGCAGAGTGTGTGTATATATAATGCAAAGTGTATGTTTGTATGAGTGTGTGTGTATATAGTTATAAAAATCACAGAATTTCATAGCCCCAAGTTTTACCCTCGACTTATCCACGAGGCATAGCATATTTCACAATTGTTGGTCACAAAACTGCACTCGACTTATACATGAGATCGACTTATACACGAGTATATACGGTAATCAGTAATGTGTATACTATTCAGCAGATCTGCTTAAAATTTACAGCTTTACACCTTACAATATCATCTCTACGGTGGAAAAGGTTATCAAGTGTCTATTCGTATATTTTATTATAAAGTATTATATATTTATGACTTCTTTCATAGATGGTATAGTTGCAGACTGCCAATAACCTGTATTATTATGCTACCAATGCAGCTGCTGCTATAAAATTTAACTTGGATCATAACTAACCAAAATGGCTAGAAATGGAAAAAGATAAGCTCCTTTCTTATTCAATTAAATAACTAATTTGGCTACCCAAAAATAAAAAGACCAAAATTCAGGAGATGTTTCCCTCAACTAAAACTACTTCAAAAGCATAGGATATTTTATTTTCTCATATAATACCTGCTTCACACTGCATACACTATACACACACTGCATACACACTGCACACTGCATACACTATACACACACTGTATACACTATACACACACTGCATTCACACTACATCTCCATACACTATACACACACTGCATACACTGCATACACTATACACACACTGCGTACACTATGCACACACTGCATACACTATACACACACTGCACACTGCATACACTATACACACACTTTATACACTATACACACACTGCATGCACTACACAGGCTGCATCCACTATACAAGCGCACACACTGCATCCACTATGCAAACACACACTTATACATGTGTATCTGTATGTCTGTGTATCTGTATGTGTATCTGTTTGTGTGTTTGTGTATCTGTTTGTGTGTCTGTGTTTGTTTCGGTGTGTCTGTGTATCTATCTGTATGTGTGCCTGTGTCTCTCTCTGAATGTGTGTTTATATCTGTATGTGTGGCTGTATCTGTGTATGACTGTGTTTCTATATAACTGCATGTGTGTACCTGTGTGTCTGTGTATCTGTATGTGTGCCAGTGTGTGTATATGTGTATATGTACATACATCTCAGCATTTCGTCTACACTACAACCCTGCATCTAAATGTCAACACTACATAAAAAGACACCACCATATTCAAAAACCACCCTACAGAAAAATACACGCCTGCATTCAAATGCCAATACGTGCAAATACACCCGTACATTCACTCACACAAACTCCATACAAAAACATGCTTACATTAAAAATATACAAACATTGCTCAGTGCCAAATACATTAAAAATATGTGCAGTTGTTTTTTACATTTCAGTTGGGAGGGGGGTGGGGGTGCCAAATAAAGGATCCGCCTCGGGTGCCAAATGCTCCAGGTATGCCCCTGGCCCCAATGTAGCTAGTCTCCCGTTCACCAGCCAGGCCTCTGTACTCCAGTCTGCCAAACCCATACAACGGGATCTGAAAGACAAGTTGGGGAGACCCATTGTCTTTTTGGGCAAATCTCAATGTGACGAGACCAATCTCACCACATTGCATTGGAGAAGCCTGGTTGCACGCCTGTTGCCTTTGGATTATGGCCCCATGTTAAAAGGCTTGATTTTCCCCTGCAAAGACATGAAAGCCGGGTCATTTGGTGCTTGCCCTGTTTGAGCGGTGATACCCCATATAGCTATGCCATGGAGCCCATTCGTATAACGAAAGACTATGGGAAAGACTTTGGCTCCATGGCAATTGAACTGTATGTGTGTGCTCTGAGCGCCATTCATTAATAATGTGCGCTCAGATCTGAGCTATCTGGGGATATGTTGAATATACCTGTTTTGTGCAATGGCTGCACAGTTATATGTTTTTATGTGTTTTATTGTCTTTTGCTGCCATGTGTTCAACGGAGTTTTGCCTCTGTCCTTGGAGATAATTGGATTACTTCACAATTATCTCCAGGATAGAAGACTCTGTGGAACTGGTTTTGGTCACAAAGGACTACGATCTATCTTTTGAACCATTGGACCAATTTGTATGAATTTGCCGTATGTTTGTATTTGGAGTATGCTGATTCTGAAAATGTAAGTAACATTTATGTGAATGTGATGCATACTTTTCAAGTTATAAATAATGTGGAAAAATTGTATTTCTCTGCTTGTTATAATTACATTACCCATTGTGTAAGGTAATTGTATCACAGGCAGAGGGGAGGATTTTGTGTGGGAGTGTCTGAGTGTATTGTATGTGTTTATTGGTTGTGTTCCAAAACCCTGTGGGTGGTACTAATGTGTAAGAATGTGTATAAGAACAATAAACCCACAGCTCTGACTGTTCACTGCTTGACCCTCAACACGGAGCTTTGTCTCGTTCTTGGGGGGATTTATTGTATGCTGTTCCAGTTTGACTGCTAGGAGTGTAAACCTATTCGTATGGTTTTTCCTATTCGGCTGTTTACGGCATTCATATGGTTTCCTGTTCGGCGGATTGGTGTTCTGCAGTAGCTATGCCTGTGTCTCTGGAAGGGAAGATCTACTAAACTGTGGTTTAACCCTTTTTTGCCTGGGGGTGCCGTTACACTCAAGTTTGCAACAACTTTAACGCTGCGGGTACAGTGCCTGCAGTCTGCTGCATGTTTGCTCCTTGTGCTTCCGGGCTCACAAAAAAAACAGTTAATATCACTGCTTTGCAGCACTGTTTTACATCACCCTTCATCTCACCTAATTCCATTTCTCGCTGGTGGTTTCACTCACGGGTTCCACACGGCATTAGTCAGATTTCCTTCAAGAATACATGAATATCCTAAATCTCCAATCTGCCTTGCGTAACCCACAGGCTGTGTCATTACTTATCTCTAAAGAACGCAAGCTAAGCTTCATGATTGTCCCTTTCACTCTGCTGCTTTTTCCAGCTTGAGAACCAGCCCACTGGGCATCGCTACTGCAAACATTTCCCAATAAACCACGTTTGTTAATTGATTTTCGGCTCTTTATTCCTCCACCACACCTAGTCTAAACTCACTGATTCTTTCTGAGAGTTTTCTCTTTAGTACGATAAAATGGATGATGCTATTGCTGCCATCATCAACACTGGCAAAAGTGTATGGCTGTGTAAAACCAACATAGCTAATGCATTCAAGCTTTTACCTTTTCATCCCTTTCTTTGGCATCTGCACAGGGTAAGGTGGGTAGACCATTACTATTTCACTGCGAAGCTCGCTTTCGGGGCTAAAAGTAGCCTATTGTCATTTGTCATCTTTGTAGGAACTTTGTGCTGGCTCCTGCTTGACAACTACAGATGACCATGAGTAATTCATTTTCTGGATGGTTTCTTGACCATTGAGGAGCCTAATTCTCCTCCAGTTAGTCTGTCATGGATGGTGAAACTATTTCACACTCTTGGTGTACCGATCTCTGAGGCCAAGACCGGAAGGCCTGGTACTAGAATCACCCTTCTTGGTATTGGACTCGATTCTCAAACCCTGGAAGCTAGCTTACCTGAAGGGGTCCTCAGAATCCTCAGAATCTTGGAATGTTTATCAGCTTGATTAAATAGAGATGTTTATACATGTAAACAGTTGCAATCCCTTTAGGGACATTGAATTTTGTCATGAGACTTATTCCCCAAGGTAGGTCCTTTTTCTCTAGTCTATTTGCATGCTGCATGGTTTACCTGACGAAGATAGTGTAATTGACATAGACTCCCAAGCGAAGCAGCTATTTCTATGTGGCAATTATTTCTGTGATCATGGAATGGCAAGTCTATGTCCATTATATGTCCATAACTCCCCTGTCATTTGGACAGATGCGGCCAGTACTACAGAGTATGCTGCAATCTTTGGAAAGGATTGGATCCAGGCACCCTGGCCCTCAAAAACTAACCATTTACAGAATTTTCCGAATCTTCTGCTTAGTTTGCAATTTTCTCAATGGTAGTAGCAACCTACACTTGGAGGGTGTCCTGGACATGTCAAGCAGTCAGGTGTTTTCTCGACAACCAGGCAGCTTGTCACATTCTCAACAAGGGTCGCTCCCAATATTGGATCATTAGGAAATTGGTGAGGAGTCTGACCTGGCTAGCAGCTACTCATCAGTCTTATTACTTCTACACATGTCCCCGATGTACATAATGCTGCAGCTGATGCATTATCCAGTTTAAAATTTCAGGAGCTTTTTCTGGCATTACCCTACAGCAAACAAGCAAGCAACCATGCCTCCTCATTTCGAAGAACTAATTCTGGATTAGAGGCTCTCTTAGGGCACAGTAACGGTTTGTCCCAAATGGGCTTTTAAGATAATACCAGGAAAACATCCGACAGAGTTTCAAATGTTTACCAAATTTGTGGAAGACTTTGAGATAATAAACTGGTTTTCCATTAAATCATTGGTTGTATTTGCTAACTTTTGCCACATTTCTTTAAAACTAGCACACAACACCATCAATTTATACCTTACAGACATATAACACCAAATGCTTATTACATTCCCAACAATTCACCTTTCTATCTTCTTATCCCATAAGAGTGTTAAAAGGTATACAGAAGTTAAACTTCTCTCAAAACCCACAGGGACTTTAGTATAATATAACTCTTATTAATTTAGTGTCAATCTAGTTCACGATTGGCTATGGTTTCATATATACATGTCAGCTTTAAATGATAGCACTCCAATGACTTCTGGTTGTAGTTAAAAGTAAAACTTAACTTTTATTTAATGTTTGCACAAAATCACCATGGGCACTGTTGGTTTATCCAGATGAAAGTTCATTTTGTGAACTGAAACGTCAATACGTTTATTTTGATAAGAGTGCTATCATTCAAAGCTTCTGTATATTTATTGAGGAGCAGCACTGGGCTTTATAAAGTATACTACCCTGAAGTGCAGGTGATTAGAGTTTTTTTTTATATAGAAGGGGTTTTCAATCACAATTTTTTCCCCAGCACAACATTTTTGTTTTTTGCTTTCTATATATATATATATATATATATATATATATATATATATATATATATATAAAAAGATACAATTTGTATCTTGTAATAAATGTTTATTGTACTAACAACATTTTTTAATTACAAGCTTTTGGGAGAACCTCCCTTTCTCAAGTCTAAAGCATTTTTGAGCAAGACGACACATAGAATTCAAAGTTGTGTTGTGATACAGGGGTTAAAGCGACATGAGTGCAGCTAAGATACTGGTTTGATAGAAAATAGACACCATTCTCGCAGAGGGTCGTAAATATCTTGTGTGAAGATCACAGAGTGAGGGGGAGAGAAAAAAAAAACAAGCAAAGAGCTCAGAAGATGGTGCTAGAAGGGGAGAGTAAAACCAAAACAATTACTTATATTAAGAATGCTTTAATTCCAATCCAAGAGTTACATGATATGCATGAAGGCCTATATCCAGCATTCACAGACACACACACACACTCACACACATGTACATATACATATACACAAGTAGTACATAAGGACAAGTATACACAAGTACAACAATATACATATAAATACAACCAAATGCCCAAATATATGCACATGTACACCTACACATATATCCACACACAAGCACCAATACATGTACCTACACATATACAAATGTGCCTACACATACACCTAGATGTATGTGTACATATACATATATATGGGTCTATGTATTTGTATAAAAGCTTGTCATTAAAAAAATATGTTTGTCCAATTAAAAAGGTATTACAAGATACACATTTTATCTGGTTTTTACATCTACATCACTGGACTAATACGGCTACAATCTCTCTCTCTCTCTCTCTCTATATATATATATATATAAACAGGGGTCCGCGAGCTTTGAAGTTGCTGTTTATATATAAAAGAGAAAAATCTTACACTCCACCAAAACCACTGCAATGTCCGGTGCTTGTCCAGCCAGAAATACAAAAATAGATTTCAAAGGATAGCACTTCAAGGACTTATTAAAATGTAACTTTTATTACCTTACAGATAAAATTGCCAAAGTTTCAGCTTGATTCCCTCAAGCTTTCATCAGGACATTATGTGCACTCAAACTTACCTAACATATAAATCATTAAAATCATATTTACTTACCCCCACCTGTGTTGCATCCGACTCTTAGGGTGCCCGGACTGCCACGGGTTAGCCGACGTGAGTCTGCAACCACGTGACCTCGCACTCAATGACATGGCCTGGGGTCGTTGCCATAGAAACCTATCACACATAGATCTAAATAAAATGTAAATAACACAAAATATAAAAACATGAGAGGAATAATCGAACAGGCAGAAATTTGTCAATACAGTGAAACATCGACATCTAATCTCCCAAATACCACTTCATTACGTGATATTTATTTTGAATTACTTAGATTGAAAAAAAGAGAGACAGATTTAGATCTACATGGTCTGTTCCTGTCCGAATATCATCGGAAATTTAGGGTAAGCAGCATACCTACCATTGGGAGATTGAAACCAGGTGTCTGCAAAACGTGGACTTCAGTATTGAATAAATGTTCATTAGATCTTATGTTGATCATCATAGAGGACGTTAGGAAAGATCTAATACAAATTAGAAGGAAATCACAGAATTAGAGACTCATCAGGCTATGTTATTAGAAACAACAGAAGCGACTCCAATATTGTTGAAATTGGAAAACAGTGTGAAACTGTACAAAACTGACCTTATTAGATTTAAAAAGGAGAAACAAGAGACAGTGGCAGCTGACTATAAAGAACACAGGGTCTACAAATGGTTAAACCCATGCAGTATACAATAGATAAGACATCTGAGGAATCTAGTTCGAAATCTGAATAGAACACAGACACCTTCACAGGTACAACCTTTTTTAGAAGGAACGAGCACAGATCACTTAGGAATACGTACCGGTACCAGAGCAGAAATACAATTCCAGATGGAGGACGATCACTGGACAGAATGGACGTACCTTCTGGGGCAAGGGGAAAGCCTCCACGCCAGAGCAGATAATACCTATCTTAATAATCTATCCTCTCGGAAAGTTACATTTTAATAAGTCCTTGGAGTGCTATCCTTCTATATCTATATTTGTGTAAGGTGCTAAGTAATAGTATAAGGAGTGTGGTTCCAGTAGGAACTGGAATATTATCAAAGAGCAAGTCGGTTGTGGTGTGCCGATACCGACGATACGGTAGGCCTGTAAATAAAGAGGGCCCGCCAAGGAGTAGGAATTAAAATAAGAAATGTGATATAGATTGTGTCAGTATGAGGAGTGGGTGGGAGAGGCATTCAGACGCTGACCTTGATCGGTAAGGAGTCAGGTAAGAGGTGTAGTTTATATAGGGGAGTAAGTTAACTTAAGCCCCTCCCACAAATACAGGCCAAACGGCCTTAACACTTGTGTAAGGTGCTAAGTAATAGTATAAGGAGTGTGGTTCCAGTAGGAACTGGAATATTATCAAAGAGCAAGTCGGTTGTGGTGTGCTGATACCGACGATACGGTAGGCCTGTAAATAAAGAGGGCAAAAGTAAAGTACCAAAAATATTTATTACAGTCAACAATATATATATTATCCAGATATGACTTTAAAGGCATCTCTTATTTCTTGTGTTGGTTTGGGTATATATGTAGTATATGCGGATGACTTCCAACGTCCCAATGACTTGATGACGTGTACTGGTACGTTAGCGCTGGATGCGGAGGAGGCTGCTCCTATGCGAAACGAGTGACCAGAGTAGTGAGAAGGTTTGAGACCCAGCATTGTTAGCAGGGATCGTATATAGCTCATGAATGCAGTGGTGGTGAGTACTGTGTGTTGTAGTTTGAATAAAGGTTGTGATGGTAGCGCTGTGGTGTTCAGAAGATAGGCATCTAAGGCTGCTACTGGACACCACTTGTTTAGGGTAGGGTAATATGTGATCTCAACTGGATGCGCATGTTGGCTTGTCTTTGACTGGGGTAAAGAGAGTATGTAGTGGTCGCTATGTTTTTGTAGGTGCTTGTGTAGCAGGCGTCTATCCTTTTGAGTAGCCGTGACCGTGGTGAACTCCCTTGGCCTGAGGAACCCATAGAAGGCTGTGTACATAGCCGTTTTAATGACCGAATTGGCGGTGGAGTGGAAAGGTCTGGAATCTAGTAGGTCGGATAAGGACTGAAAAATTTCCTTGTCTATAGGTAATCGCTGTGGTGGTCGTGGAGGTACGGATTTTTGTATACCTCTGAGTATATTCTTTACCTGGTATGATGACATGAAGCTATGTGTGTTAGGTCTTAGGGTTAGCATGTGATGTTGTATGCCTGTAAGATATAACTTAATAGTGTTGTATGATAAGTGTAATTTGAGGTGGCAAAAGGAAGTGAACGCTATAATAGATGTCATGACGAATGGTTCTGATATGTCGTGATTGGCGAGAAATCTGTTGAATAGTGTAAAGGCTCTGTTATATGTAGTGTGAGTGTTGTGTGATAGTGCTAAATTGGCTAGATCCCTACTATGTTCCATGATTCTGTCTAGTCCATGACTAGTTGTGAGAACGGAGGGGCTACTGTGGCTGCTTGAGCGGCTGATGGGTGTGCTTGTCGGAAAGCCTGAAATTCCAAATGAGACAGTCTGTCAACTGCTATATTACTAATACCTGGTACATGAAAGCAAACCAAGTAGAAGTTATGACATGCTGCTAACCACGTGAGTTTCCTAAGAAACCTCATGATTGTAAGGGATGAGGATCTGCCTTTGTTGATTATGTGACATGTGGCTTGATTATCTGAGTGGCAACGCACGGACAAGCCTGACCATTGGTGTCCCCATGCCACAGCTGCGGCTACAATAGGGTAAATCTCAAAGAGAGCAAAGGTTGTAAAAAAGCCTTCTAAGTCTTGCACTTCTTCCGGCCATTTACCCCAAAGCCATTTGTTACCAAAGATGGCTGAAAAACCCTTGTTGGATGCTGCATCTGACCATATGGATGGGGACATGTCTGATAATGCGGGGAGGAACAAACTTTTCCCATTCCACCTGGTCAAGAACCTCCTCCACATTAGTAGGTCTGCTGTGGCTTGTGGATTCAAGGCTAGTCTGTGGTTCTCGTGTTGGAAGTATGGAAAAAGACAAAGCAGTCTGGATATGAAAGCTCGTCCTTGAGGGATGATGCGCATGGCGAAGTTTAAGGAACCTATAAGGGACTGGAGTTCCTTGCGGTTGCAGGTACCCAGGGAAATGTAGTGATTGATGCTGTTGATAATGTTGTCAATTTTTTCGTGTGGTAGGCTTGCTTGCATGGATGCAGAGTCGAGTTGTATGCCCAGGAATGTAATGATGGTGTCTGGACCTTCAGTTTTCTTGAGGGATACTGGGACGCCCAAGTGGTTAAATAGATTAATGGCTTCTTTAAGACTACTGGGCGGAAGTGAGTTCCCTTCTATCATTAGAAAATCGTCTAGGTAATGGATGACTATGGGGCATCTTGAAATGTTTTGTAGTAACCAGCAAAGTGTTTCAGCAAAAGTGTCAAAAATCTTTGGGCTACTTTGCGACCCGAAGGGTAAGCGGGAGAAGAAATAGTATTTTCCTGCCCATTTTATACCATGTAGGTGCCATAGTGTAGGGTGGATTGGTAGCAGTTTGAAGGCATTTGTAATGTCCGTCTTACTTAACCAAGCTCCCACACCCGTTTGTGTGATGGCTGTAATGGCGTGATCAATGGTGGCGTATTGAAGGGAAAATTCTTCGGAGGGAATGAGGGAGTTGAGACTTGGTGTGGTGGAGGTATGAGGGGCTGAAAGATCAATAATGAGTCTTTGTTTGAGGGAAGTTTTCCCTGTGACCGTCCCGATGGGGTTTGTACGCCATGATGTAAATGGTGGGGTTGCGAACGGTCCAAACAAATACCCTTCTGCCAATTCTTGTGCTATTAGTGTATTTACTGCTGTTGGGTTCTGGTTTGCAGATTGTAAATTTGGGCATTCTAATTGGCCCGTGGGCATACTGTATGATGCCTGTGTGGAACCCGTCTTTGAATCCCGTGATCAGAAACTCTACAAGATGTCTGGAGGGGTGATTGGCTAGTAGTGCTGCTAGAACATCAATGTTAACAGACGTTAGGTATGGTTTAGGGTACATTTTATTAGGACACATAGATTTGGCATGTGCCCTGAAACATTGTGAACAAATATGCAACAATCTACATGCACTAAAACTACATGTGCCACCATTAAAATTATTGCAAATCTGTGATTTTCCGAAGAAAATGATGGGACGGCCCAGTTTGTCTCTGGCGTTCTTCCCTGTTCTACCAGCATAGCTAGTGCTGGGTGCCTGACTGTGGTCGTCTGCCGTGCTAGAACAAAAATTTGTGGTGTGTGTAGTAGAAGAGCAGGATACACAAGCGAAGTGTCTGCAGAAAATTTCTGTGTCCAATCTGCTCCAGTTGATACGGGTACCATACTGGGAGAGAGCGCCAGACACTTTGGTGGAAAATGACCTATGGTAGTCGTAAAATGCCAACCCACCATATTTGTTACCAAGGTCCACCAGCTTGTGCATGTAACAATCAAATTCCTCTCTTCTATTAGGGTACACTTCACACATAACATCTCTGAATATACCAAAGGCTAAGACAAATTCAGGGATGGTCAGTTTACGGTTCAACCTGGAGTCTTTAGATCTGACCACCACAGATACATCATCCTACATATAAGTCTTGTTCTCTACCACATCCTGGGAGGCAATTAGTAAGGACGCTAGGTTGACATCTTTGCCCTCCAGGATGTCTTTCTTGATGTGGGCTGGTATAGTGTGTGCAGGATAAACGTCCTGGGAATCTGATGAGTTTACGTTACCCGTAGCCCGTGGTTCGATTGGTGCCGGTTGTACTTTGTCGGGAAGGCCTGCCTTGGTGAGGGCTGTGGTCACCGCCTCAATGTTAGCCAGTCTGTCGTTGACTTTGCCCATGGAGTTCATAAGCGAGGCCAGCATAGCCTGGATGTCCCCAGAATTGGTGGTGCTGGGGCCTTCTCCTGCTTCCGTATTGCTTGTTGTTGTGTTTAGGAGTTTAAATAACTCCGCTTTCCTTGCTGTAGCCGGGTAGGGAATTTGACGTCTCCTTAACTCTGTTGTAATGCGCGGTATTGTCCAGGATCTGATTGACGCTGGACTGGCCATATCTCCTCTGTGAGAAGGTGTCTCGCACCTAGCTGGGGTACTAGGAAGCGATAGCTCCTCACCACTTGCATGAGACATGTTTAACTAAAATAAAAGGTAAAATTATTATTTGAACCTTGTGTTTTAGTACTGGCTTGCTAGCTATGCCGTAAGGCGAAACGATTATGCTTAAGTTTGTGACTGGTGAGGCCCTGCTAGTGCCAAGTGGCTTGAGAGGCTCTATCTATGCATTGGCATGATGGGATTTTTGTGGCCACCGATCGTAGTGGCAGGATGATGGCCTCTCGGTGAGATTACAAAGAAAAAGGAAAGGGAATGACTGGTGAGGCCCTTTCTATGAAACTTGCGAGGCGACTAGCTCATGAGTGGCTCGAGGGGTGTATGCCTCCGAGTATGAGGCGGGTTTGTTGGCCTCGCGGGACCGCTAATACGAAGCATAATGCAGAGAAGGAGATATACCAGCTATTGGCCCCTACGACCCTATCTGCCAGTACTTATCTATTATATGGGGATCATATTTGGATATACTGTGAGCAGGTGTACCTACCTGAAAGTATAAGTAAAGAATTTTTTAGACAATCCGTTTAGGTGGCAGTAGATACCTGTAACTAAATAGATGGAAACCGTATGAAAATAAAATAAAATGCATGAATCATTCTTATTAATGTTTATTCGCCCTGGAGAGATCAATGGGGTTGATGTTCGTAGGATATCAGAGCGTTCATCTGTAATTATATGTTTTTTTTTTTTGTTTTTATTTAAAACCGCTATTTATACCTAAATATGTGTTCGTATTTATCATTTTGGTAATTTGTAGGGTCATAGTTGTACAGCCCTGTAATATGATGATGTATGTATGTCATATGTTCATAAAAAGTGATTTGATCATGATCTAAGTTTATACGCATAGACAATCATAGTGCTTGCAACCCAATAATCAAACTGACAAGTTGGGCAAACCATGTAACATTTGTATTGCAGTTGAAATATGCTTGTATGACCTAATACACCATGACTAACAATGCTTGATCGTGCCATGTAGCCCTATTGTGGTGTGTCTAAAGAAATTGTTATTCCTGATGTATGTAACAGAGAATGACCTTAGTGTCGGGATTAGTATGTAATAACTAATATAAGTGATACTTGCATTATTTATATGACCTGTAGGGGTCAGTGTGTATATATATATATATATATATATATATATATAATGGCATGTATATATATGCAATTATGTGACATGACCTGTAGGTGGCAGTGTAGGTAGGACATCCGTAATGCAACCTATGTGTGGAAGAGAATTTCTAGTGATCATATGTGGAGGAAAACGTAACGTGTGATAATACTTGGAATGCATAATCAAAGTAATTCAATTGAGTGGCCAGTATGAACATGGTGATATGGATACAATGGAAAAAATTGGAAATCCCGTGACCGGCGTGACTGGGGTTAATCCCCCTTAGAAATGTAATTGGCGCGCGTACCAGCGCTTGCCGGTGTGCGATGGAATGAGATGCAAAGAGGATGTGCCTGGGCGTCATATGGAGGAATTATGGGAAATGTAGTTTCTCGGCGAATATAATATTGCGGCTGATAATGGTGTGTAACGGCGGTCTGTGACATACATTCTCACAGAGGTATGGGGAATTTAAAAGATATCCCGTTATGTGAGCCGCAGTTTATTTATTATGTTTAACTATTAGATAGTGCGAGAGTGATATTTGGCTGTATGGTTGACTGTTAATGCCCGTCGGGCAACATGCGCTATGTATGAATGAGGGTAGCTGTATGTGCTTACCCATGGAACACATAACTGCTTAAGCGTGCGGTGTTATATCTTAATTGCGAGGTGTTTAACCGGAACGAGTATGCTTATGTAAGCCCGATACATAGTGATAAATAAAAGCCGGGAAAGTGATTTGTTAGTTAACCGAAGCGTGCCCGTAAAGTGTGTACCTAGCCCGTTACCGATGCCGTGGGACTGTTGCCAGACGGAACGGGTAGGTAAAACTTTTGATTTTTTTGATTGGGTAACTAAAATTATAGATCAGGGTGGTGCAGTAGACATTGCTTACCTAGATTTCAGTAAGGCTTTTGACACTGTTGCACATAGAAGGCTTATCAATAAACTGCAATCTTTAAGTTTGGATTCCAATATTGTTGAATGGTAAGGCAGTGGCTGAGTGACAGGCAACAGAGGGTTGTAGTCAATGGAGTATATTCAAAGCTTGGGCTTGTCACCAGTGGGTACCTCAGGGATCTGTACTTGGACCCATTCTCTTTAATATTTTTATTAGTGATATTGCAGAAGGTCTTGATGGTAAGGTATGTCTTTTTGCTGATGATACTAAGATATGCAACAGGGTTGATGTTCCAGGAGGGATAAGCCAAATGGCAAATGATTTAGGTAAACTAGAAAAATGGTCAGAATTGTGGCAACTGACATTTAATGTGGATAAGTGCAAGATAATGCATCTTGGCGTAAAAACCCAAGGGCAGAGTACAGAATATTTGATAGAGTCCTAACCTCAACATATGAGGAAAGGGATTTAGGGGTGATTATTTCTGATGACTTAAAGGTAGGCAGACAATGTAATAGAGCAGCAGGAAATGCTAGCAGAATGCTTGGTTGTATAGGGAGAGGTATTAGCAGTAGAAAGAGGGAAGTGCTCATGCCATTGTACAGAACACTGGTGAGACCTCACTTGGAGTATTGTACACAGTACTGGAGACCGTATCTTCAGAAGGATATTGATACCTTAGAGAGGGTTTAGAGAAGGGCTACTAAACTGGTTCATGGATTGCGGGATAAAACTTACCAGGAAAGGTTAAGGATCTTAACATGTATAGCTTGGAGGAAAGACGAGACAGGGGGGATATGATAGAAACATTTAAATATATAAAGGGAATCAACACAGTAAAGGAGGAGACTATATTTAAAAGAAGAAAAACTACCACAACAAGAGGACATAGTCTTAAATTAGAGGGACAAAGGTTTAAAAATAATATCAGGAAGTATTACTTTACTGAGAGGGTAGTGGATGCATGGAATAGCCTTCCAGCTGAAGTGGTAGAGGTTAACACAGTAAAGGAGTTTAAGCATGCGTGGGATAGGCATAAGGCTATCCTAACTATAAGATAAGACTATGGACTAATGAAAGTATTTAGAAAATTGGGCAGACTAGATGGGCCGAATGGTTCTTATCTGCCGTCACATTCTATGTTTCTATGTTTCTTACATTAGGCGAGTGCCTAGGATGTAATCTGCGGCGACGAACAGAAGCTTTAGAAACTGGTCGGACGGAAACCTGCTGCTGGGTTCCTGGACACAGTTTCAGCGTGGACGACCTCGTGGGAAGACGGAAGAATTCCAAAATGGCGACTGGATGAACCGGAAGTGCATTCAGACGCTGACCTTGATCGGTAAGGAGTCAGGTAAGAGGTGTAGTTTATATAGGGGAGTAAGTTAACTTAAGCCCCTCCCACAAATACAGGCCAAACGGCCTTAACACATATATAAAGAAAAAAAATAAGAAAAAATATATTTTACCATCACTCTTCCTGTTTCTTGGCATGAAGAGAGGGGGTATGCGGAGAGGGAGAAGGCTATTCCTTGGATTGATACTGCCAGGGGGTCTGGGGCAGCCTGGAAGGGAGTTCAGGTGAGGCCAGAGATTTAAAGGGGACAGCACAAATTGTTCCAGACAGTCTGCAATCCTGGCTATTGTTGTATGCATTATGTCCAACTGGTTCAAGTGCCGCAGCTCATTGACTGCATCAGGAAGGAAGCATGGGAATTGTCAACCAGGCAAATTCCCCAAACGAAAAATATATGTGTGAAAAAGGTGTAATTTCAGACTTAAATATCACTTTAACTTTCAACAGGGTTTATTTAATCCTTTATTTGAATATCAACCTCCAAAAGAAAAATAAACATATATAGTGTAGATGATTTGTGCATAAAGAGGCTACACATTTTACAGATAGTATAAGCAATTTACACTCACACTTAAGCGCCTAAAATAATGTCTCTTTTAGATATCGCTGTGATATTAGCTGGATTCCACCTCAAAGCACAGTAGAGAGTATAGTGCAATACTGCACAGCACTAATTTAGAATATAAATTAAAACACCACACTCATGTGATCCATAGCCTTCTAATTGGCTGGCTCTCTTAGATAGCATTGATACCTATTTGTTAGGTGTAATCTCCCTCCTTAGATGAAATTAAGATCTCCTTCAAAGTAGGTATTCAACTTGTCAGGGTATTTATATCGGCAGACATTTTGTGCTATGATAGAAATTAAAAGTGTATATTCTGAGTCATTCTGAACAGACCAGACTCCATTTTGTTATTTTCAAGCTAACAAAAAGACACAAGATTTCTATCTGTAAAACTAACCACTTTGCCAGAGCTAAAGGAATGCATAGTATAAACAAACCAAGTGATAAGGAGAACGGGGGTTGGATAGACTGTCTAAAATGCTAATGGAATAAATCAATTCTAAACCCAGACATTTGTGACAGAGGAGATTAAATAATTACATTTTACCTTCTATATATGTAAGGTACCATTGTACGGAAAAGGTTAAACTTAGTTCATGATCTGCCATATCAGAAATTATAGCAGGAATTGCGGACACTAAGTCTGGCACAAATGCTTTGAAGTGAAAGCAAACTTAAATTATGGTGGTCATTTGAGATAGGCCAAAATGACGTCAAAATAGCCACCAAGAAAGTTAACTCTTTCCTGGATAGGTATGTTTAGTGGGACAAGACTGCCCTCTATAGATCAAATAACTAAATTGCGATCTGGAAGATAACCACACCTCTAGTGCTTCTATTGGGTTATCAACTGATGACGTACAGAGAGTCTGGCCCTTTAAAAGTTAGGACAAAGGGAAGACAGGGAGTATGCAAAGAAGAAAGAAAGACAGAGACGAGAAAGGCAAGGGTATGCAAAGAAAGCAAAGAAGTGAGCGGTCGGAAGCAATGCAGAGAGACATCCAAATGAGTTCCTGAGACTATCTACCAATCGGATGAAATATCTACTCAACTGGTAATTATACTGGTTTCATTTAATTAATTAAATTAATTAAAATGTATTAATAGCATTATATATGACTGGATAAAGCACGATCAGATTTCCATATTAAGAAATTTTAGTTAACTAAAGAATATAGAGTTATAAACATTCCATTCTGCAGGTGGAATTAAGAATAATTATATATTGATGTGATATTATCACGTGGTAGCATACCGTTGTTTTTATCCAGGTGTATTGATTTGCTCTAAATTAAGATAAGATATCTTTTAGACAAATTAAAAATAAATTCTGCTTATAAAATATGGTAGATTCTCTTATTGGATGGTTCCAGGAAATGACAAATGAACTGGTTTAAATGTTGTTTTATTTAAAATTACATAAGAATAGATCTTAATTACCTAGGAGGTCTAGCCAGCATTGAAAGGGTTATTCTAACTGTTAGTCAGGGTTTTATGGCCCTTCGCTGTGTAAAGCTTCACTTTCAGTCATTAAAGATAGTCATAAATCGTGTAAAGTCTTGACAGAAAATGCTGTTTAGCCATTGAAACGTGTATAGCGATTCCTTTGTATTGCATATCATTTTATACTGGATATTCATTGATTATTGTCACGCATGTTACATATTATTATTATTAATTAATTGGTTATTATAAATAAATCTATTCTTATAACAAAATTGTGATATTATTTATATGAAATACTTCTCACTTACGATAAACGTTCTTTGGGATCTGAGAATTGAATTAGTGGGCAATTCTCACTGTTACTATTATTATCCCATAAATATCCCCACAAACTCCAGCTCTTCCAATATTAAAAACAAAAAATTAAAACAAGTACAGTGAGAGTAAATGCAAGGAAAAACATTTAATCTCTCTAACCAAAGAGACTCCGCTGCAATGTATAATAAAGCCATGTTTTTAGGTTTAGAACTGTCATGTGGGTGTAGACATAGGATGAGAAGAAAATTTGAGTTTTTGTCTCTCAATGCCACTAGACTGCCTTAGACTGTTTCTTGACTACTTTGGACTTCAATAATAAAGCACCTTCATTTTTTGACATTGTCATTTTGTTTAAATTATGTTTAATGCTTGATGTGTATAATGCATGAAATACACGTCTGATTTGTCCTTGTTACCTTGCAAGAGAACATGTGCTCCTGTGAAAGGAGCTTGAATATACATACAAACATCATAAATAAAAATGTAAAAAAAATGAAAATAGTTTTTATTGATAAACTTTTATAAAACATAACAATATAATTTTTGAAAACAAACAAGTAATGGACATGGTACAATTAGGGAAAATAAAACAAATAGAAAAAATAAATAAAACTAAAAAATAAAATATAAAAATAAGAAGAAAAGAAGGAAGGGGATGTATCCATCATTTTTGTTGATAGTAAATCAGTAATGTGTATACTATTCAGCAGATCTGCTTAAAATTTACAGCTTTACACCTTACAATATCATCTCTACGGTGGAAAAGGTTATCAAGTGTCTATTCGTATATTTTATTATAAAGTATTATATATTTATGACTTCTTTCATAGATGGAATAGTTGCAGACTGCCAATAACCTGTATTATTATGCTACCAATGCAGCTGCTGCTATAAAATTTATCTTGGATCATAACTAACCAAAATGGCTAGAAATGGAAAAAGATAAGCTCCTTTCTTATTCAATTAAATAACTAATTTGGCTACCCAAAAATAAAAAGACCAAAATTCAGGAGATGTTTCCCTCAACTAAAACTACTTCAAAAGCATAGGATATTTTATTTTCTCATATAATACCTGCTTCAAAATGGTCCAGGGTTATGCCATTTTCTATTTTAAAATATTATAAATAAACATTTAATGCAAAAAATAAATAAATAGAAACAATCCTGTTGAGCAGGTAAATGTGTTGCTATTGTGAAATGACTAACAGTCTGCCTGTTAAATTATGTCTCTTAAAGGATCAAAGCGGTTTTCCTGACACTATAGTGCCCACACTCAGGGTCCCCTCCCCCCTTCATCAGCTTACCTTATTCCAGCACCGGGCTCCCTCGGCGCTGGTGATCTGTCCTCCCCCGCCGACGTCAGCGGAGCCGAATGCGCATGTGTGGCAAGTGCGGCGCGCGCATTCAAAGTCTCCATAGGAAAGCATTTCTCAATGCTTTCCTATGGACACTCTGCGCGATGGAGGCATAATATGCCTCCAGCGTCGCAGATGCCCCTCTAGTGGCTGTCCGGAAGACAGCCACTAGAGGCTGGCTTAACCCTAAATGTAAACATAGCAGTTTCTCTCAAACTGCTATGTTTGCATCTGAAGTGTTAAAACCTGAGGGACCTGGCACCCAGACCACTTCATTGAGCTGTGTAGTGTCCCTTTAATTATTAAATAATGAACTACTGTAAAAAAAAATACAAACTGAGCTTTCGCTTGTTAACAATTTAGACAATTTAAATCCACTAGCACGGGTACTGTGATTTCCATTATCTCTTATAGTACAAAGTCAGACAGCAGTTCCATATACCTAGAGGAAGTAAAGTAACTATTGACATTACAAACTGTATATTAATCAGTGACATTCAGGAACTCTAGATTATCACACACTCATTTCCCTGTAGCTGGAGCACCTGGAACAAGCAGAGAGCTCAGTACAAGGATCACAAGAAGGCAGCCAGTTACAGTAACACCTGGAGCTCAGTCTGCAGCTCACACTCAGCAGGATAGATGTTTCTCTCACAGGGTTTACTCACCTGGACCCTACTCCTGTCAGTTCTAGCAGGTAGGAATCCACCGGAGTGCATTATGGGATAATAATGCTTTATGTCCCCTCTATGTATGTACAGTATGATGGGATTACATATGGGACAGAGACATGTAGGGGGAATACATAATGATAGCAGATAGATCAGTGTTATATTGACCATTAAATATTAAATTAATATCTTGTAATTTCTCTCCACAGGTTCTGTATTTTCTCTGCAGACTGTGAATGGGGCTGTGGGAGGGTCGGTGAATCTGACAGTGAATCTAACTATTCTCGAAAATCGTCTGGCTGTATGGATATTTAATAAAAACAGTACGATTGTGTCATTATTTCCAAACAATTCTATGCAATATACTCCTGCCTACGCGAGTAGATGTGAACTGTTTCCAGATTTAACTCTCAGACTGAACGCTCTGTCATTAGCTGATCAGGGGAATTACACTCTGAATGTATCGTATGGTGCTGGCAAACCACCACCAACAACAGGAACAATTACTCTTGCTGTTTACAGTAAGTAACATAATATAGCAGATATACCTATTTATCACTATTTATAGGATGTAACAGAACACAAGGGAACGCCTTTTTACTGCTCTCTCAGCAGGGCTATGGACATGTTTTATATCTCTCTAACCCCTTAAGGACACATGACGTGTGACTTGTCATGATTCCCTTTTATTCCAGAAGTTTGGTCCTTAAGGGGTTAATAAAGTCACTTTTTGTTTGCTTTAATTCTGCTCTCCCCCCATTATTTTATTTCATGCATGGGAACTAACCATAGTAAATGATGCCCGGATTCAGCAAGTAAACTGAAAATGTAGTCATACTTACCATACGTTTTCTTTTCCTGGTCAGTCTTCACAGTTACTTCCAGAGCCTTCTTGTTGGGTGGTAGTTTCCAAGAATCTAATTTTGAGACATGTAATCCTATACTAAATAATTGTGAGGTAATGAGCAACCCATGAGTAAACACTGCCGTAAAAAAATAACCAGGAAATTGAAATGACTGTAAGTATGTTTAAATGTTATTTTAATTTAATCTTGAAACAATGAAACTCCAGCTAGATTGATTTAGCACAACCAAATATCAGGTGTGCTAAATTTTCTTTTAAATTCTTTGAATACTAGACAGATCAAGTAACGTTGTACAGTGCATGTGCATACTATAGGCAGGGCTGTAGAAAAATGTAAAATGGAAGTGCAACATGGAAAAAAAAAATTGAACTGCAGCTGAGGTAAGTATGATTTTCATATACGGTACCTTAGTTGCTTTATTCACCCAATAGATGCAAAGCAGTGTTTACTGGAATGTTTGAACAAGGAACGGTCCTTTTTGTGGAAGTAACAGTTACTCTTTAACTTTGTTACTTTCTTAAATGTCACAATTGAATATTGACGCCATTGAAGTTCAACTTCCTTTTTTTTCCACATTTGACACATCATACTCTGCATGGATATGTGTATACATGATTTCCAAGGTATATTCCCATTCCCTTGAATCACACATACACAGTTTTAATAATAGCAACAGACATTTAGTTTGAAATTGCTGCTTTTTGGGGTTTTAGACAGCAGAACTGGCATTGCCATTAATGCACCAGCTCAGCTGAGACCCCCAGAGCTGCATAGGGGGTTATGGAGAACTAGCTATCACACTGACCAACCTTCTGCTGCTTTAAAGGACCACTATAGGCACCCAGACCACTTCAGCTTAATGAAGTGGTCTGGGTGCCAGGTCCAGTTAGGGCGCTGGAGAAAGAGGTAAGTTTAACCACTTCCTCTCCATCCAGCCCAGCGGGAGGGGGACCCTGAGGGTGGAGGCACCCTTAGGGCACAATAGTGCCAGGAAAACGAGTATGTTTTCTTGGCACTATAGTGGTCCTTTAAGTGCAGCTTTGCACCTCTGGCTGGGAGGGACAATACAGAAGGGTCTACACCAGGCATGTCAAACCCAAAGTCTAGCATGAGCCACATAAAAAAGGTTTAAATTTATGTGGGCCACAAAAACAAACAAAAAAAAAACTTACATTTTCATAGAAACATAGGTTTATTTTGAAAAGTACTGTATAAAAAATGTACCAGCATCCCCCTGTACTAAACCACAGCAACCCCCTCTACTAAATCCCAGTCCTCACCCTCTAGCTAACAAGCAGACTCCACTTACATTGCTGCTGCCAGTATGCAACTCCGGATTCCGACCTCTGGTATACCCCAAAAGGCACCGTCTGCACCCTGTGCCAAATCTAATCCTCCCGCTACTTTTTGAAACCCTGTGAAGGTGGATCACGTCGGTGTCACGTCAGAATGTACCGTGGCGTTGCATGCCTCAATGCACCTCCAGGTTCTCCACTGTCCAGTCGCAGCCAATGCAACACTGACTAACATGCACACACTCACACACACTTACTGACAGACACACTCACTCACTGACAGACACACACACACACACTCACAAACAGACAGACAGACATAAACAGACAGACACACACACACACTCACTGACAGACACACTCACTGACACACAGACACTGACAGACACACACTCACTAACAGACACTCACAGACAGAGACACAAACAGACAGACACTCACTGACAGACACACAGACACACTCACTGACAGGCACACTCACTGACACTCAAATAGACACACACATACTGACAGACAGACAGAAACATGCACACACCTTCTTGCACACACATTTTCTTCATTGCCCCCTACATTTGGGAGCCGATGTGGGGCCTCTCCCTGGGGTCCAGTGGGGATCTTCCATCTGCTCATCACTGCTCCCTTGCGCGAAGTTTAGTGATACCGAGTGCCGAAATATGATGTCAGATGGCAGGCGCGCGAGGTAGCAGTGAGGAACAGGAACACTGAGCTCCCTCTCTGGCCCTCACTGGCCCAGCCGGGTAAGTTTTAGCAGAGTAGGCACCCACAATGTGGGGAAAGCAGGTGCCTACTACACTAAGCATGTACTCGCGGCTTGCTGGGCCGCAAAGATATCCATTGTGGGCCGCAAGTTTGACATGCTTGGTCTTCACCAAGCCGGAGTTGCAAGCCAACTGATCAAAGCTCCCTACTGACATGACATTTTGAAAGTGTGGGAAAGCATTTATAAAGGCATAAACATTTCCGATCTTGAAAGCTCATTTTTGCCAAGAGCCATTGCAGGGCTCATATGAATTTATTTATGTTGCGGCACCATTTAAATTATTTTTTTTACCACTTTTTTTAAAATTAATTTATTTTAATTAAAAAAAAAATTCTGGCCTCTTGTGGAGCTAAAGAAAAGAAGATTTATGAAGAAACAAGACACCTGATGGTCTGGTGAACTTTGAGATTTTAGACAATAATTTAGACTCATGAAAATGTGAATTACCCAATCAGGGTGCACTAATAATGAATATTATACATCTTCACTTTGCTTTTTTTTATGTTGTAAATTGTATTTGGCAGGTATATCCTATAAGTGTGGTAAATTATAAATGTAACCATAGTGTGCACTTTCACCTTGATTCTATTATTTACTATGATTGTTTAAGTAGTAAACGTGACACTATTTACTGTGATGTATAGCTGCACTAGTTTTTGGATAGAGCCATTATTGCTTAGTACTTGACTCTACCTGTACCTATTTTATCTTGTTCCTATTTTATTTTGTTTCTGCTTTCACAGGGCATCCTGAGGGACAGATAAAGTGCTCTGCAAATATCATTAATCAAACTGTTCAGCTTCTCTGCTCCTGGCCGGGTGGTGTCCCTGCAGCAAACATCAACATGACATTTAAAATGAATATTACGAATGGCCTAAACGAAGTCATAGGAAATGCATCCTTAAACTCAATTGGATCTGGTGATGAGCTTGTCTGCCATGGGGCCCATGGGGGGCTAGAGAAAGCATGTGCACTTCCTTTAGGTATGAACTAAAGCTGTTTATTGGCTACTGTTGTGTAGAGATGACTTATAAGAGAAATTAGTAATATATGAAAGAAACTGTATGGGTACCATACGAACTGGTGCTCAGAGGTCCCTGGCACTTTATTACCTGAAGGTATGAAACTGATCTTGAATGGTTTAACCCCAAAGGTGCTCTTCTTAAATTCAGTTTTAGGAAGTGTGGAGTGCCACCGTGCCACCAGGCAGGGGTGTCTCTGATTGGCTTAGAGTGGTCAGTTGCATTAACAGCCAATACATTTTAGCTAATCACTTCACAAATGAAACTTGTGTCACGATAGGAGAGTTTAAAATACTGAGAAACTATTTTTTACAGAACTTTCTGAATCTTATGCTACTCAATAAACACAATATCAAACTGAATTAGGCTCCAAGAATATGACACTTTTGAAAAAAATGGAGGTCCCAGCATTGTTATAGTTACATAGTTACATAGCTGAAAAGAGACTTGCGTCCATCAAGTTCAGCCTTCCTCACAAATGTTGTTGCTGTTGATCCAAAAGAAGGCAAAAGACCTGGTCTGAAGCGCTTCCAATTTTGCCACAAACTAGGAAAAAATTCCTTCTTGACCCCAAAATAGAAGTCAGATGTCTCCTTGGATCAAGCAGCTATTACCCCACTAATTAGAAATTATATCCCTGTATGTTATGTTTTTGTAAGTATTTATCCAATTTCAGTTTAAACATCTGTATGGACTCTGACAAAACCACCTCTTCAGGCAGAGAATTCCATAAACCTTTCTATATGTAAATATAATAACTGAACTAGAGTATATGAAATCACCAAGCAATAATACCAATGGGCTCCTATTACATGTGGACTTATATATGATATATATACTATAGTTATAGTATAGTGCTAACATTTTATTCCAGTCTCTACTGTAATTACTAAATCATAGCCTGGGTGACCAGAATCCCCAAACAGGCAGGGATCCCTCAATGTTCACTGAATTAAAGGGACACTCCAGGCACCCAGACTACTTCTACCAGACAGCCACTAGAGGGCACTTCTTGGTTTCTAGCACAGGTTTTCAGTGCTAGAGCGTCGCTGGACATCCTCACACTGTGTGTCAATTCCCCATAGGAAAGCACTGAAAGCATTTTCAATGCTTTCCTATGAAGAGGTCTAATGCGCGCGCGTGGCATTGTCGCGCATGCGCATTAGGTCTCCCCCGCCGGCGGCAGCATATGCGCGATCGGTCTCCCCTGCCGGATGACGTCAGCAGGGGAGTAGCGTGGGTGGAGCCAAAAGCACCGCCGAGGGTCATCGGTGGGGGTCTCAGGTAAATCACTGAAGGGGTTTTCACCCCTTCAGCAACATGAGATGGCTGGTGGGAGGGAGAGGTTTGTTTTCCTGGCACTGGAGTGTCCCTTTAAAGTTTAGAGTAAGTATATTAATATAGTGGAGTGGGGAAGGTTCCAAAATATCCAGCAAGGAGCCCTTGGCTTTTATCTTTTCAACAATCACGATGAGGACCTAAAGAAACAGTCCAAAGTTAAAACACAATTTTATATACCAATAGAACCCTCTAGATGCAAAATGCCCCCAATTTAAAGATTCAAATAATGTTTAACTACCTATTCTCTAGACGTGGGTCCTCTAACTGCTGCTCAACTCCAACAATGTCAGACTCTCAGTTAGACGGTCTATCTTCCTCTCTGGTGCAAATTGGCACAGGCGTGTCAATTGCAGAAAATGTGCCATTCAAATATAGTGATTGCACAAATGAATGGTTCTCACAGGCAAACATTATCTTGCAATACAAGCTCTAACATCTACCGTATTTTCCGGCGTATAAGACGGCTGGGCGTATAAGACGACCCCCAACTTTTCCAGTTAAAATATAGAGTTTGGGATATACTCGCCGTATAAGACTACCCCTCTTCCAATGCACACCAAATAAAAATTAGCCATGATGTACAGTGAGCAGACAGAGCTACACAGCAAGTAGTAATAATGATAATCTGAAATAGCATTTAAAGCCCAGGTATGTGCCAGGCTGTTTGGGCATATAATCCATGCCTGCTGGTCTAGCACACAGGAGGCTAATTGCGATATATATTCTTTTTACTCCCCCCCCTCCATTCTTTCTAATCACCCCCTCCATTCAGGTAACTGAATCTCCTGTACCGCGTGGTACCCGGCCGGAATGACAGGACGAAGAGGAGCTCGGCCACCCACGGAAGGGGAGGTAAGAGAGGCTGTGTGGCAGCCGTCTGAGCGCCCTCTATAGAGCGCTCAGGCGGCTGCAGCATTAGAAGGGCCGGCGATGAGGGCGCAGGGCGCCCCCAGCAGCCATATAGACCCTATACCCGGTGTATAAGACGACCCCCGACTTTAGAGAAGATTTTCCAGGGTTAAAAAGTCATCTTATATGCCGGAAAATACGGTACATTAACAATCGTCAATATCCCAGATAATGATATATGGTAATAAAATCGGATATGAGGAGTGAGGAGGTCAGGGTACCATAGTAATATTTGATCTCTCTGAAGAGGGTCTGACAGATATACTGTTTTTAACTCATTGGGCCTTGTCAATGAGGCATAGCTGATACTCCTCAATGCACAGAGACCATAGGGTTCACGTTTGGATTACTGACAATAAGTAAATCTCAGTAGCTTGCTTCTCTTGTTATTCTCCACTTAGGTTCCAAACACATTTTTGGTTACTTATGCCATTACAGAGAGAAACTATACTATACACATTTCAGTTGATCTTATCCATGAAGGCAGTTCATATCCAAAATGCTGCAAGAGAGATACAACACAGAGTGCCACTACTGTTTAATCCTCGGATCACACAGTTAATCTAGCATCAGTGTGGGATAATTAGCAATTCCTCACTCAAACGAGCATTGAGTAGATTTTTCAGCTTCCTGACCACTGCTGCTATATTAATTCTATGTTTTCCAGGAAAGCATTCAACATGTATATTAGGTGGGCAGATAACAGGACGAGCTGTCCCAAACTGATATCACTGTGGTTGAAAATATCTATCACATCCCTAATTGAAATAAGAATAGACACAAGTTGCCCTATTATTGAGTTCAATCCTTGCGCCCAAGTGCAAAGTTAATGCCGATGAAGTGGTGGAAAGATAGACTATGGCTTGCCATCTGCTGTTCCGATATTATTTCCAGTATGTCAAAAGTAGAGTACCTCTACTTGCTGACATCCTGTTTCATTTGGTGTGTGTGGGAAGTCATCGTTTATTGCTCATGCGTCAAGATTTGGATAGCTGTAATCACTATAGTGAAATGCACATCAGATTTCTTGCAATGCACAAATATGGGTTGTGCATTTGTTTTGGCTTTGTGAATTGCACGCTTTATTACATGTTGTAGGCTGTATACAAAACTGCGCAGACCTACAGAGTAACCATGTTGCGGAGCTTTGAACATTTAAGCATGTCCATCAGTGATATGAACCAAATGTGCAGACTGGTGGTGGCCTGCTTTCCCAACAAATTTATCACCATTCACCTGACTGCTTGCAATAGTCCACTGCTAGCAAAAAAAATAATAAAAAATAAAATAAAAGATCATATGCACAAAAATAACAGGAGGTAAAATCAGTTTCTTGAGGGTGCACTATAGAGTTTACCCCAAACAACAAAAATAAAACCTTACAATAATGCTTTCTGTCAAAAAGGAAATCAATTAATTCCTCTCTTTATTAACCATTAAAAAATGCACTGAAAACATTAAAACAAGGGCAAATAAATAGCACCAAAAATATTTATGAAATAAAGTGCTAACGTTCTGGGTACTGGGTACTCTGCTCTACCACTTCAGTAAAAGCTGTCTCTGATGGCACCAGCAAAGTCTCTGCAGAGCTCTCCCTTAGTTTCTTCTTGGGTGCTACAAAAAATATGGGGTAACATAGGTAAAAACAATGAGTTCACTGGTTTTACCAGAACTAGCTGTGCTACAAGGAGTTGCAGTGACAGTGGAAGCTGCAGCAGAAGCTATTATGGAGCTGGTGGTCTTCATGGACCAAGCTTACTCTACATCTGCAACTACAGATTATTCTGCTACTTTAGATTTTGAGTCACCAGTTGCACAATAAATATGCTTCCATAAACCTATTGGACTCCTTGGTATGGTGAGTTGTTTGTATTGGATATGTTGCTAACCCCACTTTCCTAAATACTACTAACAGTGGTGGTGGAGGAAGTGGTGGCAGAGATGTCAGCAGTCCTCATGGACAAGGAAGACAGATTCTCAAATGCCATTTAACTATTGCTTATAGTGGATTGAGGGACATGGCCTCTTCCCCTACCCTTCCTCAATTTCTTCTTGGGATTAAGGCTTCAATAATGATGATAATGGTTTTGTTTTTATTATAATAAATGTGGGCTATGACTGATTGTGCAAATTTACACAGCTTTATTTAGCAAACATAGATGTTTGTGTGGAAAATTTGGTTGCTGCTTGGTGGATTTATGAGTAATGTAACATTATTATGTTTGACTTTTACACTGCATATTGCTTGCACACTTGTACAACAAACACTGGACTGAAGACACTCAGAAAACCCCCCATAATTTTGTCAACTTGTTAGTGCAATAGTAATAGCACTGCCCTTTAACTGGGAAACTCAGGCTCGAAACATAGTCACACCACCTTACCAGTAAATGTCATTGAACAAGACACCTAATGTATTTCTGACAACCTCAAATCCTTATAGATAGTTAGCTTATTTAACTAGGGCAATCAAATATTCCCTTTCTATAGTTGTAAAGTACTGTGGAATATGTTGGTGCTATATAAATAATAATAATAATAATAATAATATGACTTAACAAAACTTAACTGGCAAACTGTAAATTGGTGACTCCAAATTAGCGTGCAGTGGCTTGCAGTAGACACAGCACTAAATGTAACCACCTGTCTCACACTAGATGAATGAAGCAGGCTATCTACCATGCAAAGTCTGTATGAGTGCCACTGTGGCAGTAGCTAGGCAAAGGGAACTTTAAAAAAAAAAAACTTTTTACCAAAAGAAGGATTTTCTTTTTACAAACACATAACAAAAAACAAGTCTGTCTAACTGTAAATTGATGATTTGACGTTTAGCTAGGAAGATACAACAGTACCTGTGACAAACTCCCCTTTTCCAGTGAGTTTGCCACGAGTTTTTGGAGCGGACTACTTGCCAGCCTTTTACGCTATGACTATGGCCCCTTGAATTTATTGTGGTTGAGAGACCCTATTTGTGGCTATTGGGAATTTAAACAATAGGTCTTCTAACTCCCGAACAGTCAAAGGGGCCGCCATTAGTCATTCGAACACGTGGTGGCGGCCATCTTCTTCTCATGGACCAAAACTGCGAATAGACTTCATGGGAACTTAGCCGCGAATGCCCTGGAACTTTTTTCGGCATGAAAACCTCGCGGTTCCTTGTCGGTCCTCCAGTGGCACTTAGCCGCGATTCTATGGAACTGTTTTGGGCATGAAATCCTGTGCTCTCCTGTGCAAACATATTTCTTCCATAACATTTCTGAACCCCTTATCTGATCTGGGTGATTTTTGGATATGTTGTTCCCAGATCAGGGCTAACAGGGGATGTAAGATTTATGGGGATATGTTGTGTTTTGGGGTACTTATTGGACTTTATATAAATATGTGTTTTTTCTGTCTAGGGATAATTAAGTTATTGTATTATCTAACTTAATTGTATCACAGGCAGAGGGGAGGGATTGTGTACTGTATGTGGGAGTGTCGTTCCTTGTTACATTGTTTTGATTGGCTTGTATACTTTGTGTCCTGTGCCCAACAAGGTCCACCTGGCATCAACCTTGTTGGGAAACTTGTATAAAAGGCAGTGTGCCTCCATTAAACTGAGATTCCTGCTTACACTCCAAAACTGTGTGTCGTCCAGTTATTGGAGGGAAATAAGTTTTGCTCCTTTATATGCTGTTCTAGCTTGCAGGAGATTCAATGGGGAAGGTCCTTGTAAGGACTAGAGCTAATTCCCCATTTGGTTCCAGAGTTCCCAGGACTGAGTGTCGTCCAGTGCCCGCAGGTATCAGACCTAATTTCCCCTTCGGCTCCAGGAGGGAGGTGGTGGTTCCAGGGCCCCAGTCAAGCTATGGCGACTGAGGGCAAGAAGTGCTGCGGTTTGTCCCTTGTTCCAGCTAGGAAGTGTTCCTTTGGGGGAGGTACCCAGTCGGGGTGCCAGGTGATCCATCACATTAGTGGCAGTTGCTGGATGACTTCCTAGAAGCACAGAAGCATCCTGGAGACACCAGCATCGTATGAACTCTAATTGAGGGCAACGCTAGTATCCGAACAGTGCCCCTGGCTACAGCAGTATCTGAACAGCATTCCATGACGAGGAGGAGGAACTCGGGAGAATGGAGCAAGCTAGCACCTGTGCAGCATCCCCATGTGAGGAGGAGTTTCTCTGGAGGTTGCAGCAACACTTGGCCCAACAGGATGGGCATGTATCAGAGGAGGGCATACTGGACTGGAGAGATGCCACTTGAAAGTAGATGTGGTACGAGGCCCTGGAGGATGTATAGCATCGGCAAGAGTCTCCCCAGTGAGGAGCAGTGGCTAAAGAAGTGAGTGGCAATGCGAATGAGTCTCTTGGGAGAACAGCCCCTGAAAGAGTGGGTGAAGGAGCTTGATCACCGGGTATGGCAGGAGCTTTGGCTAGACAATGCCTACCAGGCCCTATGGTGGTATACATAGTCAGACCCCCTGGATGGCCGAGCACGAGTGGCCCTGGTCTACTTTGGGATGCCCTGGAGGAAGACCAGCTAACGAAGGGGGATCCTCATAGACAGGTCCTGGGAAGATGTCCAGATGGCAGGTGGAGATGGGACTGAGGCCTCTTTACCAGCCCTGAACAGCATTCCATGACGAGGAGGAGGAACTCGGGAGAATGGAGCAAGCTAGCACCTGTGCAGCATCCCCATGTGGTGGTATACATAGTCAGACCCCCTGGATGGCCGAGCACGACTGGCCCAAAGGTGACGATTTCGATGGCCCTGGTCTACTTTGGGATGCCCTGGAGGAAGACATTGATTTTGGCAGCACAGAGGAGTCTAGATTTTGGGACATCTATGAGGGTGGGCATGCATGTTTGGGCTGATGCCACCGAGGTGAGACGAGACATGACCCACCTGATAACAATCGAGTTGGAGCTGGATCAGAACTACCAACACCTGCTCAGCTCAATTCGGTCCCAATCTACACGACAGGCAGAACTGGCTGAGGTACCCCCTGCTTCCCTAACGAAGGGGGATCCTCATAGACAGGTCCTGGGAAGATGTCCAGACGGCAGGTAGAGATGGGACTGAGGCCTCTTCACTGGCCCTACAGGGATGCTAGGCAGCTGGCCCAGATCCCCAGCTACAGCTGGAGTTACCGGGAGAAGAGATGATCGGTCTCTCTCCCCAGTGGTAGTGCATCTCACAGGGAGTGGAGACAACCAGTCTCCCTCCCCAGCGGCAGACAGTATTACTGGGAAAGGAGATTGTTGGTCCCTCATCCCAGCAGCATTACCGGGAGTCGAGACAGTCGGTCTGGCTCCCCAGTGGCAGAGTGTGTTATTGGGAGACAAGACAGTCGGTCACTCTCCCCAGTGGCAGACAGTATTACTGGGAGAGGATATTGTCGGCCCCTCATCCCAGCAGCAGCAAGCAGTTCAGCACCAGGCAGCATCACCAGGAGTCGAGACAGTCGGTCTGACTCCCCAGCGGCAGAGTGGTGGGTGCCTCGTCCCTGCAACACCCCAGCGGCAGTGTGTTGTAAAGGGAGAAGAGAAAATCGGTCTCTCTCCCAGCGGCAGCCAGCATCACAGGGAGAGGAGATTGTCGGTGCCTCGTCCTTGCAGCAACAAGCATCCCTGGGAGTGGATATGGTCAGTACCAGGCCCATCAACCCAGCAGCGTTACAGGGAGAGGAGACAATCAGTCTCTCTCCTGAGTGGCAGTGTACCCTCCAGGGAGTGGAGACAACCGGTCTCATTCTCCAGCGGCCGTGTACCTTGCCGAGAGAGGGGACAACCAGTCCCCCTCTGCGGCAGCAGCTGCTCAACTGGGTTCTGGGGGTAGTGGAGGCCAACCCCATTCCAGCAGAAGAGTTGGCCTCAGGGCAGAGCACCGCTGGCCTCTCCTTAACCGGTCCATGTGGTTTCGGACCGGCAACCCCCTGTACTATCCAGCTGTCTGCCTGGGAGCACCCGAAAGATCGGGGGTGACAGACACTAATCAGCAACCTGAGATATACCGGACAGAGACTGACTACAAGAGTCATCAGGTCTAGAAATTGTTTGTTGTGGGTGGGCTATTCGACTAACTCAGGCACCGACCGACAGGAGGTCAGGTACCTGGTTGTGACAAACTCCCCTTTTTCTGTGAGTTTGCCACAAGTTTTTGGAGGGGCCTGTTTGCTTGCCTCCTAACCTGTGACTATGAGCCCTGCAATATACCTTGCCCAATACACTTTAAAAGGCTCCATTCATGTAATGTAAGTACTTTTGTACTCCACAAAGAGAGACCGACCGCTGGCCCTAATTCCCTGGAACTGTTTTGGGCATGAAGCCTTGCTTGCTGCAGGTCAAAAAGAGACTTCCATGAAACCTTTGAACCCTTGCTCTGATCTGGGTGATTTTTGGATATGTTGTTCACCCAGATCAGGGCTATACATGGATGTATGTTATGTTATGTTTTGGGGTACTTTCTGAACTTTGTGAAAATGTAGTTTTTCTGCCTGGAGATAATTGAATTACTTACAGGACTTTACTCAATTATCTCCCAAGCAGAGGGGAGGGATTGTGTGCTGTATATGGGCATGTCACAGACTGTATGTTTGTTCTGATTGGTTTGTGTCCTTTGTGTTCCTGTGCCCCATCAGGTCCAGGGGGTGTTCCTCTGGCCTGGAGAATTGTATAAAAGCCAACCTGAACCATTAAAGATCAGATCATCTTGCACCTTCATGAAGTTTCGGCTCATGTTTGGGGGATTGGAGAACTATACTCTGTGGGATTGCTATAATCACTATACTCCCCTAAGTATAATCGCTAAGGTCTTGTAAGAGCTTGTTCCTGCTATTCTCTCTGGACTAAGATAGGTCTACCCACTGGAAGCTGGATCCTGGTCATAGGTCCAGGGTGGGTGGGAGATGGCAAGATCCCAACCAAGCCGCAATGGTTTGTGGGGTTTGCAGTATTTATATAGTGTTCCAGCGCAGTGCTTATTGTACTTGTTAGTACTAGGAAGCAGTGATTGACGGAGGTACCCGGTCGGGGTGTCAGGCGGTCCGTCACAGTACCTTAAACCTAGTCTCACACTATGATCATACAGGCAATCTCTTATCTCCCACTCAGTAATTTTAAGTGCCACAAGTGGTAGCTAGGTCGATAGAGCAGTGAGCTAGACTTCGTCTCACACTAGGATCGATGACACAGGCTATCAAGCACCCCCATAGGCACAGCAATGGTAAAAACACACAATCACTGATGGTCTGTCTCCCTCAATAACTGAGGTCAAACTGTCTGGAAGGCATTTTTTCCCCTCTATTGGCCTTTTGTCACTTGATCTGTAAATTAAATGAACTGTAACAAACCACCCTGGTCCCCAATACCTTCCTTCTGTAATCTTGTATGGTTTTCCCCACTGCCTCTGGCTCTCTTCACTTTTCCCGCCAGGCCCATCAACCAGGAGCACCCCTTTCCCTGGCCACACAAAGAGTCCAGAGAGTAGCCAGGACTATATCGGGACTTAACTACAATTCCTCTGAAAATCCAATTTTTTCCCCACTTCCCAACCAGCCAAAAATGCACTTTTTGGAGGGAAGGTACAATGAACTATATGGAACAATCAATTCATTAGAGCCAGGGGGAGCGCCCCCTATTTCATCCACAGGAGCTCCAGACATTTGACCGGCCAAAACCCCATTGATCGTGGTGCTCTTTCAGGCATGAAAATCCCTACCCCAGTAGCGATACGTTAATTATGCATGGATCCAAGCGCTATTTTGCCAACATGGGGGCTTGGATCAGAGCTATCTGGGGATATATCATTGTCATGATCTTGTGCAGGGCAGGGATGAAACTTAAACTTTGGTTAATTGCAGGGTCTTTATTAGATATCTTAGACGTACTTATAAACACATGATATCCTATGATTGTAGATATAGGAAGTATAACAGAAGATAATCATATAAGAGAGATTATAGGTTCTATATACAGGAGAAATAGGACAATAGGATTTAGGCAATATGCCTAAAGTTGCAATAAGGTAAACCTATACAAGAAGTTATAGGCAGTATAATAGGAGTATAAACCTATAAGAGATTATAGGTTCTATAGACAAGCAAAATAGGAAAATAAGTAAACAGAACTAGACAGAAATAAATATAAATACTTAAATAGGTTTGCTCTTGTTCAGTCTCTTTGAGTAAGGGTTATATAGTAGAAGTAGGTCCTTTGTGATGCAAAGTGGATTGGAATATAAGTAAATCCAAGGAAATATTAAACAGATATCCACAAAGTAAATGAAAGTCCAGTTTTGATTTTAAGTAAGTTGGATGTTCAGCAGGGAGACATGAAGTCCAGGTAGGTGTGCTGCAGGTTTGTAGATATGGCAGGAAGAAGAGTTGTATGGGTATGTTTGGTGCAGGTTGGTGAGCATTGCAGGATAAGTAGCCAATAAGGAAATTTCACAGGTCCTCAGGAGCCAGGGTATGAAATATTTTCAGGTAATCATCAAACTTCAATGTCAAGACCACTTGCTTTGTCAGGTGTGGCCTTTCATAGCAGAACTTGATTTCATGTTCTACAGATGAGAGTTGGAGGTGACTAGTGGCTAGTGAGGCCACTAGAGGTGAGAAACAGGTACTGGAATTTAAAGGAACAGTATCAAATGGAAAAAGTCTTGCTAGTCAGGATATGAACCTGACAATCATGTGTGGGGGTTCCTGTTAGTTTTGCTATGTTTTTGGGGTATTTTAATGTTGTGTTCTCTGCATCCAGGAGATAATTAGTTTAGCTATGGGTAATTCAATTATCTCCCAGACACAGAGTCACCAAGGCGGAATCATTTGTTACTGAATAGGGACCCCATTCTGGGGGTCGATGTATAAATGACCATACTTTTGCTGAATAAGCATTAAGTCTCGCCTAATATATGGGGAAAGGCTATACCAGCACTATTTCTAATGGAAGGAGCTATAGCACGAAGGGAAAGAGAATCTCTGACGGTGATATAACAGTGACCCATCACATCAACAGTTACTGGCTGTCCCCTAACCATCAATCATAGTTTGCATTCTGCCTCTTCATTGGACAAGAGATACAGCCATCATGATTGGGGAGACCTCTTATCCGATATGATAATCTTTTGCAGCCACTAAAAAAAAAAAAGCCTCATATCCATTCAAAATCAAAATGATAATGTTTGTGCATTGCATGAGTTGTTTGTTTTGTGATTCTGGTACATGGCAGTCTTGAGATCGGAATTCTGGCTGATAACCTGATCGACCCAGATTCAGACAAGTTGCAGTTTGGAACAAAACTAATCTCCAAGACTTGTTATTGGTAGCAAAATTTGCTGATTACACTGAAAAAAATTAATTTGTTTGTATTTCCCCACGCTAAAAACTGCCAGTGGCCTGACTGCGCATGGTGCAAGCCGCATGTTAATTGACCTCTGCACACAAGGCTGAAAAACAGCGTAATTTTACAGCTGAAACCGATCAGGTCAGCCAGTGCATGGTGCATTTGACATATAAAATATTTGGGCACATGGCTGACCAAGTATCTTAACCAGCTCTATAGCGAAAACTTCACGCTCATATTATGGACGCTACAGGCAGACCTGAAGTGATTGGAAGGTCTGTACAACTCCTGGTTCAGTCGGATCAACACCATAAAAATAAACCTGCTACCCACATTACTCTATTTATGTCAAACAATACCGATAGTACTTCCGAGAGCCTTTTTCCAGTCCATCGATTCTGCCCTGACGCGATTCGTGTGGAAAGCAAGATCACCTAGCATAAACTATCCCACCTGACCATGCCAAGACGATTGGGTAGAGTCGGTCTCCCATCCATTCAAACATATTATCGGGCAACACACCTATTATAAATCACAGACTGGCATGTGAAGGACACTCAGAAACTATGAATATCACTGGAGAAGGCTCAAATTAATGCCGCCATCCCCACCCTCCCATGTATGAATGACCCGCTGAAAAACACGGCTGCCCGCGAACACCCTTTCATTAGCGCAACCCTAAAATCTGTTGCTCGGTTAGACAAACGCTACAACTATCATCAACCCCTTCACCTATGACCCCAATCACACACAACCCAGAGGTAGCTGGGGGACTGACACCATCGGACCTGAAAAGATTTATGGATTCAGACTGGATATATTTCCATCATTGAAACGACGGCCCCACGCTGAAACCCACCCTGACATCACATGCTACATGCTGGAGAGGGAGCACCGAAGGGACTCCAGAAATATTGCTACTACCAAATAGCGCAACATTTCAGCTCCATATCAGGTGCATACCTCCTATGCAGAGACCTCACCACATTCGAGAGCTTCTGCACCATTAGGACACACTTAAGTCATTTAGTAACAATCCTGTACACTTTACTCCTAACGGCCTCCAAACCAGGACCGATGGTCTGCATGTCAGCACGGGAAAGGGACAGGGGGGTCACGCTGATTGATAACCAGTGGGAGAAACTATATGAACTGGCCCATCAAGAAATGGTTGACACTAAAATACAAGAGTTCAACTATAAAATTATCAACTGCTGGTAAAGAACCCCAGCTCGACTGCATTGCATAAAATATTTCCTGACCACTTGGAAATGTCTTGTAAATGCACACCTGGGGACACCCTACACATCTGGTGGACCTGCCCGGAGATAACACCATACTGGCAGAGGATATGTAGCTTGATCAAGGAAATAGCTGACTCAGACAGAGAACTGCAAACGCTACCGATGTTACTCCACCATACAAAGCTCTTTATCTCCACTTATAAAAAAAAAATCCTAATGAGACACCTCTTAAACACCCCTAAAGTGCTCATAGCCATGAAATGGGGTAAACCAGATGTACCAATGGTCAAGGAATAGATGGAAAGCATGGAGACGACACACAGCATGGAAAGCCTCAGAGCTGACTTACGGGGAAACCCCGATCGATGCGCTCCACTCTGGACTCCCTGGCTTGCTTACAGAGAGGGGGACTCTCAGCTGCATACATACCAAGACTCAGCATTCCAACCACTAACATCGGAAGCCCACCCCGCCAACGACAGTAGACCCACCTAAGATAATAATGCAATCGGACAGATTCACCCATTTGGATGAATTACTGTGAAAGACCCCAAACCAGAGCTCCCGAGGTACCAACTAAAACATCACAAGAGCAGGACAGCTCGGGACATCACAAGAGCAGGACAGCTCGGGACTTGGACACTTTACACTGAAGAAAGTAAGGGAGTGCCACTGGGGGCTCTTCCCGGGGAGCAGTGAACACCCTCCTTTACTTTCCCCTTCCCTGCTCCCCTTTTCTTCTTCTCTTTTTCTCCTACCTCCGCCTCTCCTCCCCCCCCCTCATTATCTGCCCCTCCCTTTTCCTTTCAATCACCTACCACATACATCATAAATATTAGATGCAACACTAGATGGAATCACATATCTGACCAACCTAGACAGGCCCTGGCCTCACCTCAAATAATCCACATGACTGCAAGTTACGGGTCATCTCCCCATCCCGGGAAGCTCCATCAGATGGAGACACTGATTTGAAACGTAGCAAGTAGAACTTCTATACGATCTGGATGTGGTAACCTGGAATATAATCCCCCTGACTCACATGTACCTTATATAAACCATGCAATTGAATAGTCATTGAGGATTACCACAGCCATGACTACATGTGATTACCATTCAGCCATTACATGCTACTTATTATATTGTATCTGTATTACTGGTATGCCTACCTTGTTGTGTTTCACGGAAAACGAATAAATAAAGATTGTCAAAAAAAATATATACAGTGTTTTAAAATTTACTTGGAATATAGTGCATTCAACTAGCACTATCATAAATTATGTAATGGTAGGTTTTACTTCTTTATAGATATTACAGTGGAAATGGAGCTAAAATGAAAGGGTGCTTAATCCCTTAAGGACCAAACTTCTGAAATAAAAGGGAATCATGACATGTCACACATGTCATGTGTCCTTAAGGGGTTAAATAAAACTAATTGCTTTCCAGGGCCACACTCGGGCTCAAGTGAATTCAATTACCAGCTGGAGAGGACCTGTACCCCAGTTCAGTGTATAGGGCAAAGCCTTTATATCCTGTGTGATGTAGGATATAAAGAAATGCATAGAAATATATTCAGATTCAGTGTGTACCAAATAGAGGAGAAAAACTGTTGAGCACAAATAACTGTGCTTTCTTTGAATTGTAACTTAATTGTAAAAATCTAATTTACATGAGATGTCAAGAAAGTAGTGTATACTATTATTTATGTTGTTTTTTCATTGATACATACTACTAATTTGATGCTGTGTCTGTATCTGCCACATTGTCCTAACATTAGCCATAAGACATAACACAATTATGCACATAAATATGTAAGATGGCAGTCCTCCCCAGATACAGCCGTACATTTATATCCTGATCCTTCAAGGTAATATTGCAGCCAAAAATGTGTATAAATCTAACCCAGAAATTAAACCCATTGCTTATATATTAAGAAAAAAATCTCAAGCTTGATAAAGACCTGGGTATAGGTCGAAATGTTGCGGTGTCCAATAAATCAGCTTGACTCATCACAGTGAGTTCCTGCAATTGTTGTTACTTATACTTGCATTTATGTGACATGCTGACCCATACTCAGTTAGCACCCTGTGTTTTGTATGTTTGAGTGCAGTCCCCTTTTTTTCTTGCTTTTCACGGCACATGCAGCATCCAAGATGTGCTATGCAGAAGCCACAATGTCTCTGGTCCCACGCTGCCCTACCCAGAGTCAACAGCATGTGGTGTTCCAATGCTCCTGTTACAGAAGATAATCTCCACTCCCTCACTCTTGCGAGGCTGCCGGATCACTGTGGCAACCTTGCGCCACAAACTCCCCTCTTTCTGAAGATCATTGACTGTCATGGTTTATTCTAACCTGAGAGTGCTTACTGTTTGGTTGTAGTTTTTCCTGTTTCTGACCCGGCTTCATATTGACTATTCTAATTTTCTGACCTTGCATTGCTTATTCGTTTTTTGAGTACCTCTAGCGTCCTTAACCTTGGCTTTCTATTTGACTCTGTATTGTTGCCTATCTAGGTCACATGTTAGATGCGCCACTCTACAGTCTGGTATACGTACCTCTCTCTGTTTTTACTTCATTCTGGTTACTGTTACCCTGAATTCTGTATGTAGGGGTTACCAAATCTTGACACATATATGGTGTTTATCTTCCGTCATTGTCTACAGCACATTTGAAGTGATATATAGTAACTAATTATCTATTTATTGTTTTTGCTTTTCTAGAAAAACCATACGTAGAAGGTTTCACCAATTACATCACAACTCCAGTGAAGGAAGGTAATTCAGTCACACTGACAGTCACTTTGACTGGCAATACTGTTGGGATTAATTCTCGTGCCACGGTACCTGAACCTCAAATCTTACCTGCAAATTTCACATGGTTTCACCACAATCCTGATCCCACTCCAGTGACTTCAGTGAACTTTAATGTGATGTCCACTACTTCTACTTCCAATCTAACAGTGCCTTCAATGACAGAGAATGAAAATGGAACTTATGAATGTAGAGCAGAGAACTTGTTTGGAAGCACAAGTTTCTTCTTTATAATACTTGTAACAGCCAAGGAAGGTAAGACTTCACAGATTTCATGTCTTCCATAACTACCCTTCTATTTGTACAAACTTTGGGCTGGATTATTTTAAGAGAGTGAAGGTTTACTCTGCATACATAATAGCAATTGTTCCATTGAAGTCTACCGGAACAATTTCCCAGCAAACAACCCTAACTAATGCTAAGAGAAACCAGCCCTTTGTGTTTTAGAATTTAAAGAGGATTCATTCGTAAACACAAACTTAGTCAACAAGATCAAAATATAAAGGGAGAATATGCATAATTAGCAAATTACTTAAAATTGAAAACCAAGAAGCCTTGACTGTTTTCAGGTATTTGTATCCTTTCTGACTTGATAATTTTATCATGTGTTGAAAGAGTGAAACAAAATGTTAACTAAAAAGTAAAGTAACTAAAAAGATAAAGGTTACAATTGTAGCATATCCAATCAGCCAGGAGAGGAGAGACAAAAACAGATTAGCAGATATAGCAGTGGAGCAAGGAGAAAGCCCTGCAGGGTGAATCTAAATATAATCACTCTCTTCCCTCCTCTGCGATGCCTTCGAGGGCACCCCCTTAAAAAATGCTAGTCCCCCCTCCTCCTCTCAGATATACAGCCAAGTTGCCTATAGAGAACAGAAAGGCTGTCATGACAATCTCATAAATATAGTCGGCTAGATGGATAGTGTCGGAGTGAAATAAATCAAGCAAATAAAAAAACGAAAAGAGAAAGAATAGAAAATACAAAATTAAAATTAATATAAATATGAAAATAAATAGAGTATGGGTGGTATTGTCGTATGATATTAATGCATGTCACCCCTTATCTCTAAACCAACACCATACTAGTAACGTCCCGAAGCGCGTTTCACCGTTAAGGCTCTGTCCCCTGGCAGTATGGCAGTTTACATAAATCATTTTCACACCAGTCAGAAATAAAGGTTTGCATTTAAGCAAAAAACACTATTAATGTTTACTTATAATTTAATTATGATATATTTTCTCTAAAATTGAGGCCTCGTGCACCATCTCCAAGTTTCAATGTAAAACTGTTTGGTTTATTTAGTTTATTTAGTAGGGAAAAATAGAAATAATTTCAGGAAAAATTATTTATAAGCGAAAATTTGATGGTGGTCCAGCACGCAGTACTGTGTCACACCTATGACTGAGGATAACGTATAACTGGACCTTAGAATGGCCGGACTTAACATCTCCAAGAATAGTCAAAATACTTAACGAGGTAAGGGGCTAGAATCAGACATAGAGATGAGGGAAAGCCAAAATTTAACGATACAAGATATCAGGGAAGTCAAAACAAAGCCAAAGTCAAATACCAGAAAATCAAGATCAGGAACGCACTCTCGGATAACCATACACATGAAACCATGACAGGGCAATGAGCAAGAGGAGAATTGGTCTTAAATACCCCTCCTGTGTATCCAATTGGCTGTAACCCGCCTTTGGCCCCAAAAGGCAATTACCAGGTTTCCATGTGCATGATTGCTGCTCAGAACAAACCCTCCTGTGGATTTGATTGGCCATGACCAGCCTTGGACTCCAAAAGTAATTACCAGCTTTCCATGTGCATGATTGCTGCTCGGCACAACTTTTCCTGTCAGGACGGTAATGTTGCTCGGCACAACTTTTCCTGTCAGGACAGTAAATGCCATTAACCACATTTTAATGTGCAGATGAATATGTGACACTGCCAGACTTTATTATAGATCAGTCCAACTCCGATAATGAAGTGGAAATATTCATGTCGATTGGATATTAAAAATTTGTTGCGCACACCTTGGCATATATCTATGTTAGTCTGGACTACATTGAATAAAGATATTTTGGATAACTTATTACCATGTACTGCACATTCGTATGGCCACTGGCAAAGACGCATATTTATAGATGTTCTAATGATACATAATCCTTGATGAAATCAATGATAGGTAATCCTTTATTCCATTGACAATGCTTGAAAAATTCTGAATATTTCATATGATGGTTCACTCATTCATTGACAATGTCTGGTGACATTTGTATTACATGGATTGAACCCGACATGCAACTTCATGAAAGAGAAATTTGTTTTACCTATTGAAGAAGCAGAAAACCTTAAGACCATTATGAATTAAATAACTGCCTGAGGAAGGGTTTAATTTTCAAAGGTATATGTCATAAAAATGAGAATACGTCCTATCATGTCCTATGGAAAGGACATCTCATTTTTATTTGGATGATGCAGTATGGGAGAGAGACTTTGGTGCTACAATTGGAGAGGAATCCTGAAAGAAAATATTTGCATATTGTCACAGGATACCTGCTTCAGCTGCTATGTTGTGACAGGCTGGTATGTGTATACAGACAAGGTAAAATTGCTGTGTGGCTACCAGCCAAGTAACTTTGCATACTGCTGTGCTTGAGAAGTAATTGACAGACTTCCTTTCCCAAAGAGATCCCCATGTGCATTGGCTGCAATGGAGTATACTACAACAAGAGCTGAAGGTTACTAAAAGAGTAGGCTTTATGTCTCTGTGGGCCATGTGTCATGGAACCAGTTGTCCTTGATAATGGCTGCAAACCCAGTCTAAAATAACAGGGGAGTCATTGGTCAGTGGTGGGAATGAACATGCTTTACCCATTACAGTGGATTAGGACGTTAGCCACATGAACAGGTCTGCTCGAACATGTGTTGTCATGGTGCTACTGTCAGTAGGAAACCTGGAGGAGGCAGAGCAGTCAGGAAATAAAGGGTTACCTTGTGGTATAATGCACATGGCAAAGTACAAAGAACCAAGGAGAGACTGGAGATACAAACGGGAACAGGCACTCCGTCTTTCCTGATATGCTGGACACTGTCCGTGGGGGGCAGGGCTGTATTGACAATAAGTCAAGATATAAGCCTATTGATATTACAGGTATAGGCCTATGGTATATCATGGGGCAGCGGAATACCCAGGATGAAACGGGGCCATGGGCTTGTTAATGATCTAGAGTGTAGCAATAGGTTTCTCAAGAGTCAGGGATACTCATGTGAGGGTTAGGATCTCCTGAGTTAGGAGACTCTAATTCTCCAGACTATCATAAAACATAATTATGATGAAAGGATGGATGTCGTCATAGCGTGAATCTCTGCCATGTTGTCTGTGATACTTGCACATTGCAGATACCCAGTTGGGGAGCTCAGAGTTAGCAACCATGAGTCTGTACAGCTCGGCTTCAGTGCTGTAGCTGGGAATGGTAATTTGGCAGCAATTAGGAACGGTCCAGGCTTAAAAAGAACTGTTTTAGTGGTACCCTGGTACTTGATCAGAGTACAATGAACTAGCTGGGGTGGCAGAATACTTGGTTATGAAATATCCTCTTCTAGTGGTGAGAGACATACTGTGATGAATAAACAATGTGATGTTACCCATAGTGGATGAAACTAAGGGGTACACATTTGGATACTCCATGTGAGGGTTAGGAACTCCTGAGTTAGGAGACTCTAATTCTCCAGACTATCACAGAACATAATTCTGATGAAAGGACGGATGTCGTCATAGCATGAATCTCTGCCATGTTGTCTGTGATACTTGCACGGGTGCAGATACCCAGCTGGGGAGCTCAGAGTTAGCAATCATGAGTCTGTACAGCTCAGCTTCAGTGCTGTAGCTGGGAATGGTAATTCGGGAGCAATTAGGAACGGTCCAGGAGTACAAGGAACTGTGTTAGTGGTATCCTGGTACTTGACCAGAGTACAATGAACTAGCTGAGGTGGCGGAATACTTGGTAATGAAATATCTTCTTCTAGTTGTGAGAGACATACTATGACATACATGTCGATAAGAGTATAGTCCTGTATCAACTGGCAGCTCGCCAAGTGCCGGATGGCAAAGAAATTAGCTATACAAGGGGAAAATGAGGCCTTGCTATATGCCAAGTAGCTCAGAGAGGTTCTAGCTGTGATTTTGGCCTAGGGCCTGAGGCCACATTAAGAAGTGGCACGAATGTTGGACTCTCGGTGACAAGTAAGAGATTCAAATTAGTGGCTGAGACAGGTGAGAACCTATCTAATAACCTGTAGAGGTTGGAGCGAGGCTCTAGCTATGAGTTGGGCCAAAGGGTGAATACTTCCACATGAGGATGGGTGGGGGCCTTGCGGGACTGAATTATGAATATACTAGAAAATGGCCTGCACCAAACCCTTCACAGAAATGTAGGGGAATAGAAATGTAATTGATGATTAAAAAGTAAGTTGGAACGCATGTACCTTGCTCAACTAGTGAGGTTGAGCTTGAGAAAGGATATTGTAGAGAGGAACCTAAAGACACAATGGGAATATCTCCAGGATGGTGTAAGTGCTAATTGAGATAACTGTGTTGTGTTTTAATATGTCAACAACAGGTTGATAAGTAAGAATGGTGGGAACCTAGAAAAATAAGGGAATTTATGTATAATGAGAACATACGTAGGCCAAACAAAATGAGTAAGTTAAAGAGATACCTGATTGAACTGAATCTAGATATGAGTTACCACTGTTTGTCCTTCTACTAGAAGGACCTGACGTATGTGTGAGAAAGAATAGCCTAAGTAATTAAATACAATAAATCAAGTAAAAAATGGCGCTATAAAATTAATTAAAATAATTAAGAATATCACTAACAAAGGCTAGCAAGCACTCATAAAAGTGAAAATAGCTCTAAAACCACTCAAATAGTATACCCCCAAAAAAAGAAAAAAGTGCGCTGTGCCTTTAAGTGCTAATTCAACCATCTTGGCTTTCCAGGGAGAGGGGTGATGATCTTTTGTTTTATCCTGTACCAATAAAAGGTTTTATTTCTATTCTGGTGCCGTCCTGCTTGTTTCAAGCACACCATTCAACTGTTCTACAGAATCCTGCAGAGAGGATTTGAAAGTGTTTATAGTTGGAGGCGGAGCAGACTTTATTCTGCTCTACCATTGTGAGTGGTATTCTCCTATTATTATTTTTTGCTTATACTGATTATACAGATTTACACTATATTGTGTCTTTTGTTTTCCTATATTTTTCTATTTATATGTGGAACCGATTTAAAGAGATACTCCTTCAATCTTCAGCAGTTCCTATATTCTAAGGAGTAAGTGTTTCTCTGTTTGAAATTCACAAAAGAGCACGTATTCACAGAGTATAAATTATTGGATAAAATGTATTTATATGGTATTTGCACTTTATTCACTATTGTCTGACCAATATTTGTTTATAGATTGTTTCTAAATTGTTGAATTAGCACTTAAAGGCACAGCGCACTTTTTTCTTTTTTTGGGGGGTTTACTATTTGAGTGGTTTTAGAGCTATTTTCAGTTTTATGAGTGCTTGCTAGCCTTTGTTAGTGATATTCTTAATTATTTAAATAAATTTTATAGCGCCATTTTTTACTTGATTTATTGTATTTTTTTGCACTTTATTCTGTAAAGCTCTGCTCAAGTAAGGCAGCTAGCAATATGTCACTATTTGAATATAGAGAAAATATGAAATATGGTTTTGAAGATTCAGACACTCCACATTATACCAATGCAAAATTTACTGATAATGATGATATAGAGGTTACTTTTAAAGATTTAGAGAAACTTCTAGCTAAAGAAATGAAATACAAATGGGAGATAGCCACTCTGGAGAGATATATTAAAGAGAAAATTACTCCCAGGGGCCTAAGATTTTCTAAAACTCCCACTTTCGAGAATGAAGAAAAAAATCAAAGATATGTAGAAATGTGGAATAATGCTCTTGAAAGATTTTCCACGGAGATGATGGGCATTGTCATAATGTGTAGAAGTGATGCTTTGAAAGATCTGGATAAAGACATTAAAAATATTCAGAAAACTTTAGAACCTACTGTAGAAACTAAAGATTATGAGGACCTGACCATACAGACAAAGAATAATCTTAATAGATTAGAAGAACAAGTGAGACAAGTTAAATGTAAGAAATTCAAAAGAGATATGGACGATTATAAGTTTAATAAAGTAAGAAACTATCAAAAATCATCAAGAGAAAATAGATATTATAAAAATAATAATACCAATCATTATTTTCCCAATACAAGGAAAATCAGAACAGACAGTTTTAATGAGTATGGTGGGTCCAAATGGAAGACACCTGAAAATACTAATAAAAGAAGGAATGAGTGGACTAAAGTGGAGTATAGACATAAACCACGGTATAATAGAAGAGACACAAGTCCCCCACAGAGGAATAGAGGAATAGAAGTTACAAATAGGTTTGAACCTTTAACAGGAGACCAACCAATACCCAGACAGAATGTTTTTTTAGGAAAGCAGAGAGAGAAGGTATCTTTCTCACCCCTAAAAAGAAGGAGAGACAGAGACCCAGAGGATGCAGGGGAGGGGTTGAATTTCAACAACGAAAAAAGAGGAAGGATGTCCAATTGGAGGAAGTGATGAATCTCTCTACATATAAACCGAATATAGATGAAATTAGGATTTTGAATAAGGGTTTGAAATTTGCACCAACAAGAAAATTTAATTCCTTTTCAGCCTATGTGGACATATTAAGATACTCTAGGACCTTGACTTTAAAAAGATTTTTTAATATGAATAAATTTGTGGATTTTAAAACAAATGGAACGCATACAGCCCTGAGAAATAAATCAAATTTTTTTCCTAGAACCTATAAAACCAGTGCAATTGAAATTTTTGAGAAGTCTGTGATTGAGGACTTAGATATAGAAAATAAAAAGAAAAAATTTAGGAGCAATCTAAGCGGACAAGAAAATAAAGCTCTACAGAATCTAAGGAAAAATAGAGAGATTATTATTAAGCCCGCAGACAAGGGTGGCAGTATTGTCATTCAAAATACTAATGATTATCTAGTGGAATGTTACAGACAATTAAAAGATACCAATGTATATATTGAATTAAAACATGATCCTACTCAAGAGATAAAATCCTCTTTGTTTGCACTATTGGAGAGAGGTAAAGAGATGGGTGTGTTAAATGATAAAGAATATAATTTTTTTAAAATTGAATTTCCTAGGACACCTGTCTTTTACACTTTACCAAAAGTGCATAAAAGTATGATACAACCCCCAGGTAGGCCAATTGTTTCTGGCATTGGCTCAATATCAGCTAATCTCTCCAAGTATGTGGATATTTGGTTGCAAGATTTGGTCAAGGAAATGCCTTCATATTTAAAGGATACTACAGATGTTATTAAAATTATTAAGAATGTAAGTTGGAAAGAGGGCTATTTTCTGGTGCCTTCAGATGTGTCATCATTATACACATCAATTCCACATGACTTAGGTTGTAATACAATTCAGGAATGTTTGAAAAAGTCAGGAAAATTCTCAGAAGAGCACGTTACATTTCTAATAGAGAGTATAAGATGGATTTTAGAAAATAATTATTTTATTTTTAATTCCAGATTTTATTTACAGCGTCAGGGTACAGCGATGGGGACCAGGTTCGCACCTAGCTATGCAAACTTATTTATGCTTGGCTGGGAAAATGATGTTATTTTCAATAACACGGCATGGGGAGCAGACCTGGTCACATACCATAGGTATATAGATGACCTATTTTTTATATGGAAGGGGACTTTAAGTGATTTGGAAATTTGTTTAACTAGTATTAATAATAGTAACTGGGGTATTGAATTAAATAGTCAATTTAGTACTAAAAGTATTAACTTTTTAGATTTGGAGATTTATACAGAAGAGGATATTCTTAAAACAAATTTTTTTTTTTTTTAAAGTGGACGCTAATAGTTATGTCTTATATAATAGCAGACACTATACGCCTTGGTTGAATAATATACCAAAAGGTCAATTACAAAGGATTCGGAGAAATTGCACTGACAATGATATTTTTAAAGAACAAGCTAAGACAGTTCTAGATAAATTTGTACAAAAGAAATATCCCGAAACATTACTTGAAAAAGCATTTGAAGAGACTAATTTATTAAGTCAACAAGAATTAATTTCCAAATGTAATACAATTAAAAGATCTGACAATTTTGATTTAATACCCTTAGTTCTAGATTTTAATAGTGATAATAAGAAAGTTAAAACTATTATAAATAGACACTGGCACCTTCTTAAAAAAGATAAAGAGCTATTAAAAGTGATCCCTGATAAACCTTTTATTACTTTTAGAGGAGCAACAAGTTTTAAACAGATGCTAACTTTTAATCACCCAAAAGCGGAAGTAGTTACTACTTTTTTTAAAAATAATAAAAATGGTTTTTATTCATGTGGTAAATGTGTGGGCTGTAAATGCAGTAAAAATAGAACTATTAAGGGTATTAGTAAATTTAAAACAAAGTATAAAGAAGAAGATTTCCAAATAAACGATTTTATAACTTGTTTTAGTAAAAATCTTATTTATCTTTTAATTTGTCCGTGCGGATTGCAATATGTTGGCCGGACTATTCGTCCTCTACATAAAAGAGTGTATGAACATATTAATAATATTAAAAAGGGTTTTGAACAGCATAGCGTTTCAGCTCATTTTAAAAGATATCATAAGTCAGATCCAAGTGGTTTAACATTTTTAGGGATTCAGATAGTGAAAAAATCTTGGAGAGGTGGCAACTATATTTTAGACATTGGGAAGGAAGAAATGAAATGGGTACATAAATTAGGTACCCTAGAGCCCAATGGACTTAATATAGAATTAGATTTATATAACTTTTTATGATAAGTCCCCCCCCCTTCTTTTATATATATATATATATATTTAAAAAAAAAAATTTCCTCTGCTCTCACATATTTAAACATTTTTTTCTTGAAGATTGAGGTTATTTATATTTATCTATTATTGGTCCATACATTTATATGTCTGTTATGAATTTTTATATGAAGTAATCTCTATATCCCCTTTTTTCCATGTAGTAGGATATTCACTTGTATATGTGTATTAAACCTAACCTATTTCCTTTATTGAATGATATTATTAGTATTATATATATAATATTTTAGATAATGGACATTTATATGAAGAGACATTTAGGCAATATGCCCTAGAGTCCATAGACTTTGATTACATTTGGGACTAGACTAATTATGTGCATTGAAGATGATACCACGCCTACATAGACGGGTATATATTTTGAGAGACGGCAACCACCCGAACGTGATCTGAGGAAGCCGGCAAGGCGAAACGCGTCATCACGTTTTTGAACGCACGACGTCAGTACGTGTTACTAGCACCTCCTATTCCCGGAAACATCTAACCACCGAAAGACCGCAAGTGCATGCCGCGAGTCAAAAGTGGGTCTGAACCATCTTGGCTTTCCAGGGAGAGGGGTGATGATCTTTTGTTTTATCCTGTACCAATAATAGGTTTTACGTCTATTCTGGTGCCGTCCTGCTTGTTTCAAGCACACCATTCAACTGTTCTACAGAATCCTGCAGAGAGGATTTGAAAGCGTTTATAGTTGGAGTAGACTTTATTCTGCTCTACCATTGTGAGTGGTATTCTCCTATTATTATTTTTTGCTTATACTGATTATACAGATTTACACTATATTGTGTCTTTTGTTTTCCTATATTTTTCTATTTATATGTGGAAGCGATTTAAAGAGATACTCCTTCAATCTTCAGCAGTTCCTATATTCTAAGGAGTAAGTGTTTCTCTGTTTGAAATTCACAAAAGAGCACGTATTCACAGAGTATAAATTATTGGATAAAATTTATTTATATGGTATTTGCACTTTATTCACTATTGTCTGACCAATCTTTGTTTATAGATTGTTTCTAAATTGTTGAATCAGCACTTAAAGGCACAGCGCACTTTTTTCCTTTTTTTTTTTTTTTTTTGGGTATACTATTTGAGTGGTTTTAGAGCTATTTTCACTTTTATGAGTGCTTGCTAGCCTTTGTTAGTGATATTCTTAATTATTTAAATTGATTTTATAGCGCCATTTTTTACTTGATTTATTGTATTTTTTTGCACTTAATATATATTTGTTTATCCTTTTTAGATTCTGAACCAGTGATTAAAACTGAGCCACTGTCTCCCACCATTTGTGAGCCGCCACGGCCGGTGGAAATTTCTTCCAGCCAGGAGAGAAGCTCCAGGTTGCAATGTCAGGCCTGTGGCACCTACTGCAACAACCAGTGCGGGATGAACTATCAGTGGAATCCACAGAGACTGTACCACGCCCCCCCAGGAGATGGAAACCAGGGAAAGCCCTATGTTGCGCCTCCACCACCATACTTTAATGGGAACCCATCATCCCATTGCTTTGTCAGCAGAGGAGATGGCATGTCACACCCCACGTCTCCAAGCTACGGGAACGTAGTGATGAACCCCCTGTCTCCTCACTACGCAGGCTATCGCACAGTTGCAGAACCCATCTCTCCATATGCCTTGAATGAGAGGATGGGCAATCCGATGTTTGGCACTTATGAAAGCAGCCATCAAGCCCCTCTGAACAGCGCCGGCAGCAGTGTGGCGAGTATGTGTGCTGTGCTGATGGTTCCCACTTATCTCTACAGAAATTGTCTTCCATGTTCTCGCGCATGGCTGCCATTCAGGGATGTTTTAGTAAAGCGGACCTGTCATGTTTTTTTTTTTTAGCCCATTCAGCCTAATGATTATGCACATATTTAGCTTTAAAATGTAGCTTCATATTGTATTTAACAATTTTCAGAGAAAAGGCCGTAACACCTATAGTGACAGTCACTCAGACTGCCACTAGAGTCCTAGGACAGAGCTGCACAGTGTGCAGCACCCACGTTCATTGTCTCCAAGCTCTGCATGGAGGCACTGAATGAGGAGCTGCTGATTGGCACCGCACAGTGTTTTGCTGCACTTGCGCTATATCCTCCTAATGCTTTCCTATGTGAAGCCATTGGCCTAGCTGAGATCATAATAATTTATCATCTCAGCTGTGGAGGCGGGACTAGCCACAGCGAAACTGGAACAGCGTGGGGAAAAGGTGACTAAAAATACCTTTCTCATGAGATCGGAGGGGCAGGTATCTAAACATATACACACACTAACTGAGACACATACACACAGAGACACTCTGACTGAGACACGTACACTGACTGAGACACATACACGCACACACACTCTGACTGAGACACATACACACACACACACTCTGAGATACATACACGCACACACACTCTGACTGAGACACATACGCGCGCACACACTCTGACTGAGACACATACGCGCACACACTCTGACTGAGACACATACGCGCATACACTCTGAGACACATACGCGCATACACTCTGACTGAGACACATACGCGCACACACACTGACTGAGACACATACACGCACACACACTCTGACTGAGACACATACGCGCGCACACTCTGACTGAGACACATACGCGCGCACACTCTGACTGAGACACATACGCGCGCACACTCTGACTGAGACACATACGCGCGCACACTCTGACTGAGACACATCCGCACACACACTGACTGAGACACATACACGCACACACACTCTGACTGAGACACATCCGCACACACACTGACTGAGACACATACACGCACACACACTCTGACTGAGACACATCCGCACACACACTGACTGAGACACATACACGCACACACACTCTGACTGAGACACATCCGCACACACACTGAGACACATACACGCGCACGCACTCTGACTGAGACACATGCGCGCACACACTCTGACTGAGACACATGCGCGCGCACACAAACACACTGACACTCACTCTCTGACTGAGACGCACACACACTCTCTGACTGACACGCACACGCACACTGATAGACACTCTCTGAGACGCGCGCACACACTCACAAATAAGCATTTTTGTTTTAATTTAAATCCACCCAGCCATCCTACCTATCTTTCCCTGGGGTCCAGTGGGGGCTGCTCTCTAATCTTCTTGTAGTTCCTCTCTGATCCCCAGCAATCTCTCTATAGTGATGCCAGGGCCGGAGTGACGTCATATTCCGGCTCTGGCATTACTAAACAGTGCGAGGGAGCAGAGAGGAACTACAGGAAAACTACTGCTCTCTCGCGTGCCACCTCCTTGCTGCCTCAGTCAGCGGCCTCCATGCTACCCAGAGCGGCTGTTTTCAATGTTTCCCTTGGTGGGAACAAACCTCAGGCGCCAGAGAGAAATTTTTCTGGCGCCGATACAGAAGATGTTTTTGTTAACAGGAGTAGTCCCAGAAGATTGGAAGTTAGCGAATGTTGTGCCCATTTACAAGAAAGGTAATAGGGAGGAGTCGGGCAACTATAGGCCAGTAAGCCTTACTTCAGTAGTGGGGAAAGTGATGGAAACCATGTTAAAGGATAGGATTGCTGAACATCTAAAAACACATGGATTTCAAGATCAGAGACAACATGGGATTACTTCAGGGAGATCATGCCAAACTAATCTTATTGATTTTTTTGATTGGGTAACTAAAATTAGCAGTAGACATTGCTTACCTAGATTTCAGTAAGGCTTTTGACACTGTTGCACATAGAAGGCTTATCAATAAACTGCAATCTTTAAGTTTGGATTCCAATATTGTTGAATGGGTAAGGCAGTGGCTGAGTGACAGGCAACAGAGGGTTGTAGTTAATGGAATATATTCGAAGCTTGTACTTGTCACCAGTGGGGTACCTCAGGGATCTGTACTTGGACCCATTCTCTTTAATATTTTTATTAGTGATATTGCTTGATGGTAAGGTATGTCTTTTTGCAGATGATACTAAGATATGTTGATGTTCCAGGAGGGATAGAAACATAGAAACATAGAAACATAGAATGTGACGGCAGATAAGAACCATTCGGCCCATCTAGTCTGCCCAATTTTCTAAAAGCTTTCATTAGTCCCTAGCCTTATCTTATAGTTAGGATAGCCTTATGCCTATCCCATGCATGCTTAAACTCCTTTACTGTGTTAACCTCTACCACTTCAGCTGGAAGGCTATTCCATGCATCCACTACCCTCTCAGTAAAGTAATACTTCCTGATATTATTTTTAAACCTTTGTCCCTCTAATTTAAGACTATGTCCTCTTGTTGTGGTAGTTTTTCTTCTTTTAAATATAGTCTCCTCCTTTACTGTGTTGATTCCCTTTATGTATTTAAATGTTTCTATCATATCACCCCTGTCTCGTCTTTCCTCCAAGCTATACATGTTAAGATCCTTTAACCTTTCCTGGTAAGTTTTATCCCGCAATCCATGAACCAGTTTAGTAGCCCTTCTCTGAACCCTCTCTAAGGTATCAATATCCTTCTGAAGATACGGTCTCCAGTACTGTGTACAATACTCCAAGTGAGGTCTCACCAGTGTTCTGTATAATGGCATGAGCACTTCCCTCTTTCTACTGCTAATACCTCTCCCTATACAACCAAGCATTCTGCTAGCATTTCCTGCTGCTCTAAAATGAAGCCAAATGACAAATGATTTACGTAAACTAGAAAAATGGTCAGAATTGTGGCAACTGACATTTAATGTGGATAAGTGCAAGATAACGCATCTTGGACGTAAAAACCCAAGGGCAGAGTACAGAATATTTGATAGTCCTAACCTCAACATATGAGGAAAAGGATTTAGGGGTGATTATTTCTGATGACTTAAAGGTAGGCAGACAATGTAATAGAGCAGCAGGAAATGCTAGCAGAATGCTTGGTTGTATAGGGAGAGGTATTAGCAGTAGAAAGAGGGAAGTGCTCATGCCATTGTACAGAACACTGGTGAGATATCACTTGGAGTATTGTACACAGTACTGGAGACCGTATGTTCAGAAGGATATTGATACCTTAGAGAGGGTTCAGAGAAAGGCTACTAAACTGGTTCATGGATTGCAGGATAAAACTTACCAGGAAAGGTTAAAGGATCTTAACATATATAGCTTGGAGGAAAGACGAGACGGGGGGGGATAGGATAGAAATATTTAAATATATAAAGGGAATCAACACAGTAAAGGAGGAGACTATATTTAAAAGAAGAAAAACTACCACAACAAGAGGACATAGTCTTAAATTAGAGGGACGAAGGTTTAAAAATTAAAATCAGCAAGTATTACTTTACTAAGATGGTAGTTAATGCATTGAATAGCCTTCCAGCTGAAGTGGCAGAGGTTAACACAGTAAAGAAGTTTAAGCATGCGTGGGATAGGCATAAGGCTATCCTAACTATAAGATAAGGCTAGGGACTAATGAAAGTATTTCAAAAATTGGGCAGACTAGATGGGCCGAATTGTTCTTATCTGCCGTCACATTCTATATTTCTATGTGTATACTTTTTTTAGGGTTTTTTAAAGTGATAATTTGCTTAATACGTTAAATGACTTAAAGTATCTTTTTATCTCAAAATATTTGTGAACACAGGCAATTAATCCATAGTAATTAATTAGTATCTTTGTAAGATTTTCACAATTTCCTTATGTTATATCCTTTTTTAATTTTTGTTTATTAGATCCTGAGCAAGAAAACCGTAACAGACGAGAACATTTTATGCGTGAGAGCGCTCACGCTATGCATCCCCAGAATGCTCCTTTCCAGGATCGGAGGAGTGCGGTGGTGCCGTGTCCAGGCTGTGGTACATTTTGTAACAACCAATGTGGGGCCAGCTTGCAGTGGGAGCAGAAGAGGCCACACCAAGTTCCACCGCATGTTCTGGACGGCAACCGGTTCGTCTCTCCTTCAAACCCATATTTTAATGGAAATACAGCATTACCTCATCTTCAAAATGGGAGACCAGGGATCAGACATTGCACACCATCCGGAACTACTCAAGGAAATGTAGGAATGATACAGTTATCTCCTCACTACACTGCGTATCGCAGGCCCAGCGACCCAAAGTCACCTAACGGGCTGCCTCCAAGGTCTGAGAATTCCTCTGGGGCCACCTCTATGCCTTCATGTACTATTGGGGGCAATGGAGGAGGTGTGCCTACTTATGTTCAAAGCCAGGGAAACAGGAATGCAACATTCCCCAATGGTGGCAATACACGGAGGTCACAAACCATGTCTCCCTTAGCTGCTATCGAAACCATGCCTGTGTTTAGTGGTAACGGAAGCCCTGGTGTCCATAATGAGCAGAGAATGAGACACCCATCTCCAGCAGTGACCAGTAGTGATGGTAGCAGAGAGAGGGGGACTGTGCCAAAGCAATACCAAAACACTGCTAGAAGACCAGACCACTGGCGCCACTCAGGCCAAGGGAATCCTTCTCTGGGCAGAAGTGTACAACAGATTGGCCAGTCTCAAGCCAATAATGGTAAACCACTATATCATAAAATAGGAGAAGCTGTTCGTGACAAAAGCCCCTCTACAACGGTTATACCAAACAGTCAGCTTGCCAGGAATGCAAAACAATCACCGTCACCTATCACCAGTCAGGAATCTAGCAGAGTGGTGGTCACTGCAAGTCTATGTGACGTCGGTGGGAAACGCGTTGGCCCTCCAATTACATCAGATAGTGCCCTGCCTGTTAAGAGAGCCAGCCCACCCATAATCATCATCGACAGCCTAGAAGAAACGGACAACCCTTCCCAAAACAACGCAATCAATAGCCAGACCACTGCCCGTTCGACTCCACTTAATTCCAAGCTTGGGAACCCTGTTTCTGCTTCAGCCATGCCAAGTGGGAGTCAAGATACCCGGAAAACACAACTTGAAAATAAAGACGGAAATCCTGTGAAACGACCCCCACCTCCAATTACCATCAGCAGTATCAGAAGTGCTGGTGTGTTTATCCCTCCAGCATATAAGGCTAAAAACATTGCTAGCAATTTGTCTTCTCCAGTTATTATCATTGATGATAAAGAAAGCAGCGAAAGCAGCAGTTTAGTGAACAACACTAATGAGATCAGAAGTTTCACAATTGGAACTCCACTGGGCACCAACGTCAAACCAGGTGGCACTCCTACATTCACTAATTTCAGAGCAGGAGGGACTCCTCCAGTCACTAATGTCAAACCAGGTGGGACCCCCCCAGCTAATAATTTCAGAGCAGGAGGGACTCCTCCAGTCACTGCTAAACCAGCTGGGACCCCACCAATCACAATTGTCAGACCAGGTGGGACTCCTCCAGTCACAAATGCCACAGCAGGTGGCACTCCACCAGCCACCAACAATAAAACAGGTGGGACTCCCCCAGTCTCCAGTGGAGCCACATCTTTCCTTAGTAAAATGCAGACTCAGAGTGTTGCACAAGGCAGTCCTGTTGTGGTGAATAATTTACAAATGCAACAATCTTCTAACATTATTGTGGCCGGTAATCCTGGCCTTGGTAATTCGACTCTTCCTGGAAATCAAAACATTGTGTTAACATTTCCTGTTACTGTTGGCAGTTCCGGAATTATGCTTGCAACTCCGGTGAATTTTGCTGACAACCAGGGCATGAAGCCCATTAACAGAGTGCCAATTAGCAAGAACCCAAGACTTGTGCAAACCAGTACCATTCCCTTGAACTCAAGGCCTGGTAATGGGAATGCCAAGTTTGCTCCAGTAGCAATGACCTCCATAATAGGTCCTAAAGTTTCCAGTCCACCTGGGCAAGCCAAGCCTATAACCATCGGTGTTAATCCACAAACAACTAGTCTTGCCAGAAATCTAAATTTAAAGAATACTGAAGTCCAGAAGGTCAACACCGGAGGCTTAAAATCTGTGTCTGTGACAGCTAGCGGAAATCAACCCGTAGGACAAGCAATTCCTCTATTTGTTGATGCAAATTCAAGAATTATTCTCACTGCTCCTTCCAAGGATTCTTCAGGAATAGGCAATGCTACTGTAGTGACGGTCAACGGCAATGTTGTCACCGGAAATGTTGTTGGTGGGAAATTGGCTTTTAGGAACCTTACTCCGGTTAATGTAAATGGTGGTCTGGGTATTGGTAACACTACCATTTTCACAGTTGATAGTTCGTTAGGTATTGGAAATGCTGCTCCTGTGGCACTCTCTAGCAATGCTACCGCTGTCCATAATAAGGGAACTTTAAATGTCAACAGCCCTCAGCTTTTGACTGTAAATAATGCAGTGGGCTTGAGCAATGCTGGGACAGTTGGGAGTGTTAATTCGGTTAACCCAAGCAGTGTTTCTCAGACATCTCCTGCCAAATTTCTCAGCTTTGATCAGCAAAGCAGTGGTATCATAATACGAAAGGTTGGTGACAATACTCCCCAGTCCAAAATCCCACAGACACTGGCCAATACAGAACATCAAACTGTTATGGTAGACAGACTTTTTAAGTGTAACCGATGCGAGGAAAGATTTAGTAGCCTTGAAAATGTGACCGCTCACCAGAAGGTGCATGAAGACACAAATTCCACGGTGCAAAACTGTGATGATGGACATGCCAAAGAATCGTCAGAGACCGATGGGTCGGGAGGAGCTGATGGGTCTTCTCCAACTATACTTTATACAACCCAAGGTGACGACGGCAGCACAGTATATGTAGTTACTGTATAGATCTGCAAACGTGTTCTTTGATGGAAACTGCAAAGTATTAATGTTCCAAATTTGTGATTTTTTATTTTGTTTTGAGACTTTACACTTCATTTAAAAATTATATTAAAATGTGTAAGTTGAGGTTTATTAGACGAAAAGACGATTTTACTTATTCACTATTAAAAAGTGTTTCTTGACTGGGTTATCAAACATACCAGCTGACAAACCTTGCTTTCAGCGAGTGAGTGTGTTACTCATTCTGCACGCCTCAAACCGTACCATTGTCATTGGACCTGGAAGATCATCAATTTCTCAATATTTTGACAAACTGCACTACATAAAGATGTAAATCACCTTTTTTTTTTTTTGTTTTTTTATGGTAAAAATGTTGTATATGTTACAAAAGTAGAAATGGAGCATTTCTAAACCTCAAAAACATTTCCTAGAACCTGTATTGTTTCATTTTCTGATTTTACTAACGTGGGGCATTTTTAACAATATTGCTTTTATTAGCATCAGCTTAGGCATGTTAAAGGACAACTGTCGCAACAAAACTATTTTTTATATAATCATCCTTTCATCAAGTTTGGAAAAGAAATGTAAAAAATATTAAATAAAATGTATGGTTTTTAAATGAATTGTATGTAAAGGAAATGAGGAAAGATTTTGTATGACCGGATCGTCTGCCAAATACATACACCTTGTGTCAGACATGGTTTGCAAACAGACAGTCCGTCTCTATGGTCTTCCCAGCTTCACTTTCTGCACAGAATCAGGGAAGACCATAGAGACTAACTGTCCTACCCAAGGTGTATGTATATAGTTGAAGCACCCTGTCACAGACTAAAAGGGGATGGTTTTTATTTAATTTTTTACATACACTTCATTAAAAATAAATCTATTTCCCTTAAAAACTTGCAGGAAGGATTATTATATTAAAAAATAGTTTAGAGGTTGACGGTTGTGCTTTAAGTGAAATTAAATCCATTTCTCTACCTCTTGTGGAGAGGATAAAGGCCAAATCTAATTACCTTATATTTTCAGAAGTCTTTTGTGAAGTTAACTTTTGTTAAATGGACACTCCAGGCAATAAAACAAAATTAATGCATTTAAGTGTTGGCCTTATTAATGTGCTGAATAGTTTTGCATGCTCAAATATGGATAGTCTTTTGCAATAATATTAATGTTTTGCAGCTTTCTAAGCTATGAACCCATCTCATTAGCGTCACAGCCATTGTAACGTGCATCCTTAACCCGTGTGTACGCACCGCAACCAGTGACAACACGGGTCAAAGCTACATGTAGACAGTGTGACAAGGAGGGTACACACAGGCAGACATGCAGTAAATTTAACTCTTTCTGTCTGTCTTCCTGTGCATGTCTGCTAAACACTGCCGTCATAGCTTAGTGTGTGTATGGATCATTGTTTAGTAGATATGTGCAGGGATTTATAATTCCGGTTACAAATCATAAATTGTTCCTCCTTGGTCAGTTTTACCTTCTCGGCCTGCCTGTCCGCCTATCAGTAGGGAGTGAAGGTCTGCAAGGAGCAGTATTGGGAGCTGCACAACTCCACAAGCTTCCTGCACGTAGCGGAAATTTTTGCTGATTTTTTTTTTTTTTTTTATCTTTATTGATCATATGCATTAGAAATAAAAATTCAAGGTTTTCATCCCAAAGCGTTTTCTTATCTTTGAGACGAACTGGACCTGACTGGGATGCACCATAGAGATTTGCTATAGAGTTGGTATATAACGGAAAGGGATTGTGGGGTTTTGTTTGTGAGAGAGGGGTCGTGCAGCTCCCTTGATGCAGGAACAACTAGCATTGGGCACATTAATTATTTGCATTTATTGAAGAATACAACACATCACCCTGTTTAATTCATAAATAAAGTAGCTTTACATTTTTCACCCACTTTTTGATTTGTATACAGAGGCGTGTGCGCTGATCACTTATTTTGCACTTTCCTATTTTCACAAGCGATGCTGGAATTGTGGCTTTCATTCCAAACTTTAGGAACACACTCAGTATATCACAATCACTCCAAAAATAGAGGCAAAAACAGATGACCCCTTTAAAACGTGCTATCCGTGGTATTTGAGGAATGAAAGCCAAGGGGTTTCTGATACCACCAAAACTTAGAACGCCACAACTTTTTTTAGCGAAATCCGAACATACGCCATTTAATCATAGTGTGTGACATTTTGGGGGTTAGGAAAGAAAATGTTGCATTCGGTTTCATGTTTGTGGCAATTTTGTGCACGTGCGCCATTTTCTTATTTATAAAACTATATATACTGAGGATTCCTGTGTGAATAACCAAGCTAAACGGCGCTGCAGAGAAGACTTCGAGTTAAACCGTTTACGAACAGTTGAAGGCCTGAAGGTAAGCCTGCATCATGGATGGACCTCCTGGCACAGTAATAACATAATGCCAATGAAGTTGTTATGGTGCCCAAAGGTTCCCTTTAAGCATTTCTAAAAACGACTTGAGTTACATTCACCAAATGACCACCAAAGGGTAATTTTCAGGTGCTTTGCAATAATTATGAGAGAGGTTTGTTTTAGGAACATCCTCTGTTGGGTTTTGCTTCCCTTTCTGCATTTTCAGAAAACGTGGCACTTTTCCAGTCTGTGTCTCCCCAGCATTCCCTCGCTAACGCTCGCCTTGTTCTTCACCCACCGAGTCTTTCCAAGGGTTCCACCCCCTGATCTGTAAATAGAAATGTTGATTTGTGCATCTTGGTGTGTTGGATCTTTCTGTGTAGTTTTCGTGTTTCATTGAAATTGCTGCCAATATATGAATCTGTAAATAGTTTTTCTATATTTCAGTGTTTTATTCTAACCGATGTAGTATTACTTGCCTGATTTGTCACTGCTACCTCAACATGTGACCTTACTTTTAGTTTTCTTTTTTCACAATTCATACTTTCTAATCAATAAATATTTTAAAGCTAAAACTGTCTCTGCGTGTTTGTAACTTGTTCCTCCGTTGGGGAGTCCTGTTACTCAAAACACAATTACCGGGCTTAACAGAAGCTGTCTTACCGCATGTTTTATTGTTTGGGGGTTTTGTTTTTGGTAAGTATGTTGTCGCCATGTTAGACAAGACGCGGAAAATTAAATGGCTACGTTGCATCTGGTTTTGCAGCTCTAGGATATTTAGAGTGGCTGTCTTGAAAAGTGTTGTAATTACACAAGAAAATAATTTACGAAACAACTTTGGCTTAATGAAGCAGTTTTAGTGTGTATATCATGCTTCTGCTGTCTCACTGCTCAATTCACTGCCATTTAGGAGTGAAATCACTTTCTTTATGGACCCTAGTCACCCCTCCTTACATGTGACTTACACAGCCTTCCTAAACACTTCCTGTAAAGAGTCATCTAATGTTTATACTTCCTTTATTGCAAATTCTGTTTAATTTAGAATTTCTTATCTCCTGCTCAGATAATAGCTTGCTAGACCCTGCAGGAGTCACCTGTATGTAATTAAAGTTCAATTTACAGAGCAGGAGATAACTTTTAACCCTTTAAGGACTGAGGCAATTGTACAGGTTCTGATCAAAATAAAATGTAAACAAAGCCTTTAACCCCTTAACGGCGTTCTATGCCGTCCCCAATATAATGGACTTTAAAGCCGTTGTGGTGGCATAGAACGCCGTGACGGCTTTCTTCCCCAGGAGCTCCGCGGTACTTACCCCTGCTGCGACCCGCTTCGGGAGGGCAGCCCTCCCCCAACAAATCAGGCCCCTATAAAGAGTGATCACATGCCCCCCCATAGCTGGCTGTGGATTTGCCAGCAGGGGGGCTGTCAGAAAGTCCCCCTGCTGGTGGGTAGTGTAAAAAAAAAAATATTAAACCTGTTAAAATAAATTAAATGTGTGTATGTGTATATGTTACGTTGCAGTGCAGACAGGCGAGCAGCAGCAGGGTGACAACGCCAAAAGCGTGCACAGCCGCTACAGTGAATGTCACATCCTGATAGTTTGCAGTTCGGGTTCGGGTTCCTTTGATCGCTATTTGACGCTTCTATTTGACTCTCAGATATGAAGTGAACACCCAAATATTCTATTTAGCGCCAAAAAAATACTTTTTAAAACTCCAATGTAAACAGCAGATTAGCAGCAAAACAATTAGAATGTTTACAATTGCGCTGTAACCGTAGTATTAGAAGATATGAAGTGCATGCCCCAAAATGTACTATTTAGCAGGTTAGCAGCAAAACAATTAGAATATTTACAAGTGCGCAGAAAGCACACTATTAGACGCTTCGATTTGACTCTCAGATATGAACAGGCCCCAAAATGTACTATTTAGCAGGTTAGCATCAAAACAATTAGAATGTTTACCACTGCGCAGTAAGAGCAGTATTTGACGCTTCTATTTGACTCTCAGATATGAAGTGCACCCCACTAAAATACTATTTAGCAGTTTAGGATCCCCCCCAAAAATGTAAGTTTTAAAACTGAAATGTGACAGCAGTATTTGATGCTTCTATTTGACTCTCAGATATGAAGTGCACCCCACTAATGCACTACCCCACTAATGTACTATTTAGCACCAACAAAAAAAATTACTTTTTAAAACTCCGATGTAACCGCGGTATTTGATGCTTCTATTTGACTCTCAGATATGAAGTGCACCCCACTAATGTACTAGTTTACAGAATTATTTCCTAAGCTGTCAAACATTTGTTGATTGACTGCCTTGCTGCCTTTCAAAACGAACCATTAAATCGCCGAACACTGAACTCCAACCCGAACATACAGTGATATGTCCGTGTTCGGGTCCGGGGTCCAAAAAACGTAATGTTCGGTACAAACCCGAACTTTTTAGTTCAGGTTTGCTCAACTCTACTCACATGTATTAATTATGTGTTTCTGAACGGTTATGGTACCACCCCTCACAACATTTAATTAATTTTCTCATTTCACACGGGTATCATACACTTGCCATCTGGTATTTTGGAATGCAAAAATTTACAGACTGCGCTAGCAGATCCAGAATCGGTTAACAAACTGATCAAGATTGAGTTAGAACAGGGATTTGTTTTGGGGCCTTTTAGGTCCCCTCTATTTACTTCTTGGAGGATGAATCCTATTGGTATAGTCACTGGTAAATCTTCACTCAAACACAGATTAATCATTGAACTATCAGCACCACATTCCTCCAGGCTACCTAGACTGAATTCTCTTATACCCTCAGAAGAATTCTCCCTGCCATCTGGGCCATTCTTGCAGCTGGGGTAGGAACTTGGCTCAGTAAAACAGATATTGTCAATGCATTTAAACTACAGTGGTACCTCAGTAAATTTTCAATTTACAAATAAAAATCCATTGAAAATAATGCCTCGGTTTACAAAATATTTTCACATGCAAAGCAAGTTTACCCAGGATGCATTGCATCTGGGAGGTTTATAGCACTGCCCCCTGCATGCTGGAGCCTGCGGGTAGCACGTCGCGTCGAGTGTGGAGGTCTTTTGCATTGAGTTTTGGAGCCATTCTCGAAATTGTTTGCAGTGGTTTTGGGACTTTTTTGCTGCATTTCTCAAGCGGTGGAAAGGTAGGGAGCTGAGCTTCATAGTTTGCATGCCTTTTATTGCATTGGGGGTTGGTTTCCATGCCAGCTTATTTTTTTTTTTTTACGTCCAGAATGGAATAATTGGTTTTCAATGCATTCCTATGGGAAACATTACAAATGTTTTGCGATGAGAAACGTCCTGGAGATTGCATTAAATTTGTAAACTGACGTACCATTGTACTTCCCATCCACCCCTCACTTCGGCCTCTGCACAGCATTAAATGGCAGGGTTTATATTATTTATTTTCCCGGCCCACGTTTGGTTCCAAAAGCAGTCCTAAGATATTCTATATATTTGCAGAAACCCTATGTTGGTTGCTACTTAATGAGTGCAGATGCCTGACTGTTATTCATTACCTAGACTATTTTCTCACCATTGAAGACCAATCCCCCCTCCACCCCACCGCAGTCTCACAACAGCAATTAATCTTTTTGAATCTCTAGGTATACCGGTCTCCCCAAAAAAGTCAGACGGGCAGACACGGTAATTAATTATTCAACTAGATTCTGACAATATGCAGTCCAGTCATAAGATTGATGGCACCCGGTCAAGCATTGACCTGTACTTGGAATTAGGTTCTTGCAACCACAAGAATTACAGTCTCTGCTTGGTTCGCTCAATTCTGCCATGAGGATTATCCCATAAGGTAGATCTTTAATTTCCCGACATCTGTTTGTTCCCTGACCTTCCCTCAGACAATCTTGCATCACTTTAAACCAGGCCCGGACTGGCCATCGGGCACACCGGGCAAATGCCCGGTGGGCCTCGGTGGCCATGGGCCGAGGCCGGCAGGGGAGATCACAGGATCTCCCCTGCCGGTCTATGCAGGGCCGGCACTCTCCTAGCGCCGGCCCCGCTGTTTGTCACGACGGGCCGGTGGGGAGATCAAGGATCTCCCTGACCGGCCCACATGCGGCCGCCGGCGGGGAGGGAGGGAGGGAGCCAGCTAGGCTGGAGAGAGGACCCGGCGGAGCTCTAACTTGCAGCTCCGCCGGGTTCCTCTCGCGAGATCCGGCGCGTTGCCATGGCAACGACCGGATCTCGCGAGAGTGAACTCTAGCCTCACGGGCTAGAGTTCACTCACCCACGAGGACCACCAGGGAACACCGCGTGCCGGACCCCCCCTCCCAGTCCCAGCGTGCCGGTCCCCCCCCCTCCCATGCTAAAGGTAAGAAGGGAGGGGGGGAAATAATGACTTTTTTTTATTTTTATTTTATTTACCCCCCCCTACACACACACACAATAACATTTATACAGCACTCTCACACCCATCACACACAGCACTCTCTCCCACATCTCCCACAGCACTCTCACACCCATCACACACAGCACTCACAGCACTCTCCACACAGCACTCTCACCCATCACACACAGCACTCTACACACATTACACACAGCACTCTCTCACACAGCACTCAGCACTCTCTCCCACAGCACTCTCACACCCATCACACACAGCACTCTCTCCCACAGCACTCTCACAGCACTCTCTCCCACAGCACTCTCACCCATCACACACAGCACTCTCACACACAGCACTCTCACACCCATCACACAGCACTCTCACACACAGCACTCTCACACCCATCACACACAGCACTCTCTCACACAGCACTCTCACACAGCACTCTCACACACAGCACTCTCACCCATCACACACAGCACTCTCACACACATTACACACAGCACTCTCACCCATCACACACAGCACTCTCACACACATTACACACAGCACTCTCTCACACAGCACTCTCACCCATCACACACAGCACTCTCACACACATTACACACAGCACTCTCTCACACAGCACTCTCACACCCATCACACACAGCACTCTCTCACACAGCACTCTCACACCCATCACACCCAGCACTCTCTCACACAGCACTCTCACACCCATCACACCCAGCACTCTCACACCCATCACACACAGCGCACTCTCACAGAGCACTCACACACACACACAGCACTCTCTCACAGCACTCTCACAGAGCACTCTCTCACACCCATCTCACACAGCACTCTCACACCCATCACTCACACACGGCACTCTCACACCCATCACTCACACACGGCACTCTCACACACATCACACACACACCGCACCCTCACACACACACATACACCGCACCCTCACACACACACACACACATACACCGCACCCTCACACACACACATACACCGCACCCTCACACACACACATACTGCACCCCTCACATACACACAGAACCCCCCCAACACACTGCACCACACACATACACAATACTTCCAAATATATATATATATATATATATATATATATATATATATATATATATATATATACACACACACACACACACAACACTCTTAAAGGACCACTCTAGCCACCCAGAACACTTCAGCTTAATGAAGTGGTCTTGGTGCTAGGTCCTTCTAGGGTTAACCCATTGTTTTATAAACATAGCAGTTTCAGACCCATAGTCAAACAAGCGTCCATTGGAAAGCATTATAAATGCTTTCCTATGCGACCGGCTGAATGCGCGCGCAGCTCTTGCCGCGCGTGCGCATTCAGCCGACGGGGCGGATCGGAGGAGGAGAGCTCCCCGCCCGGCGCTGGAAAAAGGTAAGTTTTAACCCCTTTCCAGAGCCGGGCGGGAGGGGGTCCCTGAGCCACATATGCATCACATTACACCACAAACACAACACGACTAAAACCGACCTTATTACACAATACCACACCACGACCAGCTCACTCTACACACACGCAATACCACAAGCAGGCTCCAAACACATGCACAATACTCTTTCCTGGCCTTTTGTCTCCTGGTATCCATTTATAGAGACACCAGAGACAAGTTGCAAGGAAACACAGTGCAAGCATGTTATTAAATTTGCTTGCACTGTGCAGAACAAATACAGGACTTTTTTCTCATGCTAGAGCTCTTCAGCAGAGCTCTGCGCATGGTCTGCCCTGGAAGAGCATTGAACCAACATGCTCACTTTGAGAGGAGGCGTGTTTGTCATTGGTGATGACAAAACACACCTCCTCTGCCCCGCCCCGCCCCCTTTTTAGTGGGCCGCTGTGTTAAAAAAATGCCCGGGCCGAATTTTTCTCCCAGTCCGGCCCTGCTTTAAACCCACAAACGATGGCTGACTTACTAATGTGGCACACTTTCCTTACTACATGGAACGGGAAAGCCATGTTTATCCCACCAGTTTCCAACAATTCCCTGATACTCTGGACAGATGATGCTGCCAATGCGGGTTTCGCAGGCATTTGTGGCAATCAGTGGCTCTGGAGTTCTTGGCCTAATGAAGTCAAGTCCCTACCAGGTTTCTCTAAACATCGGCCTTATTCAAATTATACCCAATAGTGGCACCAGCAATTGCCTGGGCAGGTCACTCGGTTAGATGCTGTGGCGAGAGCCACTTTGCCACTGGGTTTTGGAGAGGACAACTTGCCAGCCTTTTACCCTGTGACTATAGCCCCTTTAATTTATTTTGGCTGAGAGACCCTAATTGTGCCTATTGGGACTTTAAACATTGGTTCTTCGAACTCCTGAACAGTCTAAGTGGCCGCCATTCGAACACGTGGTGGCAGCCATCTTGTTCGCATGAGCTAAAATCGCGAATAGACTTCAGGGGGACTTAGCTGCGAATTCCCTGGAACTATTTTTGTCATGAAAACTTTGCATTTCCCGGTCGGTCTTCCAGCGGCACTTACCAGCGATTCTATGGAACTGTTTTGGGCATGAAATCCTGTGTCCGCCTGGGCAAAACTACAGGTGATACTCGAAAAATTAGAATATCGTGCAAAAGTTCATTTATTTCAGTAATGCAACGTAAAAGGGGAAACTAATATGAGAGAGACGCTTTACATGCAAAGCAAGATGGTTTAAACCGTGATTTGTCATAAGTGCGATGATTTTGGCTTACAGATCATGAAAACTCCAAATCCACAATCTCAGTAAATTAGAATATTACATCCAATCAATAAAACAAGGAGTGTACATAGAACAATATCGGACCTCTGAAAAGTATAAGCATGCATATGGACTCAGTACTTGGTTTGGGACCCTTTTGTAGCAATTACTGCCTCAATACGGTGTGGCATGGAAGCTATCAGCCTGTGGCACTGCTGAGGTGTTATGAAAGACCAGGATGTTTCAATAGCGGCCTTCAGTTCTTCTGCATTGTTCGGTCTCATGTCTCTCAACTTTCTCTTGGCAATGTCCCATAGATTCTCTATGGGGTTCAGGTCAGGTGAGTTTGCTGGCCAATCAAGCACAGTAATCCCACGGTCATTGAACCTGGCTTTGGTGCTTTTGGCAGTGTGGGCAGGTGCCAAGTCCTGCTGGAAAATGAAGTCAGCATCCCCATAAAGCTCGTCCACGGAAGGAAGCATGAAGTGCTCCAAAATCTCCTGGTAGACGGCTGCATTGACCCTGGACTTAATGAAGCACAGTGGACCAACACCAGCAGATGACATGGCTCCCCAAATCAACACACTGTGGAAACTTCACATTGGACTTTAAGCATCTTGCAGTGTGTGCTTTGACATTTTTTCTCCAGACTCTGGGTCCTTGGTTTCCAAATGAAATGCAAAAGTTGCTCTCATCAGAAAAGAGGACCACTTTGGACCACTGAGCAACAGACCAGGTCTGTTTTTCTTTAGCCCAGGTAAGACGCTTCTGATGTTTGTTGTTCAGGAGCGGCTTGACAAGAGGAATACGACATCTGAAGCCCATGTCCAGGATCCGTCGGTGTGTGGTGGCTCTTGATGCACTGACTTCAGCCTCAGCCCACTCCTTGTAAAAGTCCCCAACCCTCTTGAATGGTCTTTTCCTGACAATCCCTGCTGCTTGTGGACCTTTTTCTTCCACACTTTTCCCTTCCTCATAACTTTCTATTTATGTGCTTTGATACAGCACTTTAGAAATGTAAGGAAACCTAGTATATTTAATCCTCATTCGGTAGTTTCCTCCCGAACCGCCAGAGCATCAATGAGTATAGCTCTCCGTTCGGTAGATGGAATAGAAGAAATCCATACGAATACAAATAGCTTTACAATATAATTCCCTTAATAAAGCATACGAATCCCCAAACATCAGCCGAAGTCAAGAAGAAGGGTACAACAGAACTGGCTTTTAATGACCACACAGACTTTTATGCAAGTCCCCATGCAAGGGGACATCCCACAGGGAGAGACACAGTATAACCAATTAGTTACAGGAAAACAGTAAAACACACCCAGCACAAACATACAATTCCCTCCCTAGTCCTGGAGATAATAAAGTCTGATAATGTAATAACTTGATTATCTCCAGGCAGAAAAATCACAATTTCCCCCTATATTCAGAACACCCCTTTAGACATGGGGTATCCCCACAAATAATATGTCCCCTGATAGCCCCGATCTGAGTGACCAACATATTCAAATTTCACTCAGATCGGTTCAGGGGTTCTCAAAAAGTGTGGAAGTCCTTTGTGACCGGCTAACCGCGAGGTGGCTGCCCAAAATAGTTCCTGGAGTTTGGGTGGTTTTGCCAGTCTATTCAGTTAATGGATTCCCCTGGCTCTTAGCAGCGATTGTTCCCCTCATTCAAATGCACAAAAGTACAGAATAGTGCTCTTCTAGCTATTCGGGAAATAGAGATCTAGCGTTCGCTTGTTGAGCCCGGTGTTCGGGAAGTCAAGTGTACGATTTTAGTTCCAGACACTCGACGACCAAGTCCCGATGCCTTTGTTCGCCTGAAAAAAGATGGCCGCCGTTTTCTCAGCCATGTGGCGTTCGGTAGTACGACCGCTGGCCGCACAGATAGAGGGTTCAATTGAAGCATTCTTTGAAGTTTAACGAGCCAGGGGGTGGTCTCTGTTCGGTAGTTATATCTACCGAATGAATATCTAAGAAATATTACACAGAGAGAGGGATTTCTTCACACTTCTCCCCTAAAAGTCCATAGGTCGGCATACCCGCCTAGACCCTGTTGGGTTGGCTTGGGGATGTCCAAGAAAAGTATTTTAGGAGTCCAGTTTGGTATGTCGGGACAGACCGTCCACATTACCGTTTTGTTTGCCCGGACGGCATTGCTTCGTATAGTAAGTTAGGGCTGAAGGGCTAGGCTCCACCGTAATAGCCTGGGGTTGTCACCAGCTACCCGGTTTAGCCACACGAGATTGTTGTGGTCGGTCATAGTAAATGGTTGTCCATACAGATAAGGCTGAAGTTTCTTGAGTGCCCAAACTAGGGCTAGGCACTCTTTTTCCACAGTGGCATAGCTGACCTCTCTAGGCAAAAGTTTACGGCTGAGGTATGCCACCGGGTGTTCCATGCCGTCGTCCCCCACTTGGCTCAACACGGCTCCCAACCCAAACATGGAGGCATCTGTATGTACAAGAAATTGTTTAGTATGGTTGGGTGCTGCCAACACAGGAGCCTCGCTTAATGCAGCTTTAAGTCTCTGAAAAGCGTCCGTGCACTCTGGGGTCCAGGTTACTTGTTTTGGTTGGGCCTTTTTGGTAAGGTCGGTGAGAGGCTTGGCCAGGGCGCTATACTCTGGGACAAATTTTCGGTAGTAGCCGGCCGTCCCTAGAAAGCCTAACACCTAGGTTTTGGTACGCGGTTGGGGCCAATTAGCTATGGCCTCTACTTTAGCAGGCTCTGGACGCTGCCTACCGGAACCTACCCTGTGGCCGAGATACTGTACCTCGGCCATGCCTACATGGCATTTGTCAGGTTTCAATGTGAGACCCGCTAGCCAAATTCACTTGAGTACCCTGGACAAGTGCCCCAGGTGGTCCTCCCACGTGCGGCTGTAGACGGCAATATCGTCTAGATACGCACATGCGAAGTTCTGGTACCCCTCTAGGAGCCTATCACCCATCCTCTGAAAAGTAGCCAGGGCATTCTTCATCCCAAAGGGCATAACCTTGAACTGGTATAGCCCAAATGGAGTGACAAATGCTGACTTGGGTATGGCCGAAGGCTCCAAGGGAATCTGCCAATACCCTTGCACAAGTCCAGGGTAGTCCGGTAACTCCCCCCAGCCATACGGTCTAATAGCTCATCTATTCTGGGCATGGGGTAGGCATCAGTTACGGTGCGATCGTTGAGTCTCAGTCTACACAAAAGTGTGTGGTGCCGTCGCGCTTGGTACTAGTTCTACCGGCGAAGCCCAAGGACTCTGCGAGGGTTCTATAACCCCTAACTTGAGCATATCCCTTATTTCGGCGAGCATATTTTCATGTACTGCCTCAGGGATACGATAGGGTTGCTGCCGTAATGGCGTTTCTCCTTGGGTCTCTACAAGGTGTACCGCAAAAACATTCCTTGGTATCCCTGAAGCAGCTGAGATGCCTCACTCTTCTCTAAGGGGGTTAGGTTTTGACCCAAGCTTACTTGGTCAATAGTACACGGGAGGTGTCTAATAAATCAGGGAGGGGCAGTCCCTCACTATCCTCGGAAGAGGGGGCACATACTGTGCCCACATCTTCAGTTCTTTCGAAATAGGGCTTGAACATATTTACATGAAAAGCTTTGGTCAGCTTTTCATCTGAACACTTGCTCACGATATAGGTGGTATCGCTTATGCGCTCCACTACCTTAAAGGGTCCCTGCCAGGCCGCCTGCAGCTTGTCCTTCTTAACGGGCCTCAGGGCCAACACTTTCTGTCCTATTTCTAGTACCCTGTCTCTGGCCACCCGCAGGTTCTCCCGAACAGATTCAGAGCCTGTAGTCGGTCCCGGAACTCCAGAACAAACTGGACGATGGGAACTCCCCCCTCATCTGTATTGCCCTTCCAGTGATCCGTTATGAGATCCAGATCTCCTGAACAGGAGTTCGAAGGGGGGAAAACCCGGTGGATGCCTGGGGCACTTCGCGGTAGGCAAACAGAAGATGGGGTAGATACTTCTCCCAATTCCTGCAGGACTCTGCAAAGGTCTTTAACATCTGCTTGAGCGTGCCGTTAAAACGTTCACAGTCTAGTCTGTGGGTGATAGGGGGCGCTGAATAGGGATTTTACTCCACAGCTCTGCCACAATTGCTGTGTCAGGATTGCCGTGAACAGAGTCCCCCTATCGGACAGGATCTCCTGGGGAAAACCTATCCGGGAGAAAATTTTAACTAGGGCCTCAGCCACAGTCTCTGCCTCTTTGTTCGAGAGGGCTACTGCTTCCGGGTATCTATGTCAGGGTCTTACCTGGGTTGGGAGTCTGTAGCGCAGATACGTTGCTCACCCTTGCAGATAGCCACAGGCCAAGGTGGTCAGGTAAGAATTCACCCGGCCTGTGGGTCTGTGCACGGGGGCTGTGCAGGATGAAGTACCAAGTCACAGGACAGGCAAGGACTCAAACAGCAGGAACGTCAAAGGATAGCCGAGGTCAAAGGGTGCCAAAAGACAGAAACAACGAGGAGTAGACAAAGTCAAGGGATGCCAGAGGTTTAGAGTAAACGTAGTCAGAAGCCGGGGTCAATAACAAGTAGCAGATCAAACGACAGAAACACTGGTACAAAGCACACAACAGGATCAAACACTTGATTCTGATCACAGGGCGAGGCTGAGTTTAAATACCCTGCTAATGTCTGATCAGGGTCAGGTGAAGCACATCCAAAGTCAAGGTACAGCCCCCCAGAGTAAAATACATGCCAGGATGAACAGGACCAGAATGACATGTGGAATACAAAAGCTGCTGTGGCTCAGAGGAAGGAAGCAGGACCAGGACTGCGAAGTTCCCCGGTTCAAGTCCCTTGTTGGGAACGCCATGGGTGACCACGTCTGGCCGTCTGTTTGCTGCGGCGAGAGCCGTGACAGTACCCCCCCTTCAAGAACACCCTCCAGGTGTGATTTGGTTGCTCATCATTACCTTCCTCCTCTGAGAGATCAAATACATCATCTGGCAGGAGGTATGTTTTTCCATAGGCATCCATGCCATACGTACGGCCTTCTTCCAGATTAGAGGGAAACACAGCACCTGCAGGTGCCTTTGCTCTAGTAGTTCTCACAGGGGAGGTATTCGCAGCTTTCAATGCTTTTTCAAATCTTTCTAGATCCTGTTTGCATACAACTGTGCCATTTGAGGCATACGTGCAGTCAGGTGGCAGAACTTTTTTGGCAAGGCAGGAAGTGCTAAAGGTGCTTGCTTGAGCAGAAGTGTCATCAGGAACAGGTCTAGATGTTTCTGGAGCAGGAGGTGGAGATTCCACAGGGGTACTGGTTGCAGGTTCTTGAGGGACACTGGTATCATTGACTGTAGTAGTTTGGGTACCCTTTTGTGTCACAAGACGGGGACACTGCTGGCCTGCAGTGTACACAGGGTGGAGGAAAGTAGTACCCAGTCGGAGAGCTGGAGGTCTACGAGGACGAACAGGGCAAAGTGTGATGAAATGCCCTCTTTCTCCACAGTAGTAACATAGGCCATGGCTTCTCCTTCGGTCTCTTTCCTCAGGTGTCACTGAACAAGTCCTAATTGCATAGGTTCCTCAGGGTCGAGTGGAACACAGGATACCTCAGGAGTTTTCATAGGAACAGGATCATAAGGAGACATCACTGGGGTGTAGTGGTGGTACTGGGTTTCTTGGTTACGAAGAATCTGAGATTTTTTGGTACGTGGAGCTGGCTCACAGTGGTCTTGCATTGTGAGTCCATAGCGGTACTGAAGGATTCCCAGCTGACAAGGACAGGACTCTTTGTCTGCAACATTTGGTGAGCCCATACTTTGATGCATCCAAACAACAGGTTGATAGCCGCTCGGACCTTGATGAAATCTGTGGCATATGTTCGAGGCTTTAAAGAAAACAAAACCTCACAATCCATCTTAAAGGACTGAAAGGATGTGCGGCTACCATCAAAACGGTCGGGCATGATGACAAACGGTTCAGGATAAGCTGGTTCCGGGGCTGGACGTACTGCGCCTTTAAGAAATAAAATTTCTTGCTGCAACTCCAAAACAGTCTGGGCCAGGCTGGACACTGGTTGGGACAGGGGTGAGCACATCTCTGCAGACTCCATATTGATCAAGTCTTTTGTCAGGGTCTTACCTGGGTTGGGAGTCTGTAGCGCAGATATGTTGCTCACCCTTGCAGATAGCCACAGGCCAAGGTGGTCAGGTAAGAATTCACCCAGCCTGTGGGTCTGTGCACGGGGGCTGTGCAGGATGAAGTACCAAGTCGCAGGACAGGCAAGGACTCAAACAGCAGGAACGTCAAAGGATAGCCAAGGTCAAAGGGTGCCAGAAGACAGGAACAACGAGGAGTAGCCAAAGTCAAGGGATGCCAGAGGTTTAGAGTAAACGTAGTCAGAAGCCGGGGTCAATAACAAGTAGCAGATCAAACGACAGGAACACTGGTACAAAGCACACAACAGGATCAAAGACTTGATTCTGATCACAGGGCGAGGCTGAGTTTAAATACCCTGCTAATGTCTGATCAGGGTCAGGTGAAGCACATCCAAAGTCAAGGTACAGCCCCCCAGAGTAAAATACATGCCAGGATGAACAGGACCAGAATGACATGTGGAATACAAAAGCTGCTGTGGCTCAGAGGAAGGAAGCAGGACCAGGACTGCGAAGTTCCCCGGTTCAAGTCCCTTGTTGGGAACGCCATGGGTGACCACGTCTGGCCGTCTGTTTGCTGCGGCGAGAGCCGTGACAATCTAGTGGCGTAGTCCACTACAGTTAGGATGGACTTTTTGCCGGACTAACTGGGTCGGCTGAGAGGTCCTATTAAATCCACCGCTACTCGGTGAAACGGCTATTCTATAATGGGTAACGGGTGGGGTTTGGCTTTTTAGTGGTCACATCTTTTCTCTATCTTTTGACATGTCACACGTTCTACAATAATATTTAAGATCTTGCGTGATCCTAGGCCAGAAGAACGTTTGGGTCAACCGGTCCCTCATCTTCTTAACCCCTAGATGTCCTGCTTTTAATAACTTAGCACGAAACTTACGGGGTACTACTAGCTGTCTTTTAGTGACTTGAATGGCCCCGTGTGCCACCCCTCCTGTCACTCGATACAATAATCCCTTATACCACTCAAACCTTTCGTAAGTGCTGTCCCCCGGGTAACCTCTACTGTCTTTTTATACTCTTCTAGTGTGGGGACTGTTCTCTGTTCCTGTTCAAAACCCTGTGGAGTATCCCAGAAAGTGGAAGGGGGTCGGGCAAAGGGGGTATTTCAACTCCTACCTGGTTTTCCTCAGAGTGCAGCGGTGCTTCCAGTCCGGCTTGGGCTCGGGTGGTAACCAGGTAGGCTTCTGAAGTGGTGTCCCGTGATAGTTGAGAGGTTAAACATCCCACGTCGTTTCCCAATAAGACCTCTGCTGGCAGTTCCTGCATAATGCCAACCTCCAACTAGATCCAGAACCCCAGTCGACAAGAACGCTGACTTAAGTCTTGGTGCAGGAAGGAGGGTTTTGGGTTTTTAGAGCACTGGGCCGACTTTGCGATTGGGTACAACCTTTATAGTGGTGATGGATTGCACCTAAACGGGAGAGGGTCTGCAGTGCTGGGGGCAGTGGCGGATCCAGAGCCTGATCTCGGGAGGGGCACTTGTAGATTATTTAAAGAAATAATCCAGACACAATAACTACTACAGCTCAGTGTAGTGGTTATGGTGTCAATAGTGCCGGGACCCCCTCCTAGAGTAAGTAGTCAAACCGTTTAAGAACAGTTTGACAACTTACCTGAGGTCTGCTGGGAAATGGGGCGGTAGTAGGGCATAGGAGCAGTGGTGTGTGTGAGTGGTGCAATGTGTAAGGGGTGCAGTGTGTGTGAGGGGGACAGTGTGTGAGCAGTGTGTGTGTGTGTGTGAAGGTTGTAGTGTGTGAGTAGGGGGGGGGCAGTGTATGTCAGGGATGCAGTGTATGTGTGGGACAGTATGTGTGTGTAACAGTTGCAGTGTGTGTGAATGTGGGCAATGTGTGTGTATGGGGCGGCAGTGTATGGGGGGCAGTATGTGTGTATGGGG
>OW240921.1:34502077-34526826 GCA_933207985.1 Pelobates cultripes | reverse complement strand
AAAGAGAAATTTGTTTTACCTATTGAAGAAGCAGAAAACCTTAAGACCATTATGAATTAAATAACTGCCTGAGGAAGGGTTTAATTTTCAAAGGTATATGTCATAAAAATGAGAAGACGTCCTATCATGTCCTATGGAAAGGACATCTCATTTTTATTTGGATGATGCAGTATGGGAGAGAGACTTTGGTGCTACAATTGGAGAGGAATCCTGAAAGAAAATATTTGCATATTGTCACAGGATACCTGCTTCAGCTGCTATGTTGTGACAGGCTGGTATGTGTATACAGACAAGGTAAAATTGCTGTGTGGCTACCAGCCAAGTAACTTTGCATACTGCTGTGCTTGAGAAGTAATTGACAGACTTCCTTTCCCAAAGAGATCCCCATGTGCATTGGCTGCAATGGAGTATACTACAACAAGAGCTGAAGGTTACTAAAAGAGTAGGCTTTATGTCTCTGTGGGCCATGTGTCATGGAACCAGTTGTCCTTGATAATGGCTGCAAACCCAGTCTAAAATAACAGGGGAGTCATTGGTCAGTGGTGGGAATGAACATGCTTTACCCATTACAGTGGATTAGGACGTTAGCCACATGAACAGGTCTGCTCGAACATGTGTTGTCATGGTGCTACTGTCAGTAGGAAACCTGGAGGAGGCAGAGCAGTCAGGAAATAAAGGGTTACCTTGTGGTATAATGCACATGGCAAAGTACAAAGAACCAAGGAGAGACTGGAGATACAAACGGGAACAGGCACTCCGTCTTTCCTGATATGCTGGACACTGTCCGTGGGGGGCAGGGCTGTATTGACAATAAGTCAAGATATAAGCCTATTGATATTACAGGTATAGGCCTATGGTATATCATGGGGCAGCGGAATACCCAGGATGAAACGGGGCCATGGGCTTGTTAATGATCTAGAGTGTAGCAATAGGTTTCTCAAGAGTCAGGGATACTCATGTGAGGGTTAGGATCTCCTGAGTTAGGAGACTCTAATTCTCCAGACTATCATAAAACATAATTATGATGAAAGGATGGATGTCGTCATAGCGTGAATCTCTGCCATGTTGTCTGTGATACTTGCACATTGCAGATACCCAGTTGGGGAGCTCAGAGTTAGCAACCATGAGTCTGTACAGCTCGGCTTCAGTGCTGTAGCTGGGAATGGTAATTTGGCAGCAATTAGGAACGGTACAGGATTAAAAAGAACTGTTTTAGTGGTACCCTGGTACTTGATCAGAGTACAATGAACTAGCTGGGGTGGCAGAATACTTGGTAATGAAATATCCTCTTCTAGTGGTGAGAGACATACTGTGATGAATAAACAATGTGATGTTACCCATAGTGGATGAAACTAAGGGGTACACAGTTGGATACTCCATGTGAGGGTTAGGAACTCCTGAGTTAGGAGACTCTAATTCTCCAGACTATCACAGAACATAATTCTGATGAAAGGACGGATGTCGTCATAGCATGAATCTCTGCCATGTTGTCTGTGATACTTGCACGGGTGCAGATACCCAGCTGGGGAGCTCAGAGTTAGCAATCATGAGTCTGTACAGCTCAGCTTCAGTGCTGTAGCTGGGAATGGTAATTCGGGAGCAATTAGGAACGGTCCAGGAGTACAAGGAACTGTGTTAGTGGTATCCTGGTACTTGACCAGAGTACAAGGAACTAGCTGAGGTGGCGGAATACTTGGTAATGAAATATCTTCTTCTAGTTGTGAGAGACATACTATGACATACATGTCGATAAGAGTATAGTCCTGTATCAACTGGCAGCTCGCCAAGTGCCGGATGGCAAAGAAATTAGCTATACAAGGGGAAAATGAGGCCTTGCTATATGCCAAGTAGCTCAGAGAGGTTCTAGCTGTGATTTTGGCCTAGGGCCTGAGGCCACATTAAGAAGTGGCACGAATGTTGGACTCTCGGTGACAAGTAAGAGATTCAAATTAGTGGCTGAGACAGGTGAGAACCTATCTAATAACCTGTAGAGGTTGGAGCAAAGCTCTAGCTATGAGTTGGGCCAAAGGGTGAATACTTCCACATGAGGATGGGTGGGGGCCTTGCGGGACTGAATTATGAATATACTAGAAAATGGCCTGCACCAAACCCTTCACAGAAATGTAAGGGAATAGAAATGTAATTGATGATTAAAAAGTAAGTTGGAACGCATGTACCTTGCTCAACTAGTGAGGTTGAGCTTGAGAAAGGATATTGTAGAGAGGAACCTAAAGACACAATGGGAATATCTCCAGGATGGTGTAAGTGCTAATTGAGATAACTGTGTTGTGTTTTAATATGTCAACAACAGGTTGATAAGTAAGAATGGTGGGAACCTAGAAAAATAAGGGAATTTATGTATAATGAGAACATACGTAGGCCAAACAAAATGAGTAAGTTAAAGAGATACCTGATTGAACTGAATCTAGATATGAGTTACCACTGTTTGTCCTTCTACTAGAAGGACCTGACGTATGTGTGAGAAAGAATAGCCTAAGTAATTAAATACAATAAATCAAGTAAAAAATGGCGCTATAAAATTAATTAAAATAATTAAGAATATCACTAACAAAGGCTAGCAAGCACTCATAAAAGTGAAAATAGCTCTAAAACCACTCAAATAGTATACCCCCAAAAAAAGAAAAAAGTGCGCTGTGCCTTTAAGTGCTAATTCAACCATCTTGGCTTTCCAGGGAGAGGGGTGATGATCTTTTGTTTTATCCTGTACCAATAAAAGGTTTTATTTCTATTCTGGTGCCGTCCTGCTTGTTTCAAGCACACCATTCAACTGTTCTACAGAATCCCGCAGAGAGGATTTGAAAGTGTTTATAGTTGGAGGCGGAGCAGACTTTATTCTGCTCTACCATTGTGAGTGGTATTCTCCTATTATTATTTTTTGCTTATACTGATTATACAGATTTACACTATATTGTGTCTTTTGTTTTCCTATATTTTTCTATTTATATGTGGAACCGATTTAAAGAGATACTCCTTCAATCTTCAGCAGTTCCTATATTCTAAGGAGTAAGTGTTTCTCTGTTTGAAATTCACAAAAGAGCACGTATTCACAGAGTATAAATTATTGGATAAAATGTATTTATATGGTATTTGCACTTTATTCACTATTGTCTGACCAATATTTGTTTATAGATTGTTTCTAAATTGTTGAATTAGCACTTAAAGGCACAGCGCACTTTTTTCTTTTTTTGGGGGGTTTACTATTTGAGTGGTTTTAGAGCTATTTTCAGTTTTATGAGTGCTTGCTAGCCTTTGTTAGTGATATTCTTAATTATTTAAATAAATTTTATAGCGCCATTTTTTACTTGATTTATTGTATTTTTTTGCACTTTATTCTGTAAAGCTCTGCTCAAGTAAGGCAGCTAGCAATATGTCACTATTTGAATATAGAGAAAATATGAAATATGGTTTTGAAGATTCAGACACTCCACATTATACCAATGCTAAATTTACTGATAATGATGATATAGAGGTTACTTTTAAAGATTTAGAGAAACTTCTAGCTAAAGAAATGAAATACAAATGGGAGATAGCCACTCTGGAGAGATATATTAAAGAGAAAATTACTCCCAGGGGCCTAAGATTTTCTAAAACTCCCACTTTCGAGAATGAAGAAAAAAATCAAAGATATGTAGAAATGTGGAATAATGCTCTTGAAAGATTTTCCACGGAGATGATGGGCATTGTCATAATGTGTAGAAGTGATGCTTTGAAAGATCTGGATAAAGACATTAAAAATATTCAGAAAACTTTAGAACCTACTGTAGAAACTAAAGATTATGAGGAGCTGACCATACAGACAAAGAATAATCTTAATAGATTAGAAGAACAAGTGAGACAATTAAATATAAGAAATTCAAAAGAGATATGGACGATTATAAGTTTAATAAAGTAAGAAACTATCAAAAATCATCAAGAGAAAATAGATATTATAAAAATAATAATACCAATCATTATTTTCCCAATACAAGGAAAATCAGAACAGACAGTTTTAATGAGTATGGTGGGTCCAAATGGAAGACACCTGAAAATACTAATAAAAGAAGGAATGAGTGGACTAAAGTGGAGTATAGACATAAACCACGGTATAATAGAAGAGACACAAGTCCCCCACAGAGGAATAGAGGAATAGAAGTTACAAATAGGTTTGAACCTTTAACAGGAGACCAACCAATACCCAGACAGAATGTTTTTTTAGGAAAGCAGAGAGAGAAGGTATCTTTCTCACCCCTAAAAAGAAGGAGAGACAGAGACCCAGAGGATGCAGGGCAGGGGTTGAATTTCAACAACGAAAAAAGAGGAAGGATGTCCAATTGGAGGAAGTGATGAATCTCTCTACATATAAACCGAATATAGATGAAATTAGGATTTTGAATAAGGGTTTGAAATTTGCACCAACAAGAAAATTTAATTCCTTTTCAGCCTATGTGGACATATTAAGATACTCTAGGACCTTGAGTTTAAAAAGATTTTTTAATATGAATAAATTTGTGGATTTTAAAACAAATGGAACGCATACAGCCCTGAGAAATAAATCAAATTTTTTTCCTAGAACCTATAAAACCAGTGCAATTGAAATTTTTGAGAAGTCTGTGATTGAGGACTTAGAAAAATTAGATATAGAAAATAAAAAGAAAAAATTTAGGAGCAATCTAAGCGGACAAGAAAATAAAGCTCTACAGAATCTAAGGAAAAATAGAGAGATTATTATTAAGCCCGCAGACAAGGGTGGCAGTATTGTCATTCAAAATACTAATGATTATCTAGTGGAATGTTACAGACAATTAAAAGATACCAATGTATATATTGAATTAAAACATGATCCTACTCAAGAGATAAAATCCTCTTTGTTTGCATTATTGGAGAGAGGTAAAGAGATGGGTGTGTTAAATGATAAAGAATATAATTTTTTAAAAATTGAATTTCCTAGGACACCTGTCTTTTACACTTTACCAAAAGTGCATAAAAGTATGATACAACCCCCAGGTAGGCCAATTGTTTCTGGCATTGGCTCAATATCAGCTAATCTCTCCAAGTATGTGGATATTTGGTTGCAAGATTTGGTCAAGGAAATGCCTTCATATTTAAAGGATACTACAGATGTTATTAAAATTATTAAGAATGTAAGTTGGAAAGAGGGCTATTTTCTGGTGCCTTCAGATGTGTCATCATTATACACATCAATTCCACATGACTTAGGTTGTAATACAATTCAGGAATGTTTGAAAAAGTCAGGAAAATTCTCAGAAGAGCACGTTACATTTCTAATAGAGAGTATAAGATGGATTTTAGAAAATAATTATTTTATTTTTAATTCCAGATTTTATTTACAGCGTCAGGGTACAGCGATGGGGACCAGGTTCGCCCCTAGCTATGCAAACTTATTTATGCTTGGCTGGGAAAATGATGTTATTTTCAATAACACGGCATGGGGAGCGGACCTGGTCACATACCATAGGTATATAGATGACCTATTTTTTATATGGAAGGGGACTTTAAGTGATTTGGAAATTTGTTTAACTAGTATTAATAATAGTAACTGGGGTATTGAATTAAATAGTCAATTTAGTACTAAAAGTATTAACTTTTTAGATTTGGAGATTTATACAGAAGAGGATATTCTTAAAACAATTTTTTTTTTTTTTAAAGTGGACGCTAATAGTTATGTCTTATATAATAGCAGACACTATACGCCTTGGTTGAATAATATACCAAAAGGTCAATTACAAAGGATTCGGAGAAATTGCACTGACAATGATATTTTTAAAGAACAAGCTAAGACAGTTCTAGATAAATTTGTACAAAAGAAATATCCCGAAACATTACTTGAAAAAGCATTTGAAGAGACTAATTTATTAAGTCAACAAGAATTAATTTCCAAATGTAATACAATTAAAAGATCTGACAATTTTGATTTAATACCCTTAGTTCTAGATTTTAATAGTGATAATAAGAAAGTTAAAACTATTATAAATAGACACTGGCACCTTCTTAAAAAAGATAAAGAGCTATTAAAAGTGATCCCTGATAAACCTTTTATTACTTTTAGAGGAGCACCAAGTTTTAAACAGATGCTAACTTTTAATCACCCAAAAGCGGAAGTAGTTACTACTTTTTTAAAAAATAATAAAAATGGTTTTTATTCATGTGGTAAATGTGTGGGCTGTAAATGCAGTAAAAAAATAGAACTATTAAGAGTATTAGTAAATTTAAAACAAAGTATAAAGAAGATTTCCAAATAAACGATTTTATAACTTGTTTTAGTAAAAATCTTATTTATCTTTTAATTTGTCCGTGCGGATTGCAATATGTTGGCCGGACTATTCGTCCTCTACATAAAAAGAGTGTATGAACATATTAATAATATTAAAAAGGGTTTTGAACAGCATAGCGTTTCAGCTCATTTTAAAAGATATCATAAGTCAGATCCAAGTGGTTTAACATTTTTAGGGATTCAGATAGTGAAAAAATCTTGGAGAGGTGGCAACTATATTTTAGACATTGGGAAGGAAGAAATGAAATGGGTACATAAATTAGGTACCCTAGAGCCCAATGGACTTAATATAGAATTAGATTTATATAACTTTTTATGATAAGTCCCCCCCCCTTCTTTTATATATATATATATATATTTAAAAAAAAAAATTTCCTCTGCTCTCACATATTTAAACATTTTTTCATGAATATTGGGATTATTTATATTTATCTATTATTGGTCCATACATTTATATGTCTGTTATGAATTTTTATATGAAGTAATCTCTATATCCCCTTTTTTTCCACGTAGTAGGATATTCACTTGTATATGTGTATTAAACCTAACCTATTTCCTTTATTGAATGATATTATTAATATTATATATATAATATTTTAGATAATGGACATTTATATGAAGAGACATTTAGGCAATATGCCCTAGAGTCCATAGACTTTGATTACATTTGGGACTAGACTAATTATGTGCATTGAAGATGATACCACGCCTACATAGACGGGTATATATTTTGAGAGACGGCAACCACCCGAACGTGATCTGAGGAAGCCGGCAAGGCGAAACGCGTCATCACGTTTTTGAACGCACGACGTCGGTACGTGTTACTAGCACCTCCTATTCCCGGAAACATCTAACCACCGAAAGACCGCAAGTGCATGCCGCGAGTCAAAGTGGGTCTGAACCATCTCGGCTTTCCAGGGAGAGGGGTGATGATCTTTTGTTTTATCCTGTACCAATAAAAGGTTTTATTTCTATTCTGGTGCCGTCCTGCTTGTTTCAAGCACACCATTCAACTGTTCTACAGAATCCTGCAGAGAGGATTTGAAAGCGTTTATAGTTGGAGCAGACTTTATTCTGCTCTACCATTGTGAGTGGTATTCTCCTATTATTATTTTTTGCTTATACTGATTATACAGATTTACACTATATTGTGTCTTTTGTTTTCCTATATTTTTTCTATTTATATGTGGAAGCGATTTAAAGAGATACTCCTTCAATCTTCAGCAGTTCCTATATTCTAAGGAGTAAGTGTTTCTCTGTTTGAAATTCACAAAAGAGCACGTATTCACAGAGTATAAATTATTGGATAAAATGTATTTATATGGTATTTGCACTTTATTCACTATTGTCTGACCAATATTTGTTTATAGATTGTTTCTAAATTGTTGAATTAGCACTTAAAGGCACAGCGCACTTTTTTCTTTTTTTTAAAGTAATTAAATGCCAAAATATGTATCTCACACCTGTAGCTTACTAGCTTGCTAGTTAAAGTGAATTATGAGATCTAGCTGTATATGAAGGTGTGGGTTATACCAATTTATGTAAAATAGACAGATCGAAGAGGCCTGAATACTTATAATTGAATAATGAGGGGTTATGGCTTCTTGGGAGTGTGCTGAGAGAGGGGCCATATAGGCAAGACTTGTGTGGGCCTAGCGAGGCAGTGTGGAATAGTAGAATGTGGTGGGTGGGACCCGTCTGATATGTTTCAGAGATGTTCTGTCTGTATTGGCAAAAGATGAGCTAAAACCAGCTTGAGATCTGAGCAGGGACCCACCGAAAACAGGCTGTTTCAGGTGCTGCCCGTTCTCAGTATTTTCTTGCGCCCCGTTTTTTGCTCTCCACAAGTTTAAAAGGTAATCCAGACGTGGACCCCCTTGCTCATGGTGCCTAGAGAGATATCAGCTATGCCTCACTGATGATGCCTAACAAGGCTGAAACGATCATCTGGGGTTGCTGTGTCTCTCATGAAGTGGGAACTTGCTGGCATTTTGGATCTGGACTGCCCGTATGGGTGGGACGAGTCTGATATGTTTCAGAGATGTTCTCTCTGTAATAGCACAAGATGAGCTTGAGATCTGAGCGGGGACCCACCAAAGGGCAGGCTATTTCAGCTGGTGCCCGTTCTCAGTATTCTCTTGCGCCCCATTATTTGCTCTCCACAAGTAAACCCCACACTCCTAAACTATATACTCTTAAGATAAAAAATACGAGGACACTTTTACTAAGACATACAAAGAAGAGACAAAACCAGACAAATGAAGGAAATTATTTTCCAAATTTCTCACACTAGAGGGGGAGTCCTGGAGATAATGCAGAATCTAAAGGTATACCCTTCATTCAAATCAAAAGAGAGCAGGTGGGATTTCTTAGATGTAGCTTTAGAGGCGTTTGGTATATATGGAGATATTAACGTATCAATAATGACCTTATATACTTTCCCACCAGCAAAGGTGGTTAGTAGTGGGTTCTCCTCTGATTGGTTCCAACAAAAAAATGGGACCAGACAGGGATGCCCGCTTTCAAAATATATACGGGGAGATCCTTCCCAAATGGATTTACTTGTTTCGTATGGTCCCTATAGCCTGCCCAGCTGGATGACCCTTGCACAGTCTCAAATAAATAAATTTATATGGGCAGGGAAACGTCCACGGATTAATGCCGACCGTTTAGCGCTAAAGGTTAAATTGGGAGGCTTAGGGGTACCTCTTCTAAGAGAATCTGACGCAGAACTCGGACATTCAGTAACATTTCAGGTGATTTAATGGCACGACTTGAAAAGCTGCAGGGCAGCCAATCAACCAGCGTTTGACTCGTGTGCCCTTAGAAGCCATCACAGTCATGCTTACTAATGTCATGGCTGTGATTGGCCAGTGCAGCATGTGACCCAGCCTCTATATAAGCTGGAGTCACATAGTGCCGCACATCACATGAGCTCTAATTAGTGTATGGAGAGGATGCTGCAGCTGTGAGGGACAGATTAGGAAAGAATTCTGTTGTTGAATCTGCAAACTACAGCGATGATTTTTGTGGGTGCTATACTACATTTTTGTACCGTGCCCTATACAATAATCAATCCGTAAATAATATAATCAATCAGTAAATAATATTAATACACTCTTTCCCTGAATACCATTGATAACAGGTGTGATGTTCAGACTGTAATCAGTGATATCACCTGTTACAGATCCCTTACCTTCTGTATAGAGCAATCCAGCTACATTCTACATGAATCCAATCCATGCCCTGTATTCTACCATGACCAATAAAACCCTTAAATACTACTGTTACATTGTTGGTTTAAAACATTACACTTTTTTGTGCTAAATAGAACATTTGCGGCTTGCGGTGCATTTCTTGCAGTCCAATAAAACCCTTAGATACTACTCTTACATTGTTGGTTTAAAACAAATCACACATTTTTGTGCTAAATAGAACATTTGTGGCCTGCGGTGCCTTTCTTGCAGTCCAATAAAACCCTTAAATACTACTGTTACATTGTTGGTTTAAAAAAATCACACTTTTTTGTGCTAAATAGTACATTTGCAGCCTCCGGTGCATTTCTTGCAGTCCAATAAAACCCTTAAATACTACTGTTACATTGTTGTTTGACAAATTCACATTTTTTGAGACAGTGAAGTAACTGTATTAATTATGCCTGTCACACTGTTGTGTGACGTCTTGAACATTTTTCTCTTTAGGACACCGGCACTGCCTTACTGTCAGTGAACTTAATTGTTGACTATTGGCGGTTACATTGCCTCCTGACATAAACCATCTGTTAGTTTGGTGGGTGAACGCAAAGAATGAGGAGAGCATCAAATAAGGAACGTGGCCCTGGTCGTGGTGCTGCTGGTGTTGGTGGAGCTCCTGTTGCAGGGAGAGGATGTGGTCGATCTGTGCCAGTTACACGCACAAGTGAAACACCTTGCTCAGGTGCGAGTAGGCGACAGAACCTTCAGCGTTATTTGGTAGGCCTAAATGCCACTCTACGAATGGTGAGGCCAGAACAAGTACAGGCAATAGTAGATTGGGTGGCTGACAGTGCCTCCAGTTCCTTCACATTGCTCAGAGTTGGCACCTGCAGCCCATGGCCATCTGTCTTTCACCTCACCCCTTAAAAATAAGCCAAGCAGTTTGAGCCACAAGTCATGCAGTAGTCTCTTATGCTTTTTGATGACTCTGCTGGCGGGGTTTCCATGGGCCATCCATCTAGCCCTGCCCCAGAAGTGGAAGAGATTGAGTGCACTGATGCACAACCACTTATGTTTCAGGATGTGGACATGCGAGGACCACCGCAGCACGTCTCTGATGATGACGAAACACAGGTGCCAACTGCTGTGGCTTTCTGCAGACCGGCAAGGAGGGAAGGGATGAGGAGTGGGTGGAAGATGATGTGGAGGATGATGAGGTCCTAGACCCCACATGGAATCAAGGTCATGCGAGTGACGTGTGCAGTTGGAGGAAGAGGCGGTGGTCGCACAGAGGCAACAGCACAGCATAAGTGGGAGCAGGGTGCAAAAGCGGAGCGGCCGTCCCCTAGACAGTACGCCTGCTACTGCCCACCGCACCCAGGGACCAAGCACATCAAGGCCAGCTCCAAGGAGTTCCCTGGCGTGGCAGTTCTTCAGACAATGTGCTGACGACAAGACACGGGTGGTTTGAACGCTGTGCAATCAAAGCCTGAAGCGAGGCATAAACGTTCTAAATCTGAACACAACCTGCATTACCCAGCATCTACATTCAAAGCACGTGCTGCAGTGGAGTAAGCACCTCAAAAAACAAGAAAGGTCTCAGGCTCCTCCTGCTTCCTCTTCTGCTGCTGTCTCGGCCTCTTCCTCCACCTCTGGAGTGACAGTGGCACCTGCCACCCCGCAAACAGAGGATGTGGCAGCAACGCCACCACGTCCGCCACCGTCCCCAAGCATCTCCACGCTGTCCAAGCGTTCAGCTGTCCATTTCCAAACACTGGAGAGAAAGAGGAAGTACCCCCCTACCCACCCGTGATCCCTGGCCCTGAATGCCAGCATTTCAAAATTCTTGGCCTTTGAAATGCTGTCATTCCGTCTGGTGGAGACAGACCGTTTTAAAAACCTGATGGCAGTGGCTGTCCCACAGTACGTGGTTCCCAGCCACGACTACTTTCCCTGCACAATTAATTGGCAGACAAAATCAGGTGTGCACTGCGCAATGCCATCTGTGGCAAGTTCAACATAACCACTGATACATGGACCAGTAAGCACGGGCAGGGACGCTATATCTCCCTAACTGCACACTGGGCCAATGTAGTGGCGGCTGGGCCTGAGGCGGATAGCAGTTTGGCGCATGTCCTTCCGCCACCGAGGATTGCAGGGCTATTCTCTTTGCCTCTTGTTGCCTCTTCCTCCTACTCCGCTTTCTCCTCCTCTACCACCTCCTCATCCGGTCAGCGTAACACTGTGATTTTCACAGTGAGAAGCGCGGAAGCGCCTCTAGTGGCTGTCAATGACACAGCCACTAGAGGCTGGATTAACCCTATTGTAAACATAGCAGTTTCTCTGAAACTGCTATGTTTACAGCTGCAGGGCTAACCCTAGATGGACCTGGCACCTAGACCACTTCATTGAGCTGAAGTGGTCTGGGTGCCTTTAAGCTTACTTTCGGGAAATGTACTTTCCTGGTTACTCACATACTACTAGCTGCAAAACTTATGATAGCTAGATATTGGAAATTAGACATTACTCCAATTTGGGCTTTGGTTAAAGAACAGCTTAAATTTCAATTAAGAATGGAAAGAGGTATAAGTAAAGTTTCAGATGATGTGCTGTCCTTATGGCTAAGCCTAATAAAGAATTTGTAATAGATGATTATGGTTGGCTAGTGATTTTTCTCTGGTCCTCTTTTGCTCTCTTTCGATTTGTATGAAGGGCATACCTTTAGATTCTGCATTATCTCCAGGACTCCCACTCTGGTGTGAGAAATTTGGAAAATAAATTCCTCCATTTGTCTGGTTTTGTCTCTTCTTTGTATGTCTTATTAAAAGTGTCCTCGTATTTTTTATCTTAAGAGTATATAGTTTAGGAGTGTGGGGTTTACTACTGGCTTGACATGTTTCGTGTGTGATATTTTTTTACACGCTCTTGATGATATGCCCTGAATAGTGTACTAATTATGTATAGTAATGTCAAGAATTGTATAATGTGTTTTATGTTCATATGAAAAACCAATAAAAAAAACAACTATGAAAAAAAAAAAAAAAATTGTCCCTGCCTGGCTGTACTCCACTCTCCCTGAACCTTAAAGGACCACTATAGTGCCAGGAAAACATACTCGTTTTCCTGGCACTATAGTGCCCTGAGGGTGCCCCCACCCTCAGGGACCCCCTCCCGCCCGGCTCTGGAAGGGGGAAAGGGGTTTAAAGTTACCTTTTTCCAGCGCTGGGCGGGGAGCTCTCCTCCTTCTCTCCTTCTCCGTTCCTCCTCCTGGGCTGAATGCGCGCGCGGCAAGCTCTTGGCGTGCATTCAGCTTGACGCATAGGAAAGCATTTACAATGCTTTCCTGGATACTGCGTGCTCTCACCGTGAAAATCACAGTGAGAAGCACGCAAGCGCCTCTAGTGGCTGTCAATGAGACAGCCACTAGAGGATTTGGAGGAAGGCTTAACCCATTTATAAACATAACAGTTTCTCTGAAACTGCTATGTTTATAAAAAAAATGGGTTAACCCTAGCTGGACCTGGCACCCAGACCACTTCGTTAAGCTGAAGTGGTCTGGGTGCCTAGAGTGGTCCTTTAATTAAAAAAGCTGGATGCTGCTGGGGGAAGGGAGATATGGTGCTAGAGAGCAACTTTTGGGGTTTTAAGAAAGCAGCAAGAACCTCCTGGCACCATAACAGCTTAATTTATATAAATTTGCTTTGGTGCCCAAACTGACCCTTTTCATTCAATGGATTACAATTTTGTTTAAAATTTTAAAAAGCAATGCTTTTAATTTCTTCAACAGGTCCTGCAGGTGGATTAAGCCCTGGTGAAATTGCAGGCATTGTGATTGGAGTACTAGTTGGTTCGGCTATTATTGGAATCATTGTTTTCTTTGCAGTAAAAAGAAAAACAGGTAAACAAAGCAGTCATGAAAATTTGTAATAAATCATTTTTACAGAGATACCTAATACAATTTTTGAAATATTTGTACACAAGCCAAAAACAATTCTAAGTGGTTTTATCATGTCTGAGTTACACCACTTGGAGTGTGTTACAGATGAGATGCCGTACTATATATCATGGTGCAAATTGCTATTTAATATCCCTGGCATATAAGAAAAATCCTTAGTCAAGGTCCATAACTAGAATTGTTGCTGAAGTGCACACAGTCACACAAATCAGATATCCTACTTTATACTGGATATGGCAACAGACAGAAAGACACATCCAGTAATGATCATAGCACTTAAAACCACAATATTTAAACTGTCTGCTTAGTAACCCTCAACATTTTTATTTTTGGTCTTTAACCATGCAAGATTAATGGGTAAATGACATTTTAGGCTTAGTATTAAGCCAGTAACATTTTCTGAATTTGGAGGTACCAGTAGTAAATTAGTACCAACATTTTGAATTGTGATCCTTGTTTAATACCATCCAAAATTAAAAAAACATGATTGTTCTGTTACCTATGCTGAATTGCTGATTCAGATGTTACTATCTTGGTAGCATACCCCAACACTCAAAGTATGAATCCATCCCATCCTAGATCAAAAAGAGGATAGAAATGGCTGAGCTTATCATTATCTTAGAAGAATAAATATTAGCAGAATAACCAGAAACAAGTTGAAGTCAGAGGGAACCAGAGATCAGACAGAATGAGAAATTCGTCAAAGATTTCAGTGGTCAGAGAAATTCGAGAATAGCTAAGTAAGAAAAAAGGTGAACAAACACCTAGGGGACATGCATGTAGGAGGAACCACAACAGGGAAAGATGCTAATGTTGGAAAGGAGTATTTGTAGTACTTGACGCTCTGTGTCATTCCTGTGCACCCAAGGGTGTGAGTATGATGCTCTGTCTATTTATGACGCTTTCTGTCATAAATTTGATGCTAGAAAATATAAAATGATTTGGATTCAGTACATCCTGCCTTAAAAATAGTGTCAGAACGGTCAAATCCATATTGAAGCGCTAGTAGGCATCTAAATACTATATGTGCTGTAGCTACATGCAGTTAACCTGACAGTCACATTGGTACTTTATCTATTCTTTATCTTGTTTTTTCTAAACTAAATGTGTTTATTTTTTTATTTTTTTTATCCTTTACTAAGATGTAAACCTGGACTAATTCTCTTTCAGCAAATTCTGCACAATGTCACATCCACGACACTGCAGGTAATCAGTCATCTCAAATTTATGAAAACACCTTGCCAAGGCCAAAGGTAAGATCTCAATAAGACATTGGCAACAGTGCTATCAAAAATAGAATGTTAAAAATGATTATAATAACAATCACTCCTACAAATGTTGTTAATCTCTTCCAAAAAGAACATATGTACAAACATTTTACATTGTCCAGAGACAGCGCATGATGTAAACTGGATGATTTAAATTTTGTAAGCAACAAAACTGCTTAGAAAACAAAATAAATGTAACAAAATCTATCTAGCTATCTATCTATCTATCTGTGATGGACTGCCTGGCACCCCGACCATGTGCCTCCATCAATCGCTGCTTCCTAGTACTTGCGAGCACCATAAGCACTGTACTGGAACACCATAACCACCGTAGACTCCCACAAACTGCGCAGCTTGGTTGGGACCTCGCCGTCCTCCACCCACCCTGGACACAGGATCAGGATCCTCTCCTAGTACAGAGAGTGTAGCAGGAATAGCTCTAGAGTGAATATAGTTCTCCAATCCCCCAAACATGAGCCAAAACTTCATGAAGGGGTAAACAAATCTCAGTTTAATGGGTGCCACACTTGGCCTTATATGACAATCCCCATACAAGGGGTACACCCATATGGACCTTGTGGGAGACTGATTTGCAATTTCACAGACCAATAACAATAAGGTTACAAGGCTTGACACCCCACACACAGCACACAATCCCTCCCCTTAGCCTGGGAGATAATTGGATCAGTAACTGTGCTAATTCTAATCCAATAAACTCCAAACACAGAAAAAAATTACTTTTTTTAAAACACCCCAAAAGTACACTAAAAATACATAAAATGTTACATCCCCTGATAGCCCTGATCTGGGTGACCAACATATCCACAAATCACCCAGATCAGTTCGGGTGTTCAGGAATTTCCTGGAAGTCATTTAATGGACCGACCGCGGCTAAGTCCCCCTGAAGTCTGTTCGCGGTTTTGGTCCATGCGAACAAGATGGCCGTCAACTTGTAGTCGTCCATAGGAATTGCGGCCACCCAGACGAACACTTAGACCACTGTGGTGGAAATTGCAACAATGTATCAATTAAGCTTAACAAGATCCAAGGTGGTTTCCGGTTCGTGCGGCTGTTAGGTAAATGAACCATATGGTCCCAAATGCACGAACAGAGCCTGTTTAAAGTATTTTAGCCAGGTCTATTGCAGGGACCATAGTCACAGGGTAGGAGGCTGGCAAACAGGTCCCTCCAAAAACCTATCTATCTAGCACAAATAATTGTGGTGTAAGGACAGACCAGGCACCACGCCGTCAGTAACTGCTACAAGTTTAATTGCAAGTGCAAGTGATATTATTTATATACCCCCCCAAACACACACACACACATTTTTTCAATACATGACTGCTCACAAAGCGTATTGAAAAAATATTGAACTAATTAAGAAGCACACTATGATAAATACTGTCATGTGCACTCTGTGTGTCTGAATGTTTGTGGGTGTGCATGCATAAAAACGCGCTTACATTCAAACATAGACACTACACACAAATACACCTTTGAATTAACATTTTCAAAACTACACACAAATGCACGCCTGCATTCAAATGCCAAGACTACATACCCATATACCCCTTGCATTCAAAAATAAACAGAAAACATGATTACACACCTGCATTCCAGTTCCATTAAAATACACAACTACACACCTGCATTAAAACGCAAGCACCAGACACGAATACACCTTTGCATTCACACACACCTACTCCATACAAAAACAATCCTGTATTCAAACAATCTGTTGTGTCACAAAAAAAAGTAAATATTCAAAAATTATGTGTAGGCTGCAAAAGAATGAAAAAGAGAAAAACTGATGTATTTAATAAAATTCACCAAACATTTGCTGAACATTTGTTTTAAAGGTGTCAGTGAAATTTTCAGTGTCCCTGGAAAGGTTTTTCAAATTATTGGCAACTATAGCATGATTATTGGCAATCTCTAAGCATTTATAGTGTATTAACCTCACTTGACTTACTCCACATAAAGATTTAGCACACATTTAATAATATGTATATCAGTACTTGCTATACCATTTACATGTCATGTTAAGTAGTAATAGTAATACAGGACCAGAGTACAAAGATTCTAATGTTTTCTCAAACCTGAAAATATAGTAAACTAATAAACACAATTGCAACATTTAAGCTAAAATAGCCAAACTATGAATTGGAGATATAATAGCTACATGTTGTCATCGCCCACTCTAAGTATATTCAGCAATACGTTTTGATATATTTTGTGTTCTTTCTACAGGTGGAGAACAATGAACTTACCAAAGAGGAATCTAGTTACCAGGTAAATAATGTTTTCCCTTCATAATATACATTTGGAAGATAGGTTTTAAACCTAAACTTTAAAAAATAAGTAAAAGTACACAAAATACAATAATGGCTCAAGTATAAACGCCAGGGCTAATTTATTTATTGTGACAAGCACTCTTTTCCACAAACGTTTGCCACAGACTCCTGGAGGAGTGTGGAAGCTGGCCTCCTGCCCACCAATTATGGTCAGGTCCTTAGACCCCATTAGTGAGTTAACCTGTCTGGCCGCCTCCAGCGGCTTTCCCTTGGTGCCCCTGGTTCAGCACTTCCCCTCTAATGAATTGAACCAAACACTCGCTCCTTGACTGCTATGGAACTACTTTCGGCATTCGGACTTAGTGGTTCCCGGTCATCGTGGATCGTTTGTATGAACTAACCATCGAACGTTCCTCAGCGGTACTTAGCCGTTTTTGGCTATGTGACCTTGTGGTTCCCAGTCATCTTTGTCCGGTGTTTGGAACCACTTGCCGACCTGCCAGGAGAGTGCTTTTTGGAAAGAAGGTGTCTGAGACTAAGAGGAATATATGCTACCTGAGAGCCAGGTGGAGCACCCCCTATTTCTGCTGCAGTAGCTCCAAAAGTTGACCGGCTAAAGCACACTTTGCTCTGGAACTATTTAGGGAATAGGACTAAGCGTGCGGGCACTCAGAACTTTACCCTGGTGGTGATTCCCCTACACTGCATGAATTTGAGTGCTATTTGGACAACTTGGTTGCTCAGATCAGGGCTATTAGGGGATATAGGACTTGTTGGGTTACTGTATGTTTTTATTATGTTTTGGGGTACCTTTATGTCTTTATGTTTGGTTCTCTGTATCTGGGAGATAATAAAGTTACCGGTATTTAACTCAATTATATCCCAGACACAGAGATATCTGGGAGGGGCTTGTATTGTGTTTTATAGAGACCCTCTGCTGGGGTCATTGCATAAAAGTCTCAGTTTGGCTCATTAAAATCAGTTGTACTCCCAGAACTGTGTGCCGTCCAATTACTGGGTATGGAAAGCACTATACACTGCTCAGTGTCTTGTTTTAGCTCATGGAGGATTCAGCAGGGAAATTCCTTGTAAGGACTATAGCTCCCAGGACTGTGTGTCATCACACTCCTTGGAGGGAATAGTGCTTATTCCCTATCCTGTTCCAGTACAGAGAGGCTCCAGGAGGACCTCAGTCAAGTCACGGCAACTGGTTTCAGCTGGAAAGTGATCCTTGGCGGAGGTACCCAGCCGGGGTACAGGGAGCTCTGCTGCATTTATTTTATACTGGCCTAATTAAGGCAATAACATATTATGCAGTACTGTACAATTATATGGATAAATCAGACATTCTTCATCTAAAATATCAGTGGTACAGAATGCAGTGTTTTGATGATATAGACCTTCATCAGATGCTTACAACATATAAATAACCATCTACATCTGTTCTGCTATATTAGTTTTCAGGGATATATGAGCAATGACTTTTGTAGTACAGGATGGTATATTGATCTAAATAGGAAGCAGATCCTTCATGCAGAAGAGATGATACATAATGTAAGTAAGTTGTCAAAACCCAAATTTACAGGCTACAACCTCATAATTACAGAAAGGGGAAGAAAGATATTTTACTGGACCGTACAATTACAACAAAGATAATGATGTATGCCTACAGTTATGTTAATGTAGTCTATTACTTTAGCCACAAAGTTTGAAATACTCAAACCACAGATAAGGGTGATTGTAGGACATTGCATTCAGAATTAAGAATTATACAATATGGAGGAAAATGCTTATTAACTAACAAGGAAAGCATTGGCCTAGACCAGGGTGTCAGCAATCTATGGCACGTGTGCCATGCATGGCACTCGAGGTGCCTCTGCACGGCACTCAAGGCTGGCAGAGCAAAACAGGCTCTGGCCTATCAGGAGTCCCAGTGGGACTTCATATTTTTCCTAAGGCAAACTGAGTGGTGACTGCAGGTGGTGAAGGACAATCCACAATTTATACATTGCAGCAATTAGAGGTCAGATCACTTCCTTCCAGTACTTGTGAACAAGAATCCACACTGGAGTAGAACAGCCCACAGCAGCAATCACAGTTGCTCTTGACATGTACCTGGCCATCCTGGTTATGGTAGACCCCAGAGAAACCTCCCACACTGCTAAATATACACAGAGCTGCAGAAGACGCCCACCCACCATACAAATAATGCAAACAGCCTCCACGTACATGCACACAAAAACACATGCAGACCCACACATACACACAATACCAAGCAAACTATTTGCCCTATCATCCACTCATTTACTTTTCCATACAAATCCAACATTCATGGGTATGATACACAATACCACAAACTATTTATGAACATATACAATATTACATCCCACATATGCACAAATACAACCCAACAAAGCAATTGAGGTACCCATAAATAACACAAGCAAAATACAGCAACATACACATTTATAAAAAAAGGTACATCAAGATCTCATTTTGGCCGCATCAGCAATTCTCACTGAGAAAATCACAATGAGAAGAAGCTGACATCCATAGGAAAGCATTGAGTAATGCTTTCCTATGGGCTGTTTGAATGCACGCGAGGCTCTTGCTGTGCATGCGCATTCGGCAATGACATTGGCAGGAGGAGGAGAGTTCCCCAGCGCACAATTTCTCGCGCTGTGTGATCTGCTAAAATTTTTCAGTGTTGGGGGTATTATCCCGATTAAGGATGGAAGGTCACTGCCAATAGTAGAATCCAAAAAAATTGCTCAGGATCTGAGGAAACTATAAAAACGTAAAATAAATAGAATAAAAATATCTAAAAGTATATGGCCAATTACAAAATAAATATGGACCAAAATGCTTTATTAGATAACAAATAAAAACAAAAAATGACTTGCAAAAAAAATGACACTGCAAAAAGGCAGTGACGAGAGTGTGGTTACGCCATGACACCATGCCCCTGGAGAAGGGGGAGCACGATGTATATCTGCCCGTAATAGGGGTGCAGAGGTGCAGCACAACCACACACTTAAGAAAGAGAGAAGGAAAAGTGGAAGAAGAATACAAAAGAGAAAGAATAAAGAGACTTTAATCATTAAAACTGAGAGAGAACAATTAGCTTTTAAGTTGTCCCAAAACGTTTTAAACTCTACCCAGATTTCTGTTTTAAGTAAAGGTTTTAAGTTCACTGCTACTTTTCTTTTTAGACCATTCGAGGCTTTTATAGACATAAATAAATTTGTTAGGAAGGCAATTTTAAAAAGATTCTTATCAGTAAAATTACTGATAAGATCAGTTCTCGTCAGGATCCTATCCTGACAACTAAGTTTGTTTCTTTTCTAATTTGTTACAATAAGTTCCAGCTCTCCACCACTAGTGGTCTCCCTAACCACTAATTCATAACTTACCTTGATACATCATCACCTGCCTGGACTAATTACTAAACCTACAAAAGTCCACACCCTTTTCAACACAGGGCCTTTACAATTAAGTTGATGGTCAACCAAAAGACTTCTGTTCCCATCTCCTGTAATCTTACCTATGGACTTACCTTCTTTGTTCCTTCCTATTGGAGACCAACCTGATCTACATTATCAACCCTTTGTTACCAACCTGCTCCATACCAACCTGAACTACTCTATAATACATCTTTATTTCTAACCTGCTCAATACCAACCTGAACTACGCTTCTATTCTGCTTTATCTTGTCAACCTGCTTTATACCTACCAGATCCTCACAACCGACCTGCTCTATACCACCTACTTAACGCCAACCTGGACTTCACTACTAATTATTATTGCATGGTGTTCTTTAACCACTTTATCAGTGTTCCTTCCAAAAGGGGACTGATTCCCTAAACTTCTATTTTCCCTGTAATTCCTGAAAACATACTGTTCTGTTCTTTTTACTTATTTTTCTATACAACCTATATTTACATCTATAGGTATTTGCTTCTATCTAATTATATCCTGTTTTATAACCACTCTGGGGCATATAGCCTAAACCTCTGTATCTCTTATTTTTCTTCTCCCTATAATTTCATTTATAGGATTTCCTGTTTCTTTATTATCTCTAAACTCACCAATAAAGAACCTAACGTTTACTCTGGCCAAAGTCTCTTATCTGATCTGCTCAATACCATGACAGTTTCTCTCCAGTACCTCTCCAATACAATCAACTCTTCAGTAGTATCAACAAACTTAAAAGTGACATCAAAAGTTTCTCCACCTGGTTTTAAATCTGGCCCAGTTGAAGTTTTTGAAAACTTTCTCTTAAAGACTTGGAAAAAATAAAAACCAATAAAAAATATGAACATCAAAATCTTACTAAATGAGAAAAAGAAGCACTAAAAGGAACTACTGCAGGGCAAAGACGTTGTCATCAAACCAGTTAAAAAAAGTTGGGACATAGTTATTATGTCATATAAAATATAAATGTTTTGGTTACATGTGACATATAGTCACTATACACCATTATCCCTCAAATAAGGGTTGTGAAGCTATAACTAAAATGCTAAAAGCAGAAAACATTATTCCCACAAACCAAATTGATTTTAACACTGAAGATATTAATATGATTAAAAAACAAACAAAAAAAACCATACGTTTGGTTCTTAGACACTTTTTACATGCACAAACAGGGAATGGCTATGGGGACCAGATTCACTCCCATCTATGCCAATTTTTTTCATGGAAGATTAGGAAATTACTGCAATTTGGGTTAATCATGGCTGGAAGCCGATGACCTATTTTTATTTAGGATTGGTCCTGTTAACTCTCTAGTTTTATTTGTAGAACATTTTAATTTCAATGAAAAAATTATTGTTTTAACCCACAAATACAGTAAACAATCAATAAACTTTTTAGATTTACAGATTTTTACTAAAGACAATAGAATTAAAACACAGATTTTTATATGAAAGTTCATATCAAAACTATTTTTGAGTAGTCACATTGCCACTTTGGTCCTTGGTTGAATAGTATTCCAAAGAGCCAATTCTTACATCTTAGGAGAAATTACTCCCTAGAAGATTATAATAAACAAGATTTAAAAAAAAAAATATATATATTTTTAAAGTAAAAATTATAAAAATAATTTAAATTATACAATAGATAATGTAAAAACCTCAGGTAGGAAATAACTTTTAAAATATAAAAACTCAAACAAAGATCCCCCTACTCTCCCTATAATTTGTTATTATAACAATAAAAGTAATTTTTCTAAGAAAATAATAAATAAAAATTGGCATGTATTGCATCAGGATGAGATTTTGAAAACCATCTTTCCTGAAAAACTCAATATCATCAACCTAAAAAAGTCTTTAAATAGAACACTATACAAAAAAAGAGAAAACAGAGTTACCTTTTCACTTAATGAAGTGGGTTTATATAAATGCTAAAAATGCATCGTATGTAAATTGACAAACTTAACAAAAGGTAAAATCCCCCATTTCAGGACTGTCACTAAAAAAAATTATACATTTATAGATCTTAGCTGTATCTTAAAAAATGCATTAGTGGAGCAGATTGCATATAAAGGATAAATGCCAGAGAGAGATTATCCCACCCAATCTGTTATTCTGTCCGATATAGATTGGGTATAAGTACAGAGAATATGGTGTTAATTTCTCTCTTATTATCTGATCATAGGAAGATCTCAATAGAGTAATTCTCATTAAGTCCTTTGAGATATACAGTGTCCAGGGTTTTTATCCAGTACAATTCCTTTTGAAGTAGGAGTTTCTTGCATTCACCTTCAATTATCGGTGGAGGACTATGGTCGATGGCCCTAAATTTCATGGAGGGTAGTGGTTGGCCACAGGTAAATCAGAGCCATCGTCCCTAAAAGCAACGTGTATGCTGGAACGATAGTTAAGGATTATTTTGCGTAAAGGTAAGTCTGTTTTCCCTATATATGCCAGACCTTAGGGACACAAAAAGAATGTTATATATTTGTTGAAATGCCCTTGTGGTATGACGTCTAGGAGCCTAAAAATTAGGATAGGAGAACAATGTTGAAATAAAAGAAAATGATTCAGAAATCACTCATTATTCAAATGTTTTGCTATCCACGATAATGATCCTAAACATCTTAAAGTTATAGATATACAAAAATGCCAAAATTCTTTAAGATTAGGGGATATTAAAAAATTACTTGGGAGAAGTGAAATTAATTGGGTGTTTAGTCTTAAAACTGTTTAACCAGAAGGCTTTGATGCTGAGTTTGAATTATATCATTTTTACAAACACAATAATTTTAAGATATTTAATTATATTTATGCTCTTTTCTTTCCATTGGTTCTTAACCAACATAATTATAGGTGTACTTATTATTATTTTTCCTTTTTTATTCTATTTTAATTATTTTTCTTTCTTATATTTTTTTAAATATATTTTATATACATTTTTATACATTTTATAATTTTATTCTTTAAATTTTTTTTTTTTTAAATAGTATGTTCCCATGTTATTTTTATATATCTTAAGCATTATGGATTTACAAACAGGAGTTTTTATTCCTCTTTCTATTTTTATTTTAATTGTAATTTTTTGCTATTCTTTTTGTCCTATTGAAAAATGTCTGCAATATTTTATTAGATATACTGTGCCCATCGCATCCCCCCTGGTGGTGTGGGATTGCGGAATCACTACCCTCTCGTCACAGGCTTGGTACATCTGTCTAGAGTGTGATGGCACATTTAACGAGACACGTAACACAGGATTTAGCTCAGTGACATGGTCTCTAATTCTGACTCCACTATCATCACTGTCTCAGTCTGGAGCATGATGGTGATCTCCAATGAGACATGTGAGCGGGATTCAGTTCCGCATCAAGTGTTTTCTGATTTAGATCTCTTGACCAATCAGAAGGCTAAAAAGAGTCACGTATGAGTTACGTGATCTTTCAATTTCTATAATCTACAGTAACATAGATTTTCCTCTTCACTACACAGTAGTGATGTCGCGAACATAAGATTTTCGGTTCGCGAACGGCGAACGCGAATTTCGGCAAATGTTCGCGAACCCGCGAACCGGGCGAACCGCCATAGACTTCAATAGACAGGCGAATTTTAAAACACACAAGATGTTTCAAGGGGACTAACACCTGGACTGTGGCATGCAAACTCCGATCCGCGGCTGCATCTTGCAGCCGCTTAGTAGATAACTCCCTAATTCCCACGGTATTAGAGAGCTATCTACTAAAAGGCTGAAAGACCTAAATTGGTCTTTCAGCCACATTTACTAATACTAAGTAAAGATTACTTAGTATTAGTAAATGATCTGCCCCTACTCGCTATGCAGCGAGTAGGGGCATGTCTAGTAAGCAGTGAGCAGCCAGTGGCTGCTCACTGTAAAAAAACAAACAAACAAACAAAAAAAAACTATTAGCTCCCACCCCTGTGCAACGGGTGGGGGCCATTAATTACAATGGGGGGGAGGCCCTACTGTCCTCCCCCCCGGCCCCCACCCCTGCGCGGTGGGTGGGGGCCGTAAAAATAATGAGGGGGGGGACCTACTGTCCTCCCCCCTGGCCCCCACCCCTGAGCGGTGGGTGGGGGACCTAAATTGGAATAAGGGGGGGACCTAAGGTCCTCCTCCCTGGCCCCCACCCCTGAGCGGTGGGTGGGGGCCCTAAATTGGAATAAGGGGGGGACCTAAGGTCCTCCCCCCTGGCCCCCACCCCTGAGCGGCGGGTGGGGGCCCTAAATACTAAAAAGGGGGGACCTAAGGTCCTCCCCC
>OW240921.1:34421135-34501977 GCA_933207985.1 Pelobates cultripes | reverse complement strand
ATGATACTGCTATTAATGCTATTAATGCTATAATAATGCTATTAAGATCTGTGCTGATTTGAAGCTCTTCTAAGTGGGCATTCACAAGAGTTATATAATCTGTATGCCTCCATGATTTAATTCCACACTATTGTTCTTTATTTCTGATTTTTGTATGTACCTTTGGAGTAAAGCCCAACTATAATAGAATCAAGAATATTGAACACTGAAAATTGTGGACTTTATCCGGTTGGACGTTTTAAAAAGTTTTCATATACCAATTGGCACAACCTGTTTTTTCTCTTTCGCTTTGCCTGTACTTGCTACAAGGGGTTAAATGGAGTTCCCTTATTCTACAGTGCTTGCTGCCATATTTACTCATTACTGATTGCCTTATCCATATTTGTATGTATACATTGATTCCCACTAATCTGATTTGACACCTTTATTCTTTGTCCCCATTAACAGGATTTAAAATTCCAAGATAAAGCAGAATACAGCACTATAATTCTGGCACCTAAGAAATAATCAAGGTAATGTTTGGATGCATAAATCTATCACCTTAGTTAGTGTGATAAATTAATGTTTAATTTTGAGTGCTTAGTTTTCAAGATATTCCTGAGAATATTATTGAGGACGTAAACACATGCCAGTCATTTAGAACCTTCTTCATCTGATGAAATAGTGTTTCTGTGATAAAGTAACTTAAAGAAAAATTCTCAGCTCCAGAAAAGTGGCAGTTGTTTGTTCCTTCATCACAGTAAAAACTATTCCAGTGTTTACTGAGATGAACAGAGCAGTCGATGGGAAAAAAAAAGTGATAAACACAGCAATCAAGGTGAGCAAGTAAATAACACCTAAAAAACACACTGTGATACTAACATAAATAATCTTAAGTTGAAGGTTGATTTAGCATAATAAAAACAACCTTGCATCTGTGGGGGAAAAAAAATTAAAGTACAACACTCATAGTGCAATATTATTATCTGACCTCTTATAATAAATAAGAAACTGCACAGACCCACTCACGTTTCCCAGTGCGTCATATAGCAAACTCTGGCTGGAATCATGTTGTTTGGTTGTTTTTTGTATGGTCTTTTCTGCAGTCTTACCCCAATCTCTCTGCTTCCACAGTCAGGATAAATGCAGGAGCTCCAAAGATGGATATAAACAACTAAAGAGAAAAAAACGGGGCGCAAGAGAATACTGAGAGCAGGCAGCAGCTGAAATAGCCTGCCCTTCGTTGGGTCCCCGCTCAGTTCTCAAGCTGGTTTTAGCTCATCTTGTGCCATTACAGAGAGAACATCTCTGAAACATATCAGACTGGTCCCACCCATACGGGCAGTCCAGATCCGAAATTCCAGCAAGTTCCCTATGCACGAGAGACACAGCAACCCCAGACGATCGTTTCAGCCTTGTTAGGCATCATCAGTGAGGCATAGCTGATATCTCTCTAGGCACCGTAAACAGCTAGACTGTATTAAGAATAAAACCAAAACACAGGGAGATAAAAAGTAATATATAAAAACCTGATAAACGCAACACGTTTCAATAGCATTAGTCTTTTTCAAATGCTTACTGTTCCATGTAATTCCTTAAATATTTAAATGTATGGGCACCAATATTCTCCCATCTGTAATGCGCTTCTGGGTTTCACTTCCGGTGTGTGGCTGGATGGTCATAGATTCCACATTGCATGCATTCCACCCAGTGTGTCTATGTCCCATGACTGGGCTGGGATGACATGCGTTCCAACATCCATGCACTCCACAATGACGAGCATCTGCGAATGCGTTCCATATCAAATTCACTACTCTCCCTCTTGTATAAATATATCCATTTACAACTTCGAAGTATTGCAGATCTTTTATTTGGGATAAGAATTTTACTAATAATGTGATGTCACCAACCTATTCACCTGCATTACCCATGAGAGAGGTGTTTAGGCTATACAGTTCTTTTTAGAAGATTCCAAAATATTTCCTCAGGATCAAGTTTTATTTATTCAACATTTTTTCTGGTCCGACGGTGCTTATTTTTACAGTGCAGGGACATTGCAAAGGGAACCAGGTTCACGCCCAGCTATGAAAATGTATTTATGTCTTATTGGCAAAGAACCTGGTCCTGTATAAGAGATATTTTTATTATATGGAAAGGAGATAATGCCTCTGCTTTTAATTGTTTACTATTTTTTGAACATTAACTTTTGGAATATCAAGATAACCTATGAATTTAGTAATTTTAAAATTATTTTTTTTAGATCTAAACATTTATATTGAAGATGATCAAATAAAAAGTGCGCTTTTTTTTAAACAAGTTGATGTATACAGATTCATACATAAGGAGAGCTGTCACTTTCATCCCTAGCTGCCCAATATTTCAAGAGGACAGATTGTTAGACTTCCAGGGATTTGAAGGTGAGAATACGAGAACATATATGCATTGTTAAAAGAGGATGGAAAAATCACAGAGTGTCTTAACATAATTTAGAGCACCACAATAAAGACCCGAGTCAAATATGACTTTTTGGAATACAGCAAATTCAAAATCATCGGTATAGGGGCAATATTTCATCCAATTTGAGTACAAATGAAATTATGTGTATCTTTAATTTGAACACATTGTCCAAGGATTGAACATGGATTTTGAAATTAGTGTTTTAATTGAATATATTTCTTATTTTGATTTTTATAATAGTGTGCATATATAATATAGATAGATAGATAGATAGATAGATAGATCAATAGATAAATAGATAGGTTTAGATAGACTTTTTGTGTATATATTTTATTTTATTTTTGCTACCTCTCTTTTTAAAGATATATTCCCCCTTTTTATATTCATATAAAATAAAGGTTTATTATGCAGAAATGTTTATTTAACCTTTAATTTTTATGATGTTACTATATTTATTTTACGTAGTTACATAGCTGAAAAAAGACATGCATCTATCAAGTTCAGCCTTCCTTGTTAGACATCTGTTTTTGCTGTTGATCTGAAAGAAAGCAAAAAAAAACCCTGTTTGAAGCACCTCTAAATTTGCAACAAGCTAGAGAAATATTCTTTATTGACCCCACAATGGCATTCAAATATCTCCTTGAATCAGAAGCTATTACCCCACTAATCAAAAATTATATCCCTGAATATTAAATTTTACAAGTATTTACCTAACTGAGGTTTAAACATCTGTATAGACTCTTCAGGTAGAAAATCCCACATCCTTATTGTTCTTGCTGCAACAAACCCTTTCTTTTGCCTTATACTAAATCTCCTTTCTTCCAGTCTAAATGCATGACCTTGTGTCCTATGTATAGTCCTGTTTGTGAATAGATTTCTAGACAGTGGTTTGTAGTGGCCCTGAATATATTTGTATAATGCTATCACATCACCCCCACTTTTCCAAACTAAAGAGATTTAAAATGGTTAAACTTTCTTCATGACTAAAATGTTACATTATTTTTATTAAATTTATAGTCCACTTCTGCACTTTTTCTAATGCCATAATATCCTTCTTTAAAACAGGTGCCCACAATTGCACAGCATATTCAGTGTGTAGTCTTACTAGTGATTTATAAAGAGGCAAAATTATATTTTCATCTAAAAAATGAATGCCCCTATTTATACATAACAATGCATTACTGGCCTTGGCAACTGCCGATTGACATTGTATATTACTGCCTAATTTGATGTCTGTAACAATTCCCAAATCCTTCTTGAGTGTTGTTATCCATAATTCACTATGTTTAATGCAGTTAGTTGATGTGCAATATTTACCCCAAAGTGCAAAACGTAGCATTTTTCTCAAAGGTGTACCAGTTCACCTTTTGTGAAGGTGTACCAGTACTCTATCTTTAAGTCAATGTTCTACCCAAGAATAAGATTTTGCTTTCAGTTTGAATAGAATACTAACTTATTGTGAGGAACTACATCACATGCCTTGGCAATATCCAAATAGAACACCTCTATTGCAACGCCCTGATCTATACTTCTACTTACTTCTTCATAGTGTCAGCCCTTGTATACTTATCCTGCAGTCCGCTGAATTGCCGGCGCTCCAATCCGACGGACCGTTATTCCCACGAAGTATGAAGCTCCTGACAGCCTCATGGACGCTGGCCAATGTGCGCATGCCCCTTTTAATGATGGGGTGCACATGTGCCAGCGTCATGACATCACAAGAGCTCGAAGTAATAGAACCCAGCACACATACACTCACCTTTTGGGGGCGTGGTTAGCATAAACACATAAAATCACAGTCTGCCCAAATTACAGTGCCCTGTTGTGGTTCCTAGTGTTACTAGTGTCCCTATAGAGCATTTTTTTGTTCTTTTTGGTATTCATTGGTATTGACCCGGCTTGCTCTTGACTACTCTGTTTTCTAACTCCCTTAACTTGGCTTTGTTTATTGTTCTTGTGTATTTCTGGCTCTTCTGACTTGGCTTTTGTCTATTGTATTAGTGTATTTCTGGCTTCCCTTGACCTTGGCTCTTTCTGCCATTCTAAAGACCGGTTTAGGGACTTTCTATCTGTCTCCATTTATTTACCGGTGGGATTTCACTCTGTGTGTTGGGCTGTACGTTACACATAGAATGCAATTAGATTAGTTTGACATGACCTATGTTTCGTAAAAGCATTCTGATTATTGCTAATAACAATGTTCTTCCCATTGAATTCCAGAATATTATCCCTTATTAACCCTTCAAATACTTTCCCAGCCACAGAAGTTAAGCTCACAGGTCTATTATTTTCAGGCAAATATTTTGAATCACATGTCTTCCTTCAATCCTCTGGTACAATTCCTGAAAGAAAAGAATATTGAAAAATTAAAAACAGAGGTTTACCTATTTTCACGGGGGTAATTCACATGTAAAAAATACAGAGAAAAAAAGAGGGAAAAATAAACCTAATTTGTCAAAAAAGAAGCTCAAAAACTGGATAAAATAGGAATCCACCAAAAACCTATTAAAACAATAGTAAGAGTATATTCTGCTTGGAAAAGCAGCAGTAGGGATCCAGGAGCTTCTACACTGACGTCCAAAATAATATATGTGATATACTCAGATGAATAAACAAAGTGTGTGGCAAGGTTATCAGTCCAAAAAGATACAGCTCATTGGTAGAGATAACCACTGCCTAAATGATTTACTTCCATACACAATAAGAGTATAAAAGATAAATTGGCATAATCCTCCTCGGATATATATATATTGCCAACATACATATAGTGATAAATAATAAGCAAGCACCAGTATATGGAACTGGCTGCTAAGAAAAATGATTATAGTATAGCTGGAGAGTAGCTAAAAAGGGTTAAAACCCAATTTATTAAAAGTACAAAAATATACAAAAATATATGAAAATGGTGATAAAATTCTGTTCACATATTTTGCAATAGATAGTAGAAGGTAAAAAATGCACAAAGACCTTTGATTCCGGCACGGATGGATCTGGATGCTGATTTCAGGTATAGTAGCTGGATGCTATAACCGGTGAGGCCGGTTTGCGTGTCACAGTGCGTTCCACCTCGAGCCTCACTTCGGGGGGAACTGTACTGCTCGTCAGATCGTGCCGTGGAGAAGGCTGGGCTTCACACTGATCGCCGGACTGCTGTGCTGGAACCTCTTCTTGCTATCGCTGTGTGAACGTTTTCACTTGTCTTTTTTTGAGACAAGTGAAAACGTTCACACAGCGATAGCAAGAAGAGGTTCCAGCACAGCAGTCCGGCAATCAGTGTGAAGCCCAGCCTTCTCCACGGCACGATCTGACGAGCAGTACAGTTCCCCCCGAAGTGAGGCTCGAGGTGGAACGCACTGTGACACGCAAACCGGCCTCACCGGTTACAGCATCCAGCTACTATACCTGAAATCAGCATCCAGATCCATCCGTGCCGGAATCAAAGGTCTTTGTGCATTTTTTACCTTCTACTATCTATTGCAAAATATGTGAACAGAATTTTATCACCATTTTCATATATTTTTGTATATTTTTGTACTTTTAATAAATTGGGTTTTAACCCTTTTTAGCTACTCTCCAGATATACTATAATCATTTTTCTTAGCAGCCAGTTCCATATACTGGTGCTTGCTTATTATTTATCACTATATGTATGTTGGCAATATATATATATCCGAGGAGGATTATGCCAATTTATCTTTTATACTCTTATTGTGTATGGAAGTAAATCATTTAGGCAGTGGTTATCTCTACTAATGAGCTGTATCTTTTTGGACTGATAACCTTGCCACACACTTTGTTTATTCATCTGAGTATATCACATATATTATTTTGGACGTCAGTGAAGAAGCTCCTGGATCCCTACTGCTGCTTTTCCAAGCAGAATATACTCTTACTTATTTTCACACTTAGCTCCTTATGTACTTATTGATGAATACCGTCATGCCCCGGAGCTTTGTTTACATTAACTTTCTTTAGTTGCTGTAGCACCTTGTCTTGAGTCATAAAATCAAAATTTTTCTGCAAGTTTTTGCATTTATCTTGCCATAGGATCCTCCTTAAAGGGATTCTACAGTAAAAGGAATACAAATCCATATTGCTTACACTATAGTTATCTCTTCCCACCCCCACCTTGTGGCCTTACCCCCAGACATTGAAAGGGTTAAAAAAAAAAACCTTTCTGTACTCCACCGATTTCCCTCAGCACTGGGCTGGTGCTCTGACTCCTCAGACATCATTCTGCAATCACATTAGACCCTCTCCATAGGAAAGCATTTCTGCAATGCTTTCCTATCGGGTTTTGCTAATGCTGGTTGACCAAAAGTCACCTAGCAAGCAGGAAGTGCCTCTAGTGGCAACCACTAGAGGCAGTCTTAGGTGTACAATGTAACTATAATGGTTTCTAAAAAACTGCAATAATTTACATTTGAGGACTAAAGTGGACAGGGATATTGCACCCAGACCACTTCAATGAGCAGAAGTGTTCTGGGTGACTATAGTGTCCCTTTAATATATAATGAGAAAAAATAGTTCCATGTCTGTACTCATGGTACCTAGACTCTTATTTTATTTTTATTTTTTTGTTTTTTAAGAATGTATGTACTTTAAAATGTTGAGGAGTTAGTTTTGCTCTCTTTGAGTTTAGCCACTCTAATCGCCTTTTGGTATGCACAATTGACTTCCTTTGTCTTATATAAGATGCCACCGATTTGTCTGATTTAAATACTTTAAATGCCCTTTTCTTATTTTTAATCTTTTTAACTTAATTGCCCAAACATGTGTCTCACCCCACCATATTTCTGTTATGCTTCTTATGTAATATTGCATAGTGTACGCTATTGCCTCTAGTTTCCCCATTTTGTTATTTAGGCTCCTTGCATCGGTAAGCATGCAATTAATATCATGAGTCTCTTGTACATTATGTGAATTTCTTTTACTATTGCATACCTCCTCTGTTCTGATATTGCCCCTCCCCCATATCTACCACATTGTGGTGAGCAAAAGCATATCTCCTTTCTCTCCTATCTGCATTTTGTAGATGTCTGTGTCCTTCCCCCTATACCACTATTTTTAAATCTCTTCCAACCTTGTAGCCATTATGTCCCCTAGCATAGCAGACCCTCTTCCATTTAGGTGCAATCCATCACAGCTATAAAGATTGTACCCAAGCGCAAACTTAGGCCAGTGCTCTATAAAGCCCTCCTTCTCAGACCATGACTTTAGCCATGAATTAACCTACATAATCTATCGTTGCCTTTCTACTGCAAAGTGCATAGGTAATATTTCTGAAAATACTACTTTGGAAGTCTTTTTCCTCAGTTTACTTCCTAATTCACTGAACTCATTTGTAAGGACCTTCAAGACAATCAGAGCATCAGATTACCCTATTTACTCTCTTAATGATAGAGTCACCTATCATTACAACCTGTCTAGCCTTTCTTACGTTCTCAACCACAAACGTATTCATGGGGTTGTTCCCTCACCTGTTAGAATGAACAGCTTCCTCCAGTACAGCTACTCCTGAGAGGATGATGATGCTCCCAACATCTTCACTCAAACTGGCAAATCTGTTAGATTGCACAAAGTCAGGACTATCTAAAACTTTCCTCTTTCCTTCTTCCGCTAACTCACCCAATTGTTACCCAGCTGTCTTCTCTCCTCCTACTCCACTACCTGAACCCATTAAACTTTGCTCAGTGAGCAGATCCCTCTCAAGATTGTCATATATGTAAAGATATATATATATTCTTTATATTAGAAGCCAAATGACTAGTGTAGTGAAGCGCTAGTCCTGAATAGGACTCTCCTCCACTGGATCCATGAAGATTGAAACTCTGGAACAAGGCACTGTGAAGTGAATAGCTCAATCTCTCCCCAGTAACTTATTCCACACAAACTCAGCCTTTTATGCACAGACCCCCAGCATGGGGTCTCTATTCAAAAAGTACACAAGCCCTCGCAGGCATCATTGTGTGTGGGAGATAATTCAGTCAAAACTGAGTAACTCAATTATTTCTCAGTTACAGGGAAATACATTAAACATATATAAAATACCCCCAAAACATAGTCATATTTTACAGGAACCCCACAAGTATTAATTCCCTGAATAGCCTGGATCTGAGTGCCCAAGTTGTCCAAATAGCGCTCAGATCCATTTGGTAGAGCGAAATCGCCATTTGGGTAAAGTTCCTGTGTGAACACCTTTTAGGGAGCGACTGCTCCCCCCAGTTAGTAGTTCCTATCTCCCGAACAGCGTTGGTCTAGTTGGTTGGAAAGTGGAACGGGCAGCGGTAAAAAATTTTTGCCTGGGTTCACAAGATCGCATTGCCGACAATAGTTTTAAGTGTTTGACGACCATGTACCACTGCCTGTGTTGGGGAGACAAAATGGCCGCCATTTACTGGAGTATGTGCATTTGGTTATACGAATGGCGGCCACCCAGGGAATGCACTTGAGTTAATAACTTAATTGCAGTTAACAGCCAGGGGTGGTCTGTGTTCAGGGAGGTATAAAAAGGGATCCACACACCATTCATTCGGGAAACGGACAAAGGGGGGTAAGGACAACCGAACAAAGTGAAATGAGTCTGCTACACCTAGAATTGAATATTTACATGTTTCAATATTTTTTGCTAATTATTTAAATGAAGTCCAGTTTCCATCTTTTTCCAAATACTGTTGGGGATGAAATTGCACACGTGAGTCATCATCATGGAATGCATGGAAGTTGGGACGGAAACTGGAGATGCTATATGGGTGTGTGTAATGTCAGCCCGGACTTGGAATACAACTATACCAGAAGTGCGTCATTGTGGAATGCATGAACATCAGGACGCACAACGGAAATGATACCCAGATGTGCATCAGAGACCGGAGGATGTCAGGAAAGTGTCAGAAATGGTACCTTATTCAATTTCTGGCCCATACATTGAAATATTTGAGGAATGACACTTGACAATATGCACTTGAAAAAGTCCAATGCTGTTGAAAGGCGTTGTGCTTATCAGGTTTTTATATATTACTTTTTATTTCATTGTGTTTTGTTTTTATTGTTATTAAAGTCTACCTGCTTATATTCATCTTTTTATTTCCTGCATTTATTCTGATTGTTAAAGCACGACAGGCAAAGTTACACTATTAGAGTGTTGTATGTTATGCTTTTTTCTACAGATTTCATGCTGTTTTTATTATGCTAAATCAACCTTCATCTTATAAAGATTTATAATAGCATCCCAGAGTATTTATTAGATTAGATTAGATTATTAGATAGAGTCCTCATTGGCACTGTGGATAGCTGCAATAATCTAGTGCCAAATGCACCTCACAACATTTTTTTGGGGGGTGGGGGGGTTTAAACGTACTTCTGCATTTTGGGTGTCTTCTCACCAAATAGTGCCATTCTGGCCAGCGATAAGCCATAAAAATATTGATTATATTTTAAGATTGTATTGCAACATTCCCCAGAACAGTTCATCTAAAGAATGTCTTTGATAGATAGCAATTGGTTTCAAATGAACTGCAATATGTCCAAATTTTGGGCAATCAATGATCACCTGTCTTCCCCCCTCCCCCACTGAGAAAATAACAATACCTTGCTCTCCCCTGCTGGTCCTGTTGTGTGCTTTCACAGACACTCTAATCACTATAACCACTATTATAGAGCGCTGTAGAATATGTTGGTGCTTTATAAATGTCAGTAATAAGTAAATAAAGATTATAGTGCCAGTAGTGCCATGGCAAACTTCCAATTGTAAGCATCCAAGGTATTTTGGTGACAGATTCACTTCTTGTCTGCAGTCATCCAAGTCCCACACCCTGCCTCCTCACTGAGCAATACCTCAAGAAGATGATACCCTCACCCAATGAGCTGGCCTTGCTTAGAAAGTCTAAGTTTAGGAAAACTTCTAGCTTACACTTCTGGAGGAAACAGGGAATGGTAGACTCCAGGTAAGAAGTAAAACCATTAGCAAATATTTTGACTACTTACTTTGGGGGGCAACTGGGCAATCCTGGGTCATACCCACAACAGTACAGTGCACTACAGTGGTTATAGAGCTTGGAGTGTGCCTTTAAGTGTCCTAAGGATTATAAATGTGTGTTTCTTTCTCGTATTATATTATTTTTATCTTAGGTTCCCAGAAACCAAACTTGAACAGAATGTAGAACATTCATATCTGAGAACCTTCTGTATCAAACCAACACTGCAAAATTCATCAAAATGATTAGCAGTTACTGCCATGTAATAAATATCCGGTAAATTAAACTAATTGTGGGCCTCATGGGAACCTTTTAACAAGTAGCCAGCTGAGATGATAAATTATCAGAGCAGAAATGAAGGAAATTCCAAACTGTGTGACCATAAGATGTGCACAATCTCAATTAATTATATAGTAAACTGTATATTTTCCTGATAACTATCCCATTGGAGACACAACTCATTTACTTATTACTGGAAAGATAAATGAAATGATGTGTACCATCTGTAACAGTTTCAATTGAATTCTCATGAGATTGAAAATCATTCCCATTACAAAGTACATAATCTTCACACAGCCTAATCCCCGTACATTTAATGCCCAAGTGGAGCGGAGTCAGTCTAGCGCCCAACTATCTGAAAAAAGGTGTCACCACCACTGGTGTCTCATAACTTTTAAATATGGTCTGATCTTGCTGAGACAACACATCTTGCACTTTAAAATCCCTAGAGTGACATTATGAGTGAAAGTATATATTTTTTTATGTAGTTATGGAAAAGGGAGTATACATTTTTTTTTATTTTAACATAAGAGATTATATATGTTTTTTCCCTGATTTATTACTTCAAGCTGTATCCCATTGTTATGTTAATGTATGCATGTAAATGTGATTTTCATTGAAATAAAATGAATTTAAAAAAATAACTGTGTAAATATAAATAAAGACTATAAAGCTTGCCTAGGGCTACCTGTTTAACACATGGTCCAGTTAATCTTTCTCTGCTACCTGAAAGCTTATTCACCACAAATTACAGTGTTTTCCCGAAAATACACCCTACCCCGAAAATAAGCCCTAGCTGGATTATCAGGGTGGGCTGCAATATAAGCCCTACCCCGAAAATAAGACCTAGGCAGGGCCGGCAGCTGCCGGCCCTTTAAATGCCACACCCGACTGAGCGCTCTATAGACGGCTACCGCACTGCCTCACCTCCCCTTCCCTGTAGCAATGTGTGTGCACTTCCTGTCAGTCCGGCCGGGTCGCAGACCGGAGAGGAGCTCGGCCACGCTACAGGGAAGAGCAGGTGAAGAGAAGATTGGAGAGGGAGGGGGGAGGGAGTATTACTGGGAGAGAGGGAGGGGGGAGAATATTACAGGAGGAGGGATTACAGGAGGAGGTGAGTATTACAGGGAGGAGGAAGGAGGAGGGGAATATTACAGGGGAGGGAGGGAGAGATTACAGGAGGGAGGAGAGGGGAGGAGGGGGGAGAATATTACAGGAGGAGGGAGGGAGGGAGGAGGGAGGGAGGGAGAATATTACAGGGAGGGAGGGAGGAGAATATTATAGGAGGGGGAGTATTACAGGAGGGAGGGAGGGGGGAGAATATTACAATGAGAGGAGGAGGGAGAATATTACAGGGAGGGAGGGGGGAGAGTATTACAGGGAGGGAGGGGAAAGTATTACAGGGAGGGAGGGGGGATAATATTACAGGGAGGGAGGGGGGAGAGTATTACAGGGAGGGAGGGAGGGGAGAATATTACAGGGAGGGGGAGGTGAGGGTCTCTGGGGGGGTTACACAGCGCGGACATCGGCTGACAGACTGGCTATAAGCCCTACCCTGAAAATAAGCCCTAGTGTGTTTTTTGTGACTAAAATTAATATAAGACCAGGTCTTATTTTCGGAGAAACACGGTATTGTTTGCCAATTAAGATTTTTTATTGCAAATGTCTAGTAAATGCATACTCTTACCCTCACAGTTTCTTTTCTACCCATCTCTGCTGTGAGTAAATGAGCAACACATTAGTAGAAACAGTTACACATTTACATAATCATTTAATGCAACAAAGTGTAAAATATTAGTATTTTATTTACACAGATTAATGTATGAACACATTTATTGCAGTGCCACTTTAAAGACAAACTACTGTGACTTTTATAGCTATGATGATTGGTTATAGTATTGGGCACACGAAAAATACTGAGTATTTCAATACATAGTTCATTGTAATCTAGATTGAAAAAAAGTTTCAAGTCCATCGAGTTCAGCCTTTAAACATATCTTTTTATGCTGTTGATAGGCAAAACCCAATTTGAAGTGATGGCCAATTCAACATCCTCTTGATGTTGCTTGTGGGTTCCTTACTCCAAAATGCCTAGATTTGCAATCATCTGTATTGAATCTCATTTGCTACTTTCCTGCCCAGTACCTTCATTTATCTAGATCCCTTTGTATAGAAGTTATATCGTGTTTAGACTGTATTATCTAATCTAGTTTTTATTAAAATCAAAATACATTAACAGAACATCTCCAATAACTCCACCCAAAGCCATAAAGAGATACAGAATGTCAGAAGAGGAACTAGAGGAGGGAGAAATAAAACAGGAAAGAAAAAAGTAACGATATTTAAATAAAGATTTTTAATTTATCTAGTAAAATACTATCCCCCACAAAAGTGAAAATTTTAACAAAAGGTTTTAAATATGCCCCAAGCTGCTCCATTAACAAATTTGAAGTGTTCATTGACATCAATAGGTTTACTAGAAAACTATGTCTACATTTTTTTTTTTAATAAGGATAATGTACTAGATCAAGATAGAGTGAAAAACACAACTGAGGAGCCAATAGATAACAGTGATAAAATTAAACACAATAATTTTAAGAAAAAATCTGTATTTAACACCCAATACTTCAGATCTCAAAGCATGAAAGTATTTGAAAAGGAATGCTTGGAGGAAATATACAAAATAAAACCCCTGTCGAAATACAAACAAAATATGACCTTTAACCCCTTAAGGACAGATGACATGTGTGACATGTCATGATTCCCTTTTATTCCAGAAGTTTGATCCTTAAGGGGTTAAAGAGAAAGAAACATTAAAAGATTTCAAACGGGACCCTTCGATTATAATTAAACCTGCTGACCAAATGGGGCAAGTAGTGATCTTAGACAAAGAAATTTATCTAAATGAAATTAGATGACAACTATAAGATATAACGACTTACTATATAAGTTAAACAAAAATCTTACTATAGAAATAAAAATAAAATACGAGAATTTCTTACAAGAAGGCTTAAAAAATAGTGTGTTAAATAAAAATGAATATTCCTTTCTGATTCAGATTGAACATCCTAAAATACCTGTTATATGTACTCTGCCCAAAATACATCCTCACCGGGCTGACCAGTAGTCTCTGGTTTTGATTCTATTCTAGCTATTCTATTGCAGTTTATAGACTATTTCCTTCAGCCATTAGTAAAATTATGCCCTTCCTATCTCCTAGATTCTACAAGTCTTTTAAAAGATTTAGAAAAACAGAAATGGAAAGAGGATTATTTATTAATCACATGTGATGTTACTAGTTTGTACTCCATAATAGAACACTCCATTTTTCTACCTTTTTTCTTGAACAATCTAAAGAATTTGAAGGTGTACAGATTGATTTTATTATTAAAGGAATAGAGATGATTTTAACCAATAACTACTTTTGGTTTGATGGCGATTTTTATCTTCAGACCTGAGGTAGCGCTATGGGGACCAGGTTTGCCCCCAGTTACGCCAATTTGTTTATGTCACATTGGGAAAGTTTGTTCATCTATCAGGGACATAACTGCGGAGCAAACCTGACCCTATATAAGCGATACATAGATTATATTTTTAATATTTGGAAAGGATCCGAGGTAGATTTTTATTTATTTTTTAACTCTCTTAATTCCAATAATTGGGGTATCAGAGTAACAAAAAACATTAGCCCAATTACTATCGATTTTTTTAGATCTTAATATTTATATTTCTGAGGAACAGTTTAAAACTTGCACCTTTTTTAAACAAGTGGATGTGAACCGTTTTATTGAAACAAGCAGTTGCCATCATGACCCATGGCTTCATAACATCCCTAAGGGTCAATTTTTATGAGCCAAAGGAAACTGTTCAGACCAGACAGATTTTATCACTCAGTTTTCATTTAAAAACAGATCACAATTATTAAACTATAAAAAGAAGGATCAAAATAACCAAGCAAAACAAAGTCCACCTATTTTCAATTACTGTAGTAATGTTGGTGTATTAAAAATAATTAATAAAGCAAGAACATGAAATGTACGATTTTACAGGTGATAAACCCAAGTTTATTTTTAGAGGGGCAAAATATTTTAGACAAATTTTAACGTCAAATTATGTAGAAAGAGAAAAGGAGAATAGCAATTTTTTAACAAACTAGTCAAAAATGCTAAAAGGTTTCATCACTGTGGCAATTGTTATGCCTGTAAAAATACCCATGTCATTAAGAAAAAGAGAAATTTACATCGTGTATAACTAATAAGGATTTTAATATCACTTCTTTTATTACATGCAAATCTAGTAATGTCATCTATTTGTTAAATGTACATGTGGTTTATAGTATATAGGTAAGACATCTAGAACTCTAAAAACAAGAATTTATGAATATAAAAATTGGGTTCACAAATCATAGTGTGTCCAATCACTTTTTAGAGAAACATAACTCAAATCCAAGAGAAATGGAGTTTACAGCAATTCAGAAAGTTCAAACCCATTGGAGAGGTGAAAATAATGCCTCTAATCTAAGTAAAAAAGAAGCAAATTGGATATTTGAACTTCAAACGTTATGCCCTAAGGGACTAAACATAGATTTTGAAATAGGACCAATACTGTAAAAAATTATTAAAAATTAAAAATTATTATTATTACTTTTTTCTCTGGTACTTTTTTTCTCCTGATCCTATATCTACATATCTAATCTGTTTGATGTACCTGTTGTCATAGTTTAGAGCCAACTCATAAAGGCTCTAAATATTGTGAGCGTTCCAAGTTTCTTACTATTTTATTTGTGTTAAGATATATTACCCTATTGTTAAAAACAGAAAGAGATGGTGAGAGCACATATAAAACAAAATACAATAATTACCCTTATGTCCAATATAAAACCTATAAAAATACAATAGAAGAAACAGACATAGGGTAATAACGTACATATAGTAAATAAATGAGTAAATAATTTGATAAACTCACATATTCCTGAGCCACTTAATATAAAAGCTGGCTCAGACTAGGAACGTTGAATGGGTTAATGTAGTGATAGCTGTAATCAAAACGCTAACTGCTTGCTCCTTCTCTCTTTAGAAAATCCAGGATGCAGGATCTCAAATTAAAGCTTTATTCAATATAGCAGCAAAAAAACAACAGCAGCAAAATTTAAAATTCAGCAGTCCCACTTCTGCACACTAACGCGTTCCAGCCGAAACCTTTATCAAAGTGTAAGTCCATTCAATCTGTTCCTTGTTTAAATAGGAGCCTTTTCGCGCCTTTCTCCCGTTCGGTAATAAGCTCCTCCCACTTCATTTAGACGTAACCTTGTTGGGCATCCTAGCGTCCATAGCAACTTCAGTTTACTTCCGTGTTCGTCAAAATTAATAATTTAGATACTATTTGTTATGAACTTGAAAAATGATTAATAAAAGAGATGAAAATTAAGTGGGAAATCTTTACACTGGAAAAATATATCAGCTTACAGATTTCCCCACGAGGTTTAAGGTTCTATAAATTACCAACTTTTGAACAAGAAAATAAGAATTTTATGAATATTTGGAATGGTGCTATGGAGTCATTCACCAAACATACAATGGGAATAATTATTGAACAAAGAACTAGATGAAAATATTGGAAAAATTCAAACACAGCTAGAACCCTTTTTTGGGATGGAGGAACTAGAAAGTCTAATTGATGAAATGGTCAAAAAAATCTCAAATATAGAGAAATTAGTAATAGAAACTAAAAAAAGGAAATTAATGAGAGATAAGGAGGACTATAGAAGAGGTAACATAAGGCCCAAAAAGAAAGACTAAACTTATGAACCAAAAAGAGAAAATAAAGGGAAAAAAAACAGGATTCATGAAATATGACAAATATGTCTTACCACGATATAACTTATCACAAGTCCTACAATATCCAAAAAATAAAAAAAAATAAAAAAGTTAGCTAACGATTGGACCGATGTGAAAACTAGGAAACAAAAATTTCAAAATAGAGAAAATAATAAAAATAATAAGAAAAGAAACACCAATCATTCTGTTGTCAAATTGTTTTGAAAGATTAAGAAATATAGAAGAGGAAGAATCTTTTTTAGGGGTAACAATGTCAAGACTTTCAGACAGAAGGAAGAAAATACAAACCCCAATAAAAAGGATAAGAGAAATAGAAGAGGAGGTACCAGAATTCAAAAAACGAAACAAAAGGAGAAAAGAGGAAAGGATACAGAGGAGATAGGACTCAAAAAGAATGAACAAAAAATAAGGATTTTTAATTTATCTGATAAATTTTTAACACCAGTTCAAGAACAGGTTTTGAGCAAGGGCTTTAAATATGCCCCTGCGTGTGAAATAGATCAATTTTAAACGTTTTTAGAGATTCATCGCTTTTTTAGGAAATTATGTTTGAAGAAGTTTTTTAATAAGTTTGAAGGCAATGAAAAAAGTGGAGAATTAGATGATAATCTTTTCAAACAAACAGAATTTAAGAAAAAATCTTAGTTTTATTCTAGTCATCTTAAAACAGATCTCATGAAAATTTTTGAAAAATTATGCCTCAAAGATTTAAGAGAAATTAAAACAAAAGGAAATAAACAAGAGAACCTAACTAGAAAGGAATTAACGGCCCTACAAGATATTAAGAAGGATAAAACAATAGTGGTAAAACCCGCAGATAGGGAGGGAGGCGTAGTGATTTGGAAAAAAGAAGAATATTTAAAGGAAATTTATAAACAATTGGAAGATTCTGACACCTATATTAAACTCTTTAATAATCCCGTAGAAAAAATTAAAACCATTTATAAAGATTTTTTGGATAAAGGTTTTAATGAGGACATTTTAACTAAGAAGGAATATGAGTTTTTAGATGTCAAATTCCCTAGAATCCTGGTTATTTATGTTTTACCCAAGATGCACAAAGATCCTATTAATCCACCAGGGTGACCTATTGTATCTGGAATTGGATCTCTCTTATCACCACTCTCCCAGTATATAGACTATTTTTTACAGGATTTAGTCCCAAAATTCCCGGCATATTTAACCCCTTAAGGACGGAGCCAAATGTACACGTTGTGAACAAAACAAAATGTAAACAAAACCTGGCATTTGCGCTACATATCTGTCCAAACGCAATTCACCTCTTTCATAGTAAATGCACCCACCCTTATTATATATCATTTTATTCAGGGGAAACAGGGCTTTCATTTAATATCAAATATTTAGCTATGAAACATAATTTAATATGAAAAAATGGGAGAAAATACGATTTCTTTTGATTTTTTTAGTTCTACATGACATTTTAACGGTCAATGTCATAATACTGTTTGCTTTTACTGCAATAAAATACACATATTTGTGTTCAGTAAAGTCTCACGTGTAAGACAGTACCCACTATGTACAGGTTTTATGGCATTTTGGGAAGTTACAGGGTCAAATATAGCACGTTACATTTGAAATTGAAATTCGCCAGATTGGGTACGTTGCCTTTGAGACTGTATAGTAGCCCAGGAATGAAATTTACACCCATAATGGCATACCATTTGCAATAGTAGACAACCCAAGGTATTGCAAATGGGGTATGTCCAGTCTTTTTTAGTAGCCATTTGGTCACAAACACTGGTCAAAGTTAGCGTTAGTATTTGTTTGTGTGTTAAAACACTAATATTTGTGTTCAGCGAAGTCTCCCGAGTAGAACAGTACCCCCCATGTAAAGGTTTTATGGTGTATTGGAAAGTTATAGGGTTAAATATAGTGCTAGCAAATTAAATTCCCTTTACTTTCGGCATGGGTTGTCATGCAGGTCCCGCTAATTGTAATTAATTAAGATACCTAATTATGTAAAAATATTACATAAATATATATGTAGAATTAATATATGTATATATATATATATATATATATATATATATATATACGTATATGTATATATTTATATGTATATATCTATAATTTGTTTTAAATATTTTTATTTATATATAGGTATATATATAGTGATATATACGTATATATTTATGTATATAGATATATATATTATTTTGTTCTACGTGTATATTGATATATATATATATTAATTTCACAATACAGTTAGAACGAAATAACACACATCTATATATTTTTTAATTATTTATTTTTAATTATTTTTTTAATTTTATTTTTTAACGTATTTAAATTTTTTTATATTATATATAAATATATATATATAACAATAATTATATATATTTAATCAGTATCAGTCTACGTGTAATTTGATATTAATATATATATATATATAATTATATATATATTAATAGTAAAATACACCTATACGGTGTATGTGTGTGTATGTATATGTGCATATATATACTTAGATCATATATATATATATGATCTAAGTATATATTATTATTTTTTTTACACTAGTTAATTTATTTAATTTTTTTTTCAGCCAGCAGGGGGACCACCTGTCATTACAGGCAGCCCCCCTGCTGGCAATGCTGCAGCCAGCTACCCCCGGCCATGTGATTGTGGGGTCCTCGCAAGGACCACACTCTCACACGGCCGGGGGGCTTCCAGGACGTCGGAGGTGCCGTGGGGGGCTCCCTGGGAGTCCCCCCAACCGCGATCGCTGGCGTGGGATCGCCAGCGACCGGGTAAGTAGGAAAAGACCGGAGGGCATACTATTACGCCCGGCGGCATTTAGAGCCGCTTAGGTATAGGGCGTAATAGATACTATTAGCCTTTTACAAATTTTAAATAATTTTAAACGGGAAGATTCCTCTATAATGGCCACCTGTGATGTCAGTAGCCTCTACACCAATACACGGTGTAGGGTGTGAGGCTACTAGACATTTTTTAAATAGATTTGGGAATTTTTTAGAAACACAAATTGATTTTATTGTGGAAGGGATCAATATGATTCTTAAAAATAATTTTTTTGGTTTGAAAATGATTTTTCCTTCAAACCAAGGGAATTGCCATGGGGACCAGATTTGCCCCAAGTTATGCCAACCTATTTATGTCCTTTTGGGAAGAAAAATATGTTTTCTCTAGGTTGGACATAGGGGCAAGTCTGGTCCTCTACAAAAGATATATAGATGATATTTTTATTATATGGAGAGGTAGTTCCCAATCTTTATTGAGTTTTATTGATTCTCTTAATGATAATTTATGGAAAATTAAATTGACTCATGTCATCAGTCCCTTAAATATAATTTTTTTAGATTTGGAAATTTTTATAGATAATGGCTTAGTCAAGAGTCGGACATATTTTAAATCTGTGGATGTTAACAGTTTTATTGACTTTTCCAGTTGCCATTTTAAACCATGGCTATCGAACATACCAAAAGGACAATTCTTGAGGTTGAAAAGAAATTGCACAGATGAACAAGATTTTAACGATCAGGTTAAAATTTTAGAACAACAATTTTTAGAGAAGGGATATGATAAAAACATTTTAGAGAAAGCTTATAAACAAGTAAAAGAGGAAGATAGGTTAGAAATACTGAAATATAAAGATAAGGAATTTAAAAAAGAAGGACAATAAACTATCCCATTCATTTTTTATTTTAATTCTAACAACCGTATTTTACGTAAAATTATCGATAAGAATTGGCATGTTTTGAATTTAGACAATGAATTACGCCCATTAATAGGAGAAAAACCAAGCCTCATTTTTAGAGGAGCTAGAAATTTTAAGCAGATTTTAACCAGTAGCTTCCAAGAGAAAGAAAAGAAAGAGTGCCCTAATAATTTTTTTAAAGGAACAGAAAGGATTTTTTTACTGTGGAAATTGTAGAGGGTGTAAAACAAGAACTGGGAGAAATAGAATAATTTTTAAATTTGTTTCTTTTAATACTAAAAAAGAGTATGAAATTAAACATTTTAGTACGTGCAATACTGTTGATGTTGTATATATGATAACATGCCCTTGTGGCTTACAATACGTTGGGAAAACATCTCGCCCACTAAAAATACGAATTAGTGAACATATATACAACATCCAGAGAAGATTCCCCAATCATTGTGTATCCAAAAAATTTTCGGAGCATCATGATGAAGATCCAGTTGGTTTGGATTTTTTTGCAATAGATCACATTAAAATACACTGGAGAGGTGGAGATAAGGATAATCTCCTAAACAAGAATGAGATGAAATGGATTTTTAATTTGGATACACTTACACCGAGGGGATTAAACATAGATTTCGAAATCAACACCTATATTTAATATGTTAAAATAATTAAATTATTTATTTAATTTTACTAAAGATCATATAAATTTGCTTAATATTAGTATTAATTTTAAATATGGCTTTAGTATACTTATGCATATTTTTTTATCTGGGTATGACCAATTTTATTAATATTGAATGTGATAAGAAAAAGAAAAATAAGTGCACTTTATATATGATGTACTCTCCCGGTATGCCTGTGCCTTTAAACGGAAATAGAAGATTTTTATTTCCCCTTCTGATTTATTCCTCATTTTTTTCTCTCTTTTTCTCCTTTTCTATTAATTTCCCTTTTTTTGAGAAAGAGAGAGTTTTTAATGTTTTTTAATGTTTTATGTATTAGAATAATGGTATTTTGTTACAACTTTGGTCTTAATATGTTTTTAAAATGTAACTGATGACACGTATATAGTATGTTGTTAATAGGACTTGATTCTGCAACACGAAAGACTGTCTAAGTGAGGGGATTAGCTCAACGTCATTTTTTGACGAACACGGAAGTAAACTGAAGTTGCAATGGACGCTAGGATGCCCAACGAGGTTGCGTCTAAATGAAGTGGGAGGAGCTTATTACCGAACGGGAGAAAGGTGCGAAAAGGCTCCTATTTAAACAAGGAACAGACTGAATGGACTTACACTTTGATAAAGGCTTCGGCTGAAACGCGTTAGTGTGCAGAAGTGGGACTGCTGAATTTAAAATTTTGCTGCTGCTGTTTTTTTTCTGCTATATTGAATAAAGCTTTCATTTGAGATCCTGCATCCTGGATTTTCTAAAGAGAGAAGGAGCAAGCAGTTAGCGTTTTGATTACAGCTATCACTACATTAACCCATTCAACGTTCCTAGTCTGAGCCAGCTTTTATTTTAAGTGGCTCAGGAATATGTGAGTTTATCAAATTATTTACTCATTTATTTACTATCTGTACGTTATTACCCTATGTCTGTTTCTTCTATTGTATTTTTATAGGTTTTATATTGGACATAAGGGTAATTATTGTATTTTGTCTTATATGTGCTCTCACCATCTCTTTCTGTTTTTAACCATTCATTTATGTGAGGTGGAGTGACCCACACCCTGGTGATTGTAGCACTTTGCCTTATATTGTTTTTTCACCATATATACTCCCATTTTATTGTATATATTACCCTATGTTGGTTTTTTATACCCACAGAACCTAGGGAACATTTACTTAAAGCAAGAATATCATCCAATATGTGAACAATCACCATATCTCCATTTTTATATTTATTATATACCACATGGCTCGAGAGGGGAGAGATAAGAATAATAAAAGAAGAAAACAAATATAGAAAATGTATAGTTTAGTAAGATTAATTACATGTAGATACATCACAAAAAAATGGCATAATTTGAAGTCCTGATTTAACCCCCCGGAATCAAAGAACTACGTTTGTAAATTATTTTCTACTTTATTTTATTCTATAAATTTCCCCCTTTCTAATTTTTAAAAACATGACTGTAAACCAAGGGCCACATGTGGCACGGGACCACTAGCAGTGCCGCCCGGTTGCCGACCGCGCTCATGGGAGGTGAGGGAGACAGGGAGCCCTTTACATTATGTGTTCCTCCTGGACAGTTCCCTCATGTGCCTTGCAGTGATCAGGCCGCCGGGATATGACATCAATGCTGGATGGATGAGCGACCTGTGCAAGAAGAGCACAGAGGTCCCAGCCCAGCAGCCCACCAGGGACAGAGGATCCACTCCAGCCCTCCCAGAACAAGGTAGAGAGGCTGGTTGGACCTCTTTAGTACTAAATGTGTATATGTGATTTTTGTGTATGTTTTGTCAGTGATTGTGTGTGTGTGTGTGGGGGGGGGGGGCTGTGGATATGTCTGTGATTGTGTGTGTAAGTTTGTGATTATGTATGTGGTTCTGTGATTGTACTTGATTGTGTGTATAGGTGTGTGATTCTATGTTTGTGTGTGTGTGCATGTGATTGATTGTATGTGTATCTATGTGATTGTGTATATAGGTCGGTGATTGTGTGTGCATGTGTAACGATACCTTACCTGTGTCCGCCGATCCCGCGCAGCACGGCGGTTTCCCCGGCTGCTTCCGGGTGGCGGCGCAGCCTGTCAGACGCTGCCCGCTCGCGGCGAAATCAGTTTTATGACGCGGCGCATGCGCGCCGACGTCATGATAGTTTTGCCGCGAAAATTCAAACGCGGTCACGCTCCCGGACCTTTTGGGGACGTGGCTTTAAAGTGACACACACATCAGTATAAAAGGACATTCCTGTCCACCCCTCAGTGCCCTAGTGTGGTTCTTGATTGTTCCTCTGGTGCTCTTATACTTAGTTATCTGTTTTCCTGGTATTTTGACCCTTGGCTTCCGTACTGACTATTCTCCTATCTGGCTCCCCGACTTTTGGCTTGGCTTTCTCGTTTATCCCGATTTCCGTACTCCCTTGATCCTTGGCTTTTCTCTTGAATATTCTCTGACGTTAAGTCCGGCCACCCTAAGGTCCAGTATACGTCCCTTTCTGGGTTACCATCTGTGTGAAGGGGTCACTGTCGTGACAGTATGTATGTGATTGTGTGTGTGTGTATATCTCTGATTACGTGTCTACAGGTGTGTGATTTTGCGTGTGTGTCTGTATGTGATTGTGTGTATAGGTATGTGATTGTGAGTTTGTGTGTGGGTCTGATTGTGTGTATGTATATGATTGTGTGTATAGGTCTGTGATTGTGTGTGGGTATATTTTTGATTGTGTGTATAGATCTGTACGTGTGTGTGTGTGCATCTGTGATTTATTGTGTATGTATGGTGTATGTACATATGTGATTATGTGTGAATATTTGTGTGTGTGTATGTATGTATGTGACTGTGTAAAGGTCTGATTGTATATGTGTGTATATTTGTTATTGTGCGTATGGGTCTGTGATTGTATGTGTGTGTGTCTGTGGTTATGTGTGCATGTGTATATGCATGTGTATGTGTTTAGTAGATAGCTCCCTAATTTGGTATCCTTAAATATGCAAATCCCACATAAGGCAGGGGCGTACCTAGAGCATTTGGCACATGGGGCGGGTCCTATTTTTGGCACCCCCCCTTGCAACCCCCCCTTAACTTTAAATATAAAAACAACTAAAACATTTTTTAATGTATTTAGCACTAAGCAGTGTTTGTGTTTTTGAATGTATGCATGTTTTTGTATGGAGTATATGTAAGTGAATTTAGCGGTGTGTTTGTATGTAGTGTTGGCGTTTGAATGCAAGCATGCATTTGTGTGTTGTGTGGTATTTGAATGCAGTGGTATGGTTATATATAATGGTGGGGTTTGTATGTAGTGTTGACGTTGAAATGCAAGAGTGTATTTGTGTGTAGTGTTGGCGAGATTTTTATATGTCTGCACATATACACATACACGGACATACACACACAAACACACTCACACACAGATACACATTGACACACATGCAGACATTGTGGTGACTCTAGGAACAATATATATGGGGGGGCACATAAGATACCACAGTCAAAACAGGAGGGGGAGGTGGAGCAGTAAAACTTTTCACTAGGGGATGGGGTAATATGCTGCCATTGGCTGTCTGATGCCAGCATGCTGTGTTCTGATTACACATTTGCATATAATTCACATTAGCCACCCAGATTTCTTGTTATGGGCTGGCTGACACCTCTTAATTTCAATCTCTGTTTAGCAGATAACTCCTTTATTTGCTATCCTTTGTGGGATTGCCATATTTAAGGACACCAAATAAGGTGCTATCTGCTAAACAGCACCCTCATTTGGTATCTTTAAATATGGAAATCTCACATACGGGCACCAATTCAGGGAATGATCTACTAAACAGCTAAAGGATAAAAAAAAGCCCTTTTCTTATTTTCAGTTGTTTAGTAGATAAATCCCTTATTTGTTATCTTTATGTGGGATTGCAATATTTGAGGACAGGAAATAAGGGACCTATCTACTAAACACATACGCAGAGATACACACAATCACACACATAATCACAGCTACACACAAGCACAATCACTGACCCACACACAAACATTACATACATACATACACAAATTTAATAATTAAGAGGTCCACCCAGCCTCCCTACCTTGCTCTAGAAGGGCTGGAGTGGATCCTCAGTCCCTGGTGGTCAGTGGTTGCTGCTGGGATCTCTCGCACGCACGCCCTGTAATGACGCAGAGGCCGCGATGACATCATATCCTGGCTGCCGGCTCACTGCAGGGCGAAGACTGTCAGACACAGTCAGATGCACACAGTCCCACACACAGTCACTCACACACAGTTACAGGCAGACAGTCAAATACGCAGGCAATCACACAGGTAGACAGTCACACACACAATCACAGACAGTCACACATACACACAACACAGTCACACACACACACACAATCACATGCAGACAGTCACACACAGTGACACACACGCACACAGACAATCACCCAGACAATCACAGGCAGACAATCACACAGACAATCACAGGTAGACAATCACACAGTCAATCACAGGCAGACAATCACAGGCAATCACACAGACAATCACAGGCAGACAATCACACAGACAATCACAGGCAATCACACAGACAATCACAGGCAGACAATCACACAGACAATCACAGGTAGACAATCACACAGACAATCACAGGCAGACAATCACAGGCAGACAGTCACACAGACAATCACAGGCAGTCACACACACACACACACACACACACAAGCAGACAATCACACACACAAAGACAGTCACAATCACAGTTACACACACACAGCACACACTCTCACTTACAGTAAGCTTGGGCTGGAGGAGGAGTGGATTCAGTCCCTCCTGTGCTGTAGTTGGGGAAGCAGGGACTCCTTCCTGCTTCCCCTCTGTGTGCAGCAGTATGAGGCTGCATATAGCTCCGCCCCCACGTCCGGCATGGCTCCGCCCCCACGTCCGGCTTGGCTCCGCCCCTAAATCTCCATGCAGGTCTCCAGCTTGTTCCCAGCCCCTTCGTGTGAGCTGTGTCGGCTGCCTGGTGCCTCTGCTGCTATGGCACCCGGTGCAGCCACACAGCTCACTGACTCCCAAGATTTCTCAATAAATATGGTTAACTTGTTTCGTTTGGTTATTAATAGTACTAAAGAATGGAACTCCTATCTTGGAGTCTAGTTTTATCTCACATCCTTAATAGTATTATTCTCTCTTTAAATCCAGTCTATTTCCTGTGTCAAGGAGGAGCGTGAGTATTGTGGGATAACTTTCTTTGACACATTAATGGAGCTGACTTAAGCTACTCCTTGTGTGAGAGAATGTCAGGTGTAGGAAAATACATAAGACAACATAATCATTACTTTGCCTTATGTTTTAAAGAAAACTATATCAGAAATAAAAAAAAAAGAACAGATTCTGAGAGAGGAAGAGAAGTGGAAACAATAGAAGAAAGGTAAGTTTGGTGTGACAGTACTGCTTTAAGAACAATATATTACAACACAACACTCCACAATTCCCTTTCAAAGTTCATCTATACTGGGTTATATTAGAACACATAAATACAGTGCTTTAATCAAGTGTAATGTGGTGCATCAACACAGTGCAACAAATATAACTGTATAATATGTATACATGCTTTATAGTTAAATATCGCTTCAACCTCCAACAAGGTTTATTCAATCCTCTATTGAATAGCAACCTCAATAAGAAAAATAAACATATATATATATTAGATGGTTTGTGCATAAAAGGGCTACAAATATTACAGATGGTATAAGCAATTTAAACTCACAGTCTTCAGAGTCATGACAAATTCAAGGCACATTTTTCCCCCCATATTTTTCACCATGTATTTTTATATGAAGTGCCATAACTAGATACCTTCCATCCTGTTAAAATGTAACCTTTCACAGGTGGGGTGATAGTGTGACGGAGGTGACAGGTGGGGTGGCAGGGTGAGGTGGGTGTCAGGTACCTTTTTCCCTGGTGGTCTAGTTTGCTCTTCAGTCTGCAGCTCTGCAGGATGTAAGCTGCCGACCACATGGTGAATGTCTCTCGATCTCCAGTCAGAGCGTTGCCATGGTAACCCGCATCAACGCTCTGATTGGCTAGAGATCACAAGACATTTCAGTCTGCAGCTCACATCCGGCAGAGCTGCAGACTGAAGGCTGGCTCTCCCGGTCAGACTGACAATAGGGGCCTCGCACCCGGCCGCATACAGGGCAAGCCGACAGGCCCCCTCCTGTGTCGGGTCTGCCCTATGGCGGTTTAGGTGGCTGCGAGGCCCCTGACAGAGCAAGGCCTTAGGCGGTTGCCTAAACCACCTAATTAGAGAGCAGCCTCTGGTATTGAATATTATTGTATGAACAATTGTATGAATACTTTGAAAAAGCCCCTTTGGGTGAAACACGTTAGTGTTTTTATGTTATTAGTTTTATTATTGTTGTTTTAAATAAAACTATTTTTTTTACCTCACCTGGACCTTACTGATTATATTCTTGAAGATATTATCCGGAGGAGCCACAGTTTCTACCTCCTTGGTTGGGAGGAAACCACCTACGCTACACAGGATTGAGCAAAAACCTAATTTTTGCTCTCCTTTTGTGAGTATACCTCCTTTTATTTTGCTTTTATAACAACAAACAGAGAGCATTATTATTTTTCTGTTTTTATTCTCATTTTATGTATTTGGTGAATATCTGTGACACTGCAATTTGGAGGAGAATACCCATGAACACTCGACACTCTGGCACTTGACCCTGACGTACCATCTACAAGTAACCAAGCTGAGCGACATATCCACAGGTGGGGATCATACCACCCAGGCACATATATCTGGAGCTGAACATAAGCTCAGGAAAATTGTAATTTTTCTTATTTTACCTCACTACCTATAGAATATACTACAGGTTTCTGTCCACATATTTTCCATACTGGCTCACTACCATACGCGTTTGAGGACACCCAGAAGGCGCTGCTTTCCTGTACCATTTCCTGACCTATACCTAGTTACTGTCAGATAGAAAAGACTCTGGTTTGGGAAGTACCAGCTGCCATACCTGGATCTAGCAAGCACTCGGAACCTCACCATCACACGTATGTAAAAAAAATATAGAGGCAATCCTGTTGAAGAGGTAAACTTATTTTTTTGTGAATTGAATAACAGTAATATGCCAGTTAAATTATGAATCATAATAAACTACTGTAACAAAAATATAAACTGTAAAAACTGAGCAACCATTTGTTGAGAATTTAAACAATTTAAAATACAACATAAAATATCTTCATATAACTAACCAGTGACATTACAGTAATGGCACAGGTACTGCAATACCCATTCCCTTACAGTACAGAGAGCTGTTAGTCTCTATGTAACTAGAGGAAGTAAACTAACAAACTGTATATTAATCAGTGACATTCAGGAACTCTAGATTATCACACACTCATTTCCCTGTAGCTGGAGCACCTGGAACAAGCAGAGAGCTCAGTACAAGGATCACAAGAAGGCAGCCAGTTACACAGTAACACCTGGAGCTCAGTCTGCAGCTCACACTCAGCAGGATAGATGTTTCTCTCACAGGGTTTACTCACCTGGACCCTACTCCTGTCAGTTCTAGCAGGTAGGAATCCACCGGAGTGCATTATGGGATAAGAATGCTTTATGCCCCCTCTATGTATGTACAGTATGATGGGTTTAATATGGGACAGAGACATGTAGGTGGAATACATAATGATAGCAGATAGATCAGTGTTTTATTGACCATTAAATATTACATTCATATCTTGTAATTTCTCCCCACAGGTTCTGTATCTTCTCTGCAGACTGTGAATGGGGCTGTGAGTGGGTCGGTGAGTCTGACAGTGGATCTATCTCTTCCTCCCCTTGAAAATCGTCTGGCTGTATGGACTTCTGCTGTGAATGGAACGATTGTCACAGCTCTGGGTAACACAGTTGTTTATAATTCTTTTTACCAAGGGAGATGTGAACTGTTTCCAGATTTAACTCTCCGACTGGACAAACTGACATTAGCTGATCAGGGGGATTACACTCTGACTGTAACTAATACAGCTGGTGGACCACCGACAACGGTAACATTCCGTCTCGCTGTTTACAGTAAGTACCATATCATGGTAGATCTCTATAACGAATTATATAATGACAATACAATTATTTCTTGATACATGAAGGGGATCCTGTGCTAAGCTATAACATATATCCGTTTAATCACAGTGTAATTTAATGTTGTAATATGAATAGTTTTACTGGCTCTTGATAATGATTAGGAACAAATATATATTTATATTTTATTGCATATCTCTGTGAATATATACTGTACGAGTTTATAGTTTTGCTATTTTTTTATTTTCAAACATCGATGAAAATGTGTGAAAAAAAAAGGACCTTTGTTCTGCTGGTTGATGAATGTAATGTGTACTGACACAGTTCATAATTACCATTTACATGTCTTCACTATTGTTACAAATGTAAAGCTGATAATGATGCTCTCTCGTTTATCCAGAATAGCTCATTTAACTTCGATGGGTTTACACTGACAATGTGACTAGGGTATCGTGTTTTTCTAAACTTTCCAATGTGGCATATACCATGGAGGCATTCAAGAGGAGAGAAGGAATGAAGCATTATTTACCTAAACCTGTCTGCACCATATTACTCTGTGGTCTGTCTTCACCTTCATTCAACCAACCGGGAAACTGCTGCAGGAGAGTAAAAAATGGGATCTATGTAGCATCCCACACTGCAGAATTTTTAGCATTTACTGCACATTGGCTGAAAGTTTGGCAAAAAAAAATAAAAAATGTCCTACATGACACAAAACAGTCTTTATAAAAGTTATCTGCCCTTCTTAAAAACTTAAGTAACTGTGATATTTTAAGAGCTCAGCTCATTTTAAACCCCAGGGAAAGTTGTCAACGAATTTCCATAATATTTAGGTTTATTTAATTGGTGACATATTAAGTTATATCATTTGATGATTTGGATTGATTGATGGATAATCTTTTTTTTTTATTTTTTTTATTTGCTATTCACTTTTTTGTTAAAGCGTAAGTTTGTCACAGATGGTAAAATGCAACATTGACAACTTTTGACCATAGAGGGAAGCGCCAAGTCATGGCAACAAGGTTTTGACAAGTACAGTAAGTCAATTATGATGGCAGCATAATAATATAGTATTATGGTGGTACTACATAGCTTCATGAGAGATAAGTTGTCACTAATTGAGAGCCCCTTTTTTATGCGCGTGTGTAGGGAGTAGAATATTCCCGTGTTGGGAATTTCCATGACCTGGCAGACCATATTTTCCCCCCTCTATACCCTATGTTGCCCAAGGCCTGTAGGTCTGAAACTAAAATTATGACTGAACAGACTTTTTTAGTTTCTGCTGTAAAAAGTCTAAAAGGGAAACTAAGGGGCAGGGATGTTGAGGGTAAAAGATGTTAGGCTCTGAAATTAGTGGGTTTGATGCTCATGAGCTGGAGCTGGTTAGCTCCGCCCTGTGATTGATGGTTAATCTAACGTCTCATTTAGTGTTTACCCAATCAGGAAAAGTTTGAATGTGTACATTAGTAAAGATAAAGAGATTCCTCAAAATAATCTACTTGTTTGTCCTGTTTTCCTAAATATGTTATATGCTATGGAATTCAATAAAAAAAATAATAGAAGAATGCTGAACTAGCATGTGTGACTGTGCCCTAACTAAATGTGTATGGCAGCGATACGGTATGCCTAATAACATATTGTGAGGGTATGGCTGATAAAATATCTATGTGTCACTTATCAGGCATCCATGTATATTAAACAAACACAAATCAAATGCATTACACATCTCATTAATACCATACATACATGGATACAGAAATACAATTTAAGAGCACTGCTTCTATGCATATGGAAGGAAAAAACAAACACTGGGCGAGGCTGTGAAAAAAGCCTGGTCTTTATATTCTTCCAAAATACTTATATTCTCTTTGTGAGGGGGCAGTCTAGAGCTGGGCACTATGCACCAATGGGGATTAACTTTTCCTTTTTGTCTTCTTGAATTGAACCGCAGTCTTAAGACAGTAAAAACTTAATAAATAAGTATTATTAAATACAGTATATACTCGAGTATAAGTCTAGTTTTTCAGCACATTTTTTGTGCTTAAAAACCCCCACTCGACTTATACACGAGTCACTGTCTGTATTATGGCAACTTAGAGAGCCACGGCCGTCAGAGCCATGGCAACGATCCGCGCGGCATCCAGACCGCGAGACTTACAGTGGGAGCTGACCGAAACGGAGGAGAAGGGAGCTGACAGGAGCTGCAGGAAAGGTAAGTAAATGCTTCCTGCCGTCTCCCCCACTTCACAGCCCATGCCACTGGACCACCAGGGATTAAGATAGCCCCCCTCCCTGACCAGTTAACAAGCAGGGAGGGGGGGACAAAAAAAATTTAAATAATAAAAAAAAATAATATTAAAATAAAAAAATATTAAAATAATAAAAATGCCCTCCCCCCACCCAGTTCACACACACTACACAAATACACACTCTGCATTATATACACAGAGTGTGTGTATATAATGCAGAGTGTGTGTTTGTATGAGTGTGTGTGTGTATATAATGCAGAGTGTGTGTTTGTATGAGTGTGTGTGTGTATATATATGCAGAGTGTGTGTTTGTATAAGTGTGTGTGTATATAATGCAGAGTGTGTGTTTGTATGAGTGTGTGTGTATATAATTATAAAAATCACAGAATTTCATAGCCCCAAGTTTTACCCTCGACTTATCCACGAGGCATAGCATATTTCACAATTGTTGGTCACAAAACTGCACTCGACTTATACATGAGATCGACTTATACACGAGTATATACGGTAAATAATAATTACAATGTGGACCAAATAAGAATATAGCATCCTGATATCCAAATAAGAATATAGCATCCTCTTCTGCAACTGTCATTAGTCTAATACTATCCTTACCTTTTTGTGTCATTTTACCCCACTCCCTCTAGCATGTAAGCTCATTGAGCAGGGCCCAGAACCCCTCTGTTCCTGTGTGTCCAACTTGTCTGGTTACAACTACATGTCTGTTCGTCCACCCATTGTAAAGCGCTGCGGAATTTGACGGCGCTCTATAAATATCATAATAATAATAATAATAATATCACCTATTCACTTTATTGGCAGTTGCAGAAATATATAAAGTGAGGGAAAAATATTTGATCTACTGCTGATTTTGAACGTTTATCCACTGACAAAAAAAAAAAATGATCAGTCTATAATTTTAATGGTAGGTGTATTTCAACAGCGAGAGACTGAATAACAAAAAAATTAAAAAAATCTAGAAAAATGGATGTCAAAAAAGTTATAAATTGATTTGCATGTCAATGAGTGAAATAAGTATTTGACCCCTTTGACTTAGTACTTGGTGGCAAAAACCTTGTTGGCAATAACAGAGGTCAGATGTTTCTTGTAGTTGGCCACCAGGTTTGCACACATCTCAGGAGGGATTTTGTCCCACTACTCTTTGCAGATCCTCTCCAGGTCATTAAAGTTTCGAGGCTGAGGTTTGGCAACTCGAACCTTCAGCTCCCTCCACAGAGTTTCTACAGGATTAAAGTCTGGAGACTGACTAGGCCACTGCAGGACGTTAATGTGCTTCTTCTTGAGCCACTCCTTTGTTGGCTGTGTGTTTTGGGTCATTTTCTTGCTGGAATACCCATCCACGACCCATTTTCAATGCCCTGGCTGAGGGAAGGAGGTTCTCACCCAAGATTTGACTGTACATGATCCCGTACATCGTCCCTTTGATGTGGTGCAGTTGTCCTGTCCCCTTAGCAAAAAAGCACCCCCAAAGCATAATGTTTCCACCTCCATGTTTGACAGTGGGGATGGTGTTCTTGGGGTCATAAGCATCATTCCTCCTCCTGCAAACACAGCGAGTTGAGTTAATGCCAAAGAGCTTGATTTTGGTCTCATCTGACCACAACACGTTCAAGTTCTCCTCTGAATCATTCAGATATTCATTGGCAAACTTCAGATTGGCCTGTACATGTGCTTTCTGAAACAAGGGTAACTTGCGGGAGCTACAGAATTTCAGTTCTTCATGGCATAGTGTGTTACCAATTGTTTTCTTGTTGACTATGGTCGCAGCTGCCTTGAGAACATTAACAGGATCCTCTCATGTAGTTTTGGGCTGAATCCTCACCATTTTCATGATCATTGAAACTCCAAGAGGTGAGATCTTGCATGGAGCACCAGACCGAGGGAGACTGACAGTTATTTTGTGTTTCTTCCATTTGCGAACCATCGCACCAACTGTTGTCGCCTTCTCATCAAGCTGCTTGGTGATGGTCTTGTAGTCCATTCCAGCCTTGTGTAGGTAGGTCTACAATCTTGTCCTTGACATCCTTGGACACCTCTTTGGTCTTGACCATGGTGGAGAGTTTGGAGTCTGATTGATTGATTGCTTAGGTGTCTTTTATACTGGTAATGAGCTTAGATTAGGAGCACTCCCTTTAAGAGAGTGCTCCTAATCTCAGCTTGTTACCAGTATAAAAGACACATGGGAGCCAGAAATCTTGATTATTGATAGGGGATCAAATACGTATTTCATTCATTGACATGTAAATCAATTTATAAGTTTTTTTACATGCGTTTTTCTGGATTTTTTTTTGTTTGTTATTCTGTCTCTCACTGTTAAAATAAACCTACCATTAAAATTATAGACTGATCATTAATTTGTCAGTGGACAAACGTTCAAAATCTGCAAGGGATTAAATCATTTTTTCCTTCACTGTAAAACTAATAGGAAAATTAGGTCAAATATCTGAGCTAAGAAAATAGCTCTAAAAGTGTAGAAGCATTATTATTTTAAGAATTAGCTTGCATTGCATTTGTCAGATCCCTTGTCATTTTCTGCAATCTCCTACATGTTTCAGCCAGCTGACCTGATGTTTTGGAATATGCATTCTAGTATAATGCTATTAAGTTCATTTTGTAAAGTACAGGTGTTATATCAGTTGGTATTATATTGTCTGCCAGTCCTGCTTTTAAATATCTCTAAATGGTCTTTAAGAACATTTACTGATACCTGTATAGTGTTAGGGATTTGGAATGTTAATTTAAATAAAGTTGAAACTTGGTTAGCAGGACTAGCTATATTGTATTGCCTATTTTGGCCTTAAACTTTTAATTTTGTTTGAATTCCCAGCAAATATAACTTTAGTATAAAACCTGTTAAGAGAAACAAAACTGCCAGTTAGTAATAGCAGTTCTGTTAGTGGTAGTGTGGTCATGGATGGTGGTAATGGTGGCGCCAATCACTTGCGTACATATAGCGGTCGCAGCTGATTGCAGCTGCGACCGGGCCCGTCACTCCGGGCCCGTCACTCATCATTTGCGGCCCCGGCCCGCGTGGCAAACCGCCAGGGCTGCATGTTAAGGTGCCCATCAGGTGGCCCATGCTGTCAGGGCCACCTGATGGGTATGGATTTTAAGGAAGCCCGATTAGCGCTGCGGCGCTTTAACAGTGCGACCGGGCCCCCTGTGATGAGATCATCACACGCTGGGAGGAAGTGACTTCCCCCGTCTCTTCTCCCAGTTATCACCGAGAACCAGCGTGGGAGGAAGCAGAGGGAAGCAGTGGGAACTCTGACTCCCCTTAACTTGAGCCACCACTGGACCCCAGGGAATGTCACCCTCCTGCACTTACAAGGTAAGAAATAGGAGGGTGACTTAAATATTATGTGTGTGTGTGTGTGTGTGTGTTTGTTTGTATGTATGTATGTATGTGTCTGTCTGTATGTATGTGTGCCTGCCTGTTTGTATGTATGTGTCTTTGTATGCATGTCTTGTGTGTCTGTCTCTCTGTATGTGTCTGTCTATCTGTATGTATGTGTGCTTGCCTGTTTGTATGTATGTATTTGTCTTTGTATGTATGTGTCTTTGTGTGTGTGTCTGAATGTCTGTATGTATGTGTGCCTGTCTGTTATGTGTGCCTGTATGCATGTGTCTTTGTATGTATGTCATGTGTGTGTATTTATGTGTTTGTATCTATGTATGTATCTGTGTGTGTCTCTGTATATATGTTTGTGTGTGTCTGTCGGTGGGGGGAGGAGGGGGCAATGATCAGTTTTCACACCGGGGCCCCATGGGTTGTGTGTACGCCACTGGCGCTAATGGTGATTCTGCTGATGGATTTCTGTGAGATACTGCACTATATCTGTTCAAGAGAAGTTCACTTATCTTTCATCTCTGTTATCTATTTCCAGGGATATTCACTAAAGAGAGAAGGCAAATTAATTTCATATTGAATTGCAAATTTGAGATCAAAATAGCAGAAGTGGAGAAATTCTCTAACTCAGCTATGCTTCCGGTTGCTGCTCTGGTCTTATCTTTAAAATTCACTTGAAATTCTCATTTTCTTGAATAACCCTGTTATTGTGGGGTGAAAAAAAAATCGTGCTTTGTTTTATGGATGGATTTCTGGATATTTCATATCTATAGGACTTTTTGTGGATGCTGTCTGGTGGTACTGACAGAAAGGCTTGTGTTTTGAAGGGGTAGTTTGTGCTTTGTTCTAGCTGCTGTAGCATGACTTTATTGCAGAGAATGTGAGCTGAGCACTAAATGAAATGGAACTATTTATGGTTAACACACATTGAGTGAAGCAGTGTGAAAGACTGCTTGTGATCTGTCAACTTTTTGAGTACTTTATGAAAATTAAAGGGACACTCCAGACCCCTAATGCACTTTAGCTTGCTGAAAATGTTTATGTGTAAAGACTGTGTACTCCTTTTTCATTTTGCAAAAAGTGCAGATTTCAATAGAAAGTTGTACTTTTATAAATTATATTGGTTCCATCCCCTGGCTTGTCAAGCAGAGGAAAGGTCCTGCTACTTCCTGGTTTGGTTAGCTAATTTGTACTGAACTCAAGAGGCAGCAATTGCCCTGAGCACCTGCCTTGCAAAGACTTCTCATTGAGAAGTCTGTGATTGGACAGTCACATAAATTCTGGGCGGGGTTAGAAGAAGAGGGCCTGTAAAGAAGCAGACAAGAGATCTGCCGTTTTTGCAAGCTGTTTTTAAATATAAATCCAATCAAAATAATTCCATAATTAAATGCATGCAAGTTTTCATTCTGGGTATATCTACTAAACAGTAATTTTTATTTATTGTGCATTTGGGAAGTGGAGTGTGCCTTTAATCTGAAATGTGACTTGCTATTATAAATTATTATCAATAAAGGCTTCTTCTTGACTGTATGAGAATGCACAAATGATATTTGTAATTTAACAAAACTATACATTTACCCCTTCAATCCATCGTGTTTTCACAATTGCCAGGGAATGCATACCCACTATCTGGTGTACATGATGTTAACCACTATAAATGAAATCCATTTATTGCAAATTAATTTTGTTTGCAATGGATGCCACGACAGCAGAGACAGTACTACCATTCTAGCACTGGTTCTGCCGAGGCCCCAGCATGTACACGGGCCTGTGGGGACATCTACAGAGCTTCCTGCATGACCCTACATTGCTCTCTGTGCAGGCTGCATCTCCTTCTAGGAGCAGCTTTTTGCAGATGCATCCTCCTGAGCAGAGACTGGAAATGGGCATTTAGAGGGGACTGCACCCAGTCAAAGGTGCAAATGCATGAGGCAACCCACCAGGGTAACCATTGAACTGCCATGGAATAAAGATTAGAAGGAAGCATGGGGAAGTGGGGCTAAACTATTCACTTGGATCTGGTAGTGTTTATTTTGTCCTTAATTTTTCCTTATTTATACATCCTTTACTCTTTTTTATTTCATTTTTATTGTATTTTATGAGAAGGATGTGGTCCCTTTAAGAAATTGTGGCAATAACATGTGAAAAAGTATACAGTCGTGTATCTCTGTATGTACTATATAAGTGTTCCATAATTAATCAACTGTAGCTTGACAAGAATTGTATAGACACAAGAGGTGTATAGGAAAAAGGAGTTAACAGTAAAAGTTATTTACTATATATTTCCTAGGATTGTCTATTAAAACTTTATTTTTATTTTATTTATTTAAATTTTCTAATATGCATATGTGAATTCTTTTATAACTATATTTGATATATCTTGTTCTTTTAATTCCCTGCCTGTTGCCTAATTATGAATTTATATATATGTGGATCTTAAGGAAATTACAGTTTTATTTAAAAATGATTTCAGGCGGGAGTAACTATAGAAACATGTAAAGAATATTAATACATTTTAAACTAAAGATCAAAATAAGAAGGTCCCTTGTTTGAAACATTGTATTAATAATTGTAAAAGAGTGCAATTATTATATTATGAATACATTGTATATTTGCGATGTTGCAAACTAAAAGATTATGTCGCTATATAAGAGGGGGGAACATGCAGTCTTATTCATTGAAAAAGCCGTGATAACGGCGAAACGCGTTTGGACAGGACTGCACGCTCATCACTGAGAGCCAGCATTGAGTTCATGCCCCTTCGGTTGTATCCAGTACATCTTCACTCTCCACTGACTCGGGACGCAGAGTGATACACTTAAAGTCGGCACTTCAAATGCTCTCTCTGCAGTAGATATTACACAGATGAAATATAAGCTTGTTTAGATTTTATTTGTCAGTTTTTATGTTTTATGAGCTATGACTCTAATAAATTAAATTTTTAGCACTAAACCTCTTGTTGGTATATAGTGTATATTGGAAATATAGGATTTACTAATTAATCTTTCTTTGTAATTTATTTTTTATGAATTGGAGCTACACTAAGGAATAACCGCATTCATGGAGATCACCTGGATTCAACAAACAATACAGACTTATCACTGGACTTTATTTGCACTTAAGTCTGTTTCATTCAGTTTTTGGATTTCATTTTTTGTGTGACTATTTTTCTCATTTATATATATTTATATATATGTATATTATCTCCTAAATAAGAGTATATTCCACTGTGAGAAATAATCTTCTAGACAGATGTTTCCCACATTGACAGAGATTTAGGGTATTTCGCTATATGTTTTATGTATTTTATTTAATAGGTGGTTAGGTTCCTTATTGCTTTACCCTTTCTCTCATCTGTTGTACTTATTGAGGAGTTTTATTTGGCGCTCCACTTATACAGACTTAATTTCTCATTTTCTGACCCTATGTCTCTGCCTGATGAGGCCCAGTCCCTGGCGCTACAGCATTCAGTCACTTCTGCCCTCTCCCAGACCATATTACAGGTCTTACCTGCGCACCCTTTGGCGCACCTAAAAAGGCTCCTGCCAAATCCAGTCACTTAAGTCCCCCTGCCTCCAGAACCAATATGACGGGTGCACCTGTGACCACCCATGATAGCGTGCCCATGTCACACAAAGGAGCCTTTCCGCACCAGGCAGAACTGGCGTGGCAGAGGAAATGTGCTAGAGCACAAAAAGAGAGCGACTTCGACACAGAAATCGGGTCTAGTGAGGAGGCTGATGCTGAGTCCGTGTGTGACTCTGACGATGAGGTATGCGGGTGGGTAGTGAGTGGCTCTCGGAGCGACTCCCCCGCTACTGCAGGCTCCACCCTCATGGATCTGTCAGGGGAACTCATGTTTGACCTGAATGCTCTCCATCATCCGAGGTTGGCGGAATGGCTCCCAGTGGCAATGTGGCCGATACCTGGAAAATTGGGTACAGCACCCCCTCAGCAAGGGGGCGAGTAATAAACTCAGGGTAGAATGTCCAAGACCTCTGATGCCTAGCAAAGTCTGTGAGATCCCTAAAGTCGATCCTAAGATGACCCAATTCCTCTCCAAGTTGGGATGGAATCCCCACAAGGGCCTACATTCGGCACTTAAATCATGCCAAGATAAACACCTGGACATAATTGGTCCTTTGGCCAAACTATTTGATCTGGCTGAAATCGCCAGAACCGAAAACAGTCAAGTTGACCCAGAGGAACTCCGTGGCAGGTGCAGGGGGCAATTTGCATAGCAGGCAGCATTAATACCTCCCTGTCCATAGAATGGCGTAAAGCCATTCATTTTAAAATTGAGCCCGAACTAGCCAACCTCGCCCTCACAGAGACGGGCAAGGATGCCCAGGGTATGTTATTTTGATACTCTTTTATTAAGGACTTGGGGCGCTTTGTGGGTGCTTTTACAGCCCTGGACGAGAAACCAGTCCCCCTTCTTCCCCTCTCATGGCAATGTCTGGGTTCTGACCACCATTCAGGGGATTCACTTCGAATTGGTCGACACTCCATGTCACATTTCTCCTCCTCTCTCTATTTCGCTCTCAGTGACCGACAGCGCCTTGATAGACGTGGAATTCTCGTCCCACCTCGTGAAAGGGGTGATAGAACTAGCCACCATGTCCCCTGCAGGGGTTCTCAGCAACATCTTCCTAGTAGAAAAGAAGGGTGGGCAGATGCGTGCAGTTATCAACCCCCATGCCCTAAACACCTGACGCTTCACATGCCTCCCTTTTGGACTCTCGTCAGCTCCTTCGTGCTTCACAAAATTGATGCGCCCTGCCCTTGGCTTGGTTGCGCAGTCTAGGAGTTTGCCAGATAGTCTACTTGGACGACATCCTCATCATGCCACAGGATCATTCTGTCCTTCTGAAGAATCTGCAATGGACGATGGATCTCCTCTCTCGCCTGGGTTTCCTCCTTAACTAGGAAAAATCCTGCCAGTCCACTCCGCAACGCATGGAGTTCCTCGGGTTCACCGTAGACTCTGAAGCGGAATCACTCAGCCTCCCTCTGTCCAAGATACGGACCATCCGCAAGGAATTGCTCCACGCTCTAACGCGCCCCCAGCTAACTCTGCTCCATCTGGCATGTATCATTGGCCTACTGGCATCATCAATCCATGCGGTGTTCCCAGCCCATCTCCACTACCGTACCCTCCAACATCTGAAGATTCAACACCTTCGCAGTGGGGCGTCCTATGCAAGCATGGTCTCTCTGGATTCGGAAACCCAGGACAAATTGACCTGATGGATCCATGACCTCTTGGGTTGGAATGGCAGTTCATGGTGGATTCAGACACAAGTCTCCACGGCTAGGGTGCCCACTGCAACGGTGTGACTACCAGGAGATGCTGGTCGGATGATGAATCCCGTCTCCACATCAATGCTTCTGGAGCTCCTGGCAGGCTCTTTCGTGATCCGTAGTTTTGTGACTGGGACTGCCAGCGCATCCATCCAGCTGCGCATGGACAACATCTCCGCAGTCCGCTATGTCAATCACATGGGCAGCACGCTTGGACTTGTGGGCCTATTGTTTGGCCAGGAATCTGGTCATCCAAACGGAATACCTCCCCGGACTCCACAACACTCATGCGGACTGGAGTTCATGCAATCTGTTGGACAGCAGCGATTGAAAAATTGGATGTAGGGGTGTTCTCCACAAACTCGTCTCTGGGGACCTTTGGCCATCGACCTCTTCGCACCCCGGCTCAACACTCAATTACCTCGGTTCTACAGCTGGCACCCAGATCAAGCCAGGGAGACAGTGGACACCTTCCTGCAAGACTGGACTGGCTTACTCCTTTACGCTTTTCTTACATTTGCCATGATCCCTCAGGTCCTGCTCCAATTTCGCCACCAAATGGCCGACCTGATCCTGCAGACCCCATTCTGGGGGACCCAATCATGGTTCCTGCAGCTCCTGGAACTGGCGATAGATGTGCCCAGACTGCTGCCATCCTTCTGGACCTCCTTCTGGACCCGTTGGGCCAACAACATCCTCTCCTGTTGGACGGGTCAATGCTGCTGCTCGTGTGGAGGATTTCCAGGGTCCCTGGGAAATCCAAGGGGTTTCAGGCGCAACTCGACGCCTCTTGGCATTGGCCCCGGGACTAGACAATCATATGGGACCGCTTGGAGAGCTTGGGCTGGCTGGTGCCTGGTTCAGAACTTGAATCCCGTTTCGGCACCTGTGACTGCGATCCTCCAATTCCTCACTTCCTTATTCGAGGCTGATTGGGCATTTCGCACAATTAATTTGTACAGATCGGCCATCTCCTCAGCTCACCAAGGATTTGACGGCTGTCCCGCAGGCCAAAACCCTTTGGTGTGCCGCTTGCTTCAGGGCTTGCGCCTGTCGCGCCCCCTAGGCCTCGATACTCGGCAACTTGGGACGTCTCCTGCATTTTGTCACTTTTTACTTCCTGGCCTCCCAATTCGGATCTCTTCCTGTGACAGCTGTCAGCCAAGTTGGTCTCCCTTTTTTTTCATGCAAACGGGTTTCGGATGTACGTGCCCTGGACTACGATGCTAGGTCTTTCACTCCGGATGTGGTGACATTTAAGATCTCCAGACGCACTAAAACAGCTATTCGGTCAGTTTCATATCAGAGTTTTTCATTAACCCCGCTTTTTGTCCAGTGACATGTTTGCGGGAATACAAACTTCGGACCAGTACACATCGTTTGGTGTCATCTCCTCAGCTTTTCCTAACGATTCCTCACCCTTTTTCCCCGGTGTCCAGTAACAGGCTCGCTGGGTGAAATGGGTGATGTCACTGACTGGCGTGAGTATGTCCATCTTTAGTGCCCACTCCTCTCGGGGGGCATCAGCCATGTCTATGGTGACCTCGGGGGCGCGTCTGAAAGACCTGATAAGTATGGTGGACTTTCTGCAAGTTTTACTTTCGGCCTCCGCCTCACGCTTTTTCTTCTGTTATTGATCATCTTTAAACTTGCAATATGAGCCTGCGTGTCTTGACATAAAATTACATGATTTTGCCAATTCATGATGAAAAGTCATGATTTTATGAAAGACATGGGGGTGAGTATTGTCTCACCCTTTTATGTTTCTCTCACTTGATTACCCCTCCCTGTTTTTCTCTCTCCAGTATGTTTCCAGGGGAGGGTAGGTATTTGTTATGTGCTCTGGGTTTATATTGCTTCTTATGTTTACTTGACCTGTTCATGTTAAATGCATTGTCTGGTGGGTTTATCTTGAGTTATGGGCACTGTGTTGCCTCTGTTTATCTATATGTTAAGTCTTGGCATGTGCACTTTGGTTCATGTACCGATTTAGCCGTTCGGCTTCTGTTTTCACAGGTTGATTCTATGCTGTTTGGGGGTCTTGACTACTTCCCACAAGGCTTCACCACATTGACTGGCGGTTTATGGATTGTTCTGTGATGGGCTCCTCACTGTTGGCGTTCTGTTCATTGATAGATTGGTCTCAGTTCGTTTTTAGTTCCTGATCGGAGTCCATCTGGATTTCGGGACATTTGTTATGTTGTAATTGGACTGATTCATCTGTCCCTGTTTGGCGGTTGTCGTGTCGCATCTCCAAAGAAAGAGGAAATATGTAGGGAGGTGCTGACTATAATACTGGGACTTGGTGTGGGAGTGGCCTCTCACTATGGTTACCATTTTTTTTTTTTACTGTTGTATTCTTTGCTTCTATTGGTGGACAGTAAAGAAAGGGTTAAGCTATACTCGCCTCCGTGTCTTTCATAAAATCATGACTTTTCATCATGAAATAGCAAAATCATGTAATTATGCTAACGTAGTGTACCTATAATCTTAATTTTAATAATTACAGGAGGCTTCCTATTTTGCATAACTTTCTTTACTTATGCCTCCAGCAGCACAAGTCAATCAAAACTTAAAACCAAACAGAAACCAGCTTTATATCCATATAAATCCCTGACAGGCATCTCACTTCCTATTTCTTTGATGCGAAAACAGTCTATGGAAACATCAGGGAACATAATGAAATCTTGGATAACTTGAATAACCGAAACGTGAACCATAACGTGAAGGGATCCTGTTTGTCAAATTCCCGAATCACGAATGGCGATTATGCTGAAAAGAACAGAAACAAGTAAAAGGTGGTAGAAAACATTGTGTTTCCACATATTAAGCTTAATATCATTTAGACATTTTAAATAAATTATAATATAATATAAGTTAACTGATATAAACTATCTTTACTTTATAACCACAATCTAAAGTATTAACCTGAAGGACATACGATAACAAACATCATTCCAACATAAAGAAGTGTCGTTGCAATTTAACTCATAATAATATAGGAAACGTAAACAATGTCTGTAAACATATCACAAGATTATAGGGAGGGAAAAAATCCAGGGAGGGCAAATACTCACCTCCTGTCATTATTAAAATTAAGATTATAGGTACGCTATGTTAGCATAATCTATTATTTTATTACATAACAGGAGGCTTCCTATTTTGCATTTTTAATGCTGTGGAAAAAACGAAAAGGACGTCTGTGAAGTCTCGCGGAAATAAAAGACTCTGAAGGTATCTTCTCTAGTCCAATCCGCCATACGTAGAATATTGGCTAGGGATGCCCCCGTGGTGAAGGCCCGAGAAGCAGCCGCTCCCCGAATTGAGTGAGCCCCAAAACGTGACTCAACTCCCGCTAGGGATAACAGCCAACGTACCCATCTAGCCAATGTGGTTGTAGTGACTGGCTTGTACGGTTTGGTATAAGAGACCAACAGTTGACCCGATTGGGAAGACCGAATGGGAGTAGTGACCTCTACATAACGAAGCAAAGTGTTCATGACACAGAGACGGGGAACTGACGGAAAAAGCGGGTATGACACGGACGAGGTGCCGGGATCTGTATAGTTTGATATCTCATAGTAATTGGCATATCAAAGGATCCTATCCGATCGGAGTACCGTTAATCGGAATGTGTGCGGCTGAAATAGCCGAATGTATAACATTAATGGAATGATACGACCGATCTGTTAAAAAAAAGGGTTGATAAAAAAATCAGCACTGCGGTAATAGGTGCGGTGTGATCAGTATCATCGAAGTCTTGGAAATGCAGAGACGATGGAGAACCCTCGCCAGCATCGAGAAGGGTGGGAAAACGAATGCCCCAATAGTTGTAGAAACGCGTCCACTACTTTGCACTGTGGATCCGGGAGCCAGCTGTAATACCTCGGTAGCTGGGAGTTCATCTGCGACGCAAAGTGATCTAGGTGTAGTGGACCTCTGATCGCTCTCACCATAGTGAAAACTGAGTATCGGGAGAACCAGTCTGCCGTAAGGTTCTTGATCCCCAGTAAATATTTTGCCTTAATCGTGATGTTGCGGTAAAGAAAGAAATGGTGTATGTCGCCTCCATCAGGGGAATGGTGTCTTTTCGGAGTACACCTCGTAACTAGAGTTGAGTGGACACCAGGATGTTTGGGTCTGGCGGGTTCGGCCAAACTTTGAAGTCAATGGGGACCTGAACTTTTTGCCACAAAAATGCCTTTAAAAAACTCCTGGAAGGGGCTAGAGAGCTGCAAAAATAAGTAAAATGGGGGTAAGAGTAGGACAAGTGCCCTGCAAACAAATGTGGATAGGGAAATCACTTAAAATAATATAAAATACCTAAAAATTAAAAATACAAGCTGAGACATAAAATATTACTAGATGGAATCTTTGATTTTAGCTTTGGAAGAACATAAATCAAAATCTAAAGCATGGCTGTCAGGAGGATCACCAGAATTATCCATGTGAGAGAGGGTTGGAGTGCAGGGTATTCTCTTTCATTGTTCAAACTGAGATCAACTCCTGATGCATGGAGAAAAGGCCTTCACAAGCCTATGCTATTGTGTACATAGTTTATACTAAGTGACCCATAGGTTGAGGAGGCAGTGACCGTGGCGGTGTAGGTGGAAGTGGCGGTGGAGGAGGATGAGGTAGCCAACACTGTTTTTTGTTTTGTTTGTTTTTTTAATTGTGGCAGCCCACAAAATATTGGGAGATACAAAAAAAGACAACTCTGTTCCGCAGCATAGCTGTTGACATTATAGTTGCGCAGGCACTTTGTTGACTCTAGAGAACCTCGGGCCAATCGAACATCCCCGTGACGACTTTGCATTCGGATGTCATCCATATCAACTTTCGATGACAGTTTCTGCGCCTACCATGGTGACCACGGTTAACGGGGAATCAGGGCGCCATTCCATACAGGGACCCTGAGAAACGGCTATAACATGCAAGGAAGGCAGCAGGCGCGCAAATGACCCACTCCTGATGTGGGAAGGTTGTGACAACAAATAACAATAAAGGACCCTTTAGAGGCCCTGTAATTGTAATGAGTCCACTTGAAATCCTTTAACTATGATCAATTGGAGGGAAGTCTGGTGCAGAGCCATTGACCCGTGCGTGCTGCAGCTGAAACTCCACTATCGTTTGCTGCTGCTCGCACAGTCTCAAGAAGGGTGTACGGGAAGGCCGAAGTTACGCTGCAGTGCAGACAGGCGAGCAGCAGCAGGGTGAGAACGACAAAAGCGTGCACAGCAGCTACAGTGAATGTCACATCCTGTTCCAAGTTGTGGATCAGTCTGGTGATGGCTTCTGGTATCCAGTACTCTTTTTACTGAAGCTGCCTCAGGGTCCTGGTATGTGGCCGCACAAACGCTGGTGCTCAACACCAAGGGGCGTGCGGTTACCCTGCACCAGACCCTGCTAATCCATTCCACACTGTGACTCCTAACTTCATCATCAGGCATACTGGGTCCCGGTCGTTCGACCGCCGCCCAAACAGTGTCTGGGTCCTGGTCACCAGACTGCCCACCTGACTGTGAAACTACGAATGGATCATTAAATCTGGTACGAACCCGAATTTTGCAGTTCAGGTTCACTCAACTCTATTATGGATCCTTTGATCGCTACATGTATTACTTGGATAACTGGTAATTCTCAAGCTAATACATGCCGATCCGCTTTTGCACCCTGCTCCCTCTTATGCTGTGCTGGTGCCTCTGTGCGACCAGTGCCTCTTCCTCCAAACTGCATATGTCACTCGCATGACCTTTATTCCATGTGGGGTCTAGGACGTCATCATCCTCCACATCATCTTCCACCCACTCTTCAACCCTGCCCTCGTTGCCAGTATGCACACTGCAGAAAGCCACAGCAGTTGGCACCTGTGTTTTTCCAGCATGTAAAGTCTAAAAAGGACATGTGGAAATTGTTTTAGAATTGTATCCAGGCAACAGTTTTCCCTATAAACTGACCTCTCAGTTTTACTTGTGAGGGTATTGCCTCAGAATTACAAAATTGTTTAAGTACCTCTTAGCTATTGACAAGTGGTTTAAATATAGCAGCTTGTTATTTGGTAGTTTCTAGTGTAGAAAATATCAATCTGTTTTCTATCACTTAGATCTGTGTAACAAGTGTTGTAGGTGTGAAACAATATTACAAGTGACCGATGTAGTAAATTCAAATCAAAGTTACGCTTTGATTTGACTCTAAGATATGAAGTGAACACCCCAAATATACTATTTAGCACTAGAGATGTCCCGAACGGTTCGCTGGCGAATAGTTCCTGGCGAACATAGCGTGTTCGCGTTCGCCACGGATGGCGAACATATGCAATGTTCGGTCCGCCCCCTGTTAATTTACTAATACTAAGTAAAAATTACTTAGTATTAGTAAATTGTGCCCCTACTCGCAATACCGCGAGTAGGGGCATGTCTATTAAACATGCCCTGTGGCTGCTCACTGTTAAAAAAAAAGGGTCCCCCCCCCGGTGGGGGCCCTAAATACTAGTTCAATTTTCAATTTTCCCACGCTGTGTAAAATGACACAGAGAACTGTAATTGGATGGATTTCAAGCCATCCAATCACAGTGCTCTGTGTCATTTTACACAGCGTGGGAAAGTTCTTTTGAATTTTCCCACGCTGTGTAAAATGACAAAGAGCACTCTGATTGGCTTAAACCAGCCAATCAGAGTGTTCTTAGCCTAATTGCAGGGCGTGGCAAGGCTTTATAAGCCTTCCCCCGCCCTGCAGAGCTCAGTCTGCGCTGAGCCCTCCATGGGTGAAGATGGATTATTTTTTTGTGCGCTCGTTTTTTTTTTTTTTTTTTATTGCATCGGTTCTTATGGCTTTTTATTTGGCCTTTTTTGGGGCTGAAAAAAGAAGATTGTAGAAGAAAGAAAACATCAAATGGTGAGTTATTTTTATCTAATTTTTTTTAACAGGTTTTTAGTTAAAGGCCCCCCCCTCATTATTTTTAGGGTGAGGGGGGTAGGTAGGGAGCTAATTTTTTTTGGGGGGGGAGGGGTGACTAGGGTCCCCCCCCTTTGTATTTAGGACCCCACCCACCGCTCAGGGGTGGGGGCCGGAGGGGACAATAGGTCCCCCCTTATTGTTAATTTTAGGGCCCCCACCCACCGCTTAGGGGTGGGCGCCGGGGGGGACAGTAGGTCCCCCCCTTATTGTTAATTTTAGGGCCCCCACCCACCGCTTAGGGGTGGGGGCCGGGGGGGACAGTAGGTCCCCCTTATTGTTAATTTTAGGGCCCCCACCCACCGCTCAGGGGTGGGGGCCGGGGGGACAGTAGGTCCCCCCCTTATTGTTATTAGGGCCCCCACCCACTGCTCAGGGGTGGGGGCCTGGGAGGACAATAGGTCCCCCCCTTATTGTTAATTTTAGGGCCCCCACCCACCGCTCAGGGGTGGGGGCCGGGGGGGACAATAGGTCCCCCACTTATTGTTATTAGGGCCCCCACCCACCGCTCAGGGGTGGTGGCCGGGGGGGACAATAGGTCCCCCCCTTATTGTTAATTTTAGGGCCCCCACCCACCGCTCAGGGGTGGGGGCTGGGGGGGGACAGTAGGTCCCCCCTTATTGTTAATTTTAGGGCCCCCACCCACCACTCAGGGGTGGGGGCCGGGGGGGACAGTAGGTCCCCCCTTATTGTTATTAGGGCCCCACCCACCGCTCAGGGGTGGGGGCCGGGGGGAACAGTAGGTCCCCCCTTATTGTTATTTTTAGGGCCCCCATCCACCGCTCAGGGGTGGGGGCCGGGGGGGACAGTAGGTCCCCCCTTATTGTTATTAGGGCCCCCACCCATCGCTCAGGGGTGGGGGCCAGGGGGGACAGTAGGTCCCCCCTTATTGTTAGTTTTAGGGCCCCCACCCACCACACAGGGGTGGGGGCCGGGTAGGGGGAGGACTGTAGGTCCTCCCCTCATTATCTTTATGGCCCCCACCCGCTTCCCAGGGGTGGGGGCCGGGGGGGGAGGACAGTAGGTTCCCCCCCCCCCTTATTATCATTATGGCCCCCACCTGCCACCCAGGGGTGGGGGCCGGAGAGGGGGAGCACAGTAGGTCCCCCCTCATTATCTTTATGGGCCCCACCCGCCGCCCAGGGGTGGGGGCCGGGGGGGAGGAGAGTAGGTCTCCTCCCCCCCCCTTCAACCAGAAAGAGTCCCTGTGGGTTTTAAAATTTGCCTGCCTATTGAAGTCTATGGCGGTTCGCCACGATTCGCGAACCGAAAATTTTATGTTCGCGACATCACTATTTAGCACCAAAAATTTTTTTTACTTTTTAAAACTCCAATGTAAGCAGCAGATTTGACACCTCTATTTGACTCTCAGATATGAAGTGCACCGCAGGCCGCAAATGTACTATTTAGCAGATTAGCAGCAAAACAATTTGAATTTTTACAACTGCGCTGTAAGCACACTATTAGACGCTTCTATTTGACTCTCAAATATGAAGAGCAGGCCTCAAAATGTACTATTTAGCAAATTAGCACCCAGAAAATTAGAATTTTTACAACTGCGCTGTAAGCACACTATTAGACGCTTCTATTTGACTCTCAGATTTGAAAAGCAGGCCACAAAATGTACTATTTAGCAGATTAGCACCCAGAAAATTAGAATGTTTACCACTGCGCTGTAAGCACACTATTAGATGCTTCGATTTGACTCTCAGATATGATGTGAACACCCCAAATATACTATTTAGCATCACATTTTTTTTTGTACAAAAATTACCTTTTAAAACTCCAATGTAAACAGCAGATTAGCAGCAAAACAATTAGAATGTTTACAACTGTGCAGTAAGGGCACTATTTGACACTTCTATTTGACTCTCAGATATGAAGTGCACCGCAGGCCGCAAATGTACTATTTAGCAGATTAGCAGAAAAACTATTAGAATGTTTACAACTGCGCTATAAGCACACTATTAGACGCTTCTATTTGACTCTCAGATTTGAAGTGCACGCCCCAAAATGTACTATTTTGCATCTTAGCACCCAGAAAATTAGAATTATTACAACTGCGCTGTAAACACACTATTAGATGCTTCTATTAAACTCTCAGATTTGAAGAGCAGGCCACAAAATGTACTATTTAGCAGATTAGCAGCAAAACAATTAGAATGTTTACAACTGCACAGTAAGCGCACTATTTGATGCTTTTATTTGACTCTCAGATAGGAAGTGCACCGCAGGCCGCAAATGTACTATTTAGCAGATTAGCATCCATAAAATTCGAATTTTTACAACTGCACTGTAAGCACACTATTAGACGCTTCTATTTGACTCTCAGATATGAAGTACACCCCACTAAAATACTATTTAGCAGTTTAGCACCCCCAAAAATTTAAGTTTAAAGACAGCAGTATTTGACGATTCTATTTGACTCTCAGATATGAAGTGCACCCCACTAATGTACTAGTTTGCAGAATTCTTTCCTAAGCTGTCCCTCACAGCAGCAGCATCCTCTCCCTACACTAATAAGACCTCATGTGCGTGCGGTGCTACGCGACTCCAGCTTATATGTAGAGGCTGGGTCACATGCTGCACTGACCAATCACAGCCATGCCATTAGTAGGCATGGCTGTGATGGCTTCTAAGGGCACACAAGTCAAACGCTTGTTGATTGGCTGCCCTGCAGCCTTTGAAAACGCGCGATTAACTCACCAAACACTGAACTCCAACCTGAACATACAGTGATATGTCCGTGTTCGGGTCCGGGGTCCAAAAACGTAATGTTCGGTACAAACTCGAACTTTACAGTTCGGGTTTGCTCAACTCTAGTCGTAACTCCTTTTAAATTGCCGCTGTCTTCGTAGTGCAGAGTGGTAAGACACATGTTCTCGAGTCTATCTCGAACCCGAGGAACTGAACAATTTGGGACGGAGATAGTAACGACATTTCTCTGTTCACTATGAAGCCTAACGATTCCAGAAATCTCACTATTTTCATTTGAGATCGTAGTCTGCACACACTTTCACAGACTATCAGCATGTCGTCCAGATACCTGAGTCAACGAATTTCCTTTGCTCTCAGTTGTGCCATGACTGGCTTCAGGAGTTTCGAGAAGCACCACGGGGCTGAACTGAGGCCGAACGGTAGGCATGTGAACTGGCATGGGCGACCTTCCCAAGTGAATTGAAGGAATGGTCGACTCCACTGCGCTATGGGGACGGACGGGTAAGTGTCCTTCAGTCCAAGCATGTGAACCAGTCCTACTTGAGGAGCAGGTCTTGTAGGAGGTGAATACCTTCCATCTTGAAATGTCGATACGTTATGAAACCATTTAGTTGTCGCAAGTTGATGATGGGTCTATAATCTCAGGGCCGGCGCGTCCATAAGGCGGCACAGGCGGCCGCCTTAGGGCGCACCGGTTTCGGGGGCGCAATATTTCAGTGACCGGCAGGAGGGAAGCTCTCCCTCCTGCCAGGCCACCATCTCGACCCCCGGCGTGGCGTGCGGCAGTGCTGTGATCAGACGCGGCGAGGGAGCTCTAATCTCCACCCTCTGCTCCCTCGCGCGCTGTCTGCTGATGCCGCGGGAGCCGGAATATGACGTCATATTCCGGCTCCCGCGGTATCAGAAGGCAGCCGCGAGGGAGCAGAGGGTGGAGATTAGAGCTCCCTCGCCGCGTCTGATCACAGCACTGCCGCACTGGACCCCAGGGAATGATTCATCATCCACACCAGCTCTCCAGGTAGGGAGGCTGGGTGGAAAATGTTTATTTATTAAAATAATTAGTGAGTGTGTGTATGCGTGTCTGTTTGTCTGTGAGTGACTGTCTGTGATTGAGTGTGTGTCTGTCTGTGTGTGAGTGACTGTGTGTATATGTGTCTGTGAGTGACTGTCTGTGATTGAGTGTGTGACTGTGTGTGTATGTGTGTCTGTGTGTGACTGTGTGTGTCTGTGTGTGAGTGTATGTGTGCCTGAGTGACTGTGTGTCTGTGAGTGACTGTCTGTGATTGAGTGTGTGACTGTGTGTGTGTGTGTCTGTGTGTGAGTGTATGTGTGCCTGAGTGACTGTGTGCATGAGTATGTGTGTCTGTGAGTGAGTGTGTCTGTGAGTGTATGTGTGTGTCTGTGAGTGATTGTATGAGTGTGTGTGTGTGTGTCTGTGAGTGCTTGTATGAGTACTGCATGTGAGTGTATGAGTGTGGCAGTGTATGTGTGTCTGTCAGTATGTGTTTGTGAGTGTCTGTCAAATCAGTGAGAGTATCTTTGTCATTGAGTCTGTGTGTGAGTATCAGTGTGTCTGTCAATGAATGAGTGTGTGTCAGATCAGTGAGTCTGTGTGTTTGTCATTGAGTGTGTGTGACTGTCCGTTTGTATACACCACTGAGTGTAGCGTGGCGGAGCGCAGTACAGGAGCTTCTGTTTCCTGTACCCGGCCAGACTGACCGGAGGTGCTCACTGAGAGAGCACTCCCTGTCAGTCTGGCCAGGTACAGAAAATTGAAGCTCCTGTAGGGGATATCCTCCACTCTGCAACACTACAAGAGAGGTAGGAGGCACACCAGGAAGGGGGGTGCGACCACTAAAGGGGTGGGGGGTGCACCAAGGGACAGGGAGGGGAGGGGAGAGAAACACCAAGGGACAGGAAAAAGAGGGGAGAGCTTAGAAGAACACTAAGGGACAGGGAAGGGAGGGGACCACTAATGGACGGGGAGAGGGGCTGGTTAACAGGCACATAGGTGAAGATGTTATTTTTGGGAGGGGGGGGGTGGAAAGATACATCTTCGCCTATGTACCCAAAAATCTTTGCACCGGCCCTGTATAATCTACAGTCTTCTTTTTGACTACAAAGATATTGCTGAAAAAAACTGTTTTGTCCTGAGCGAATTCCACTGCTCCTTTGATGCATAGAACTCAAATCTCCTTCTCTATGAGCGTTTTGTTATTTGTCGACGCCCGAAGTGGGGGCAGGCGTCTGATCTGCACTGGGGTGTCAAGTGAATTCTATTACGTAACCCCTTCCTGTCTGAAGGATCCAGGTGTCTGTGGAAATTTTCTCCTAGTTCTGTGAAAAGAGAGAAAGTCTGCCTGTGGTTATACGTGAATGGCAATGTATTGAGGGCGAAATGCTCACCTGTGTTGAAGCGTCTGCGTCCTCAGTTACGAGCCTCTCTGGGATGAAAGGATCCCTTTGAGAAAGCGACTCTTGAGGATGGGAAGAAGGCTTGTGGAGTTTGTTTCCTGAGGTCTGTGAGCCAGAAACGGCCGGTGGCTCGATCCCTCTGGCGACCAGCCCTGCCAAAACCCCCCCTGTGTGGTGCTGGGTTGCGGAACACTTGCTTGATGGACATCTGAGCTTTATTAAGGTTAGTGAATGGGTTCACGAGCTTCTTGAGTTCATTAATGAACAACTGTCCGTTCGCCAGGGGGCCCATTTCCTTCTTGCCCAACTCCAGCAGTTTGGAGTCCATTTTCAACAGCGCTGCCTTTCTGCGCATATGGCAACGTTTGTGTTGCCCAGCATGCAAATAGCAGGTTGCACCCATTCCCTTACATCGTGGGCATCCAGAGGAGTGCCTTGGGTGAGGGTCAAGTCAGTGAAGTACAAGATCTTTGCCAGTGGGCCGAGTATGTCCAGTAGCTTGTCCTGGGAGGCCTTAAGCCCTTTTTCAATGCCCTTATGTGGGTCTCTGCCCGAGCGGGACATAAACATTACCACTGTGGTATCGAACTCCAGGGTGTGGGCAATTTTGTCCGGCAGCATTGGCCTTGGGCATTCAGCCTGGAGTCGGGCACGCACCTCCTGCTCCATTGGGTTCCTCAACTAGAAGTGTATCTTGGGTGTCATATCATGTGGGGGGTCAAACATAGGCATGCCCTGGGTGTCGAGGAAAGTACCATCCTCTGGCATGTCGGACGATTTCCGGGATCCTCCTTTTCCAAAATGACAGTCACAGGTCGTTTCTTGGATGTAGTCCAAATCGCCCCATGGTAGGTCCTGCCATTTATCTCCTCCGATGGAAATTCCTCCGCTTTCCACTCGTCCATAATCTCTAGTGAGGGAGGGGGAATGGATTCCTCTTCTTCAGAGTATGGGACATAAGGAGGGGAAGGGGCCTGGTTACTCCTATTGAGTGGGGCCTTGCCATTCAATTTCAGAGAGCCCATGGTGGTGCCCTTCCAGTTTCTTTTTGGCACTGAGATTTCCCCTTTGGAGTAGTCGGGGTCCCCAGCCTCTGCGGCTGTTGAGGTGTCAATGTCCATTATAGGGTTATGCACCAGCATCTTGGCAATAGCTTTCTCAACCAAAGCTGCCACAGCCACATTGATCATTCACTGGAAGTCAGGAGTGGGTTACCCTCTATAAGGCCGGATGAGTCGGCGTAGAGAGCCCTTATATCGTCTAAGGGGTTCACCATTGTTTCGGTCTAACATTGTGGAGACGGTATCACTGTGAGCTCTCTCTCCTATGGCTGATAAGGAGGTGAATGGATCACCCCAGTCGTAGCATGGAGGTACCGTATAATATAGTATTGGAATGACCTGTGGTCAGCGTATGGCAAAGTGTATGGCCACGTTATTGCTCCTCATGGAAGGGCATATGGGGGGGTCACCCCATCTGAAAGGGGGGTCACCCCTGAAATATGCTGGTCACTGGATGGTCAGTACAAGTCTCGCATGGGGGTCACCCAGCGTAGGGGGGTAACCACTGTTTGAACAGTGATAATAGCAATGATGTAAACTTTGTGTGAATGGGGGGTCACCCCAGTGGTGAGGGGGATCACCCCTAGTAGAGACACTCCTCTAGGAGTGTAAATGTTAAGTGGTAATCACACATCAATCATGCGCTGTAAAGAATTGCACTCACGAGATGGCGGAGAGTTAAGCACTCATAGAGTGCCTCCCCCAATGATGTGGGGGGCTACAAATGCCCTTCTTACTGCAGAATGACCAATGGTACACAGGACTTCGAATGGATGAAAGTTAAAAATCTACTTTTTTATTGTTTAAAAAGTGAACAATCACCATTTAGCATAGGATAAAAAATACAAGCGGTAGGTCCTACGCGTTTCGTTCCCTTAAGGAACTTCTTCAGGCACCGCAGTAATAAAATTCAAACACACAGTATTACACAGTGTAAAAAATAACATATCCTATCCTCTCATTACACAATCCCTTTAAATAAGGCTAGTCCCTGTGTCCATTGGTGGATCGGTGGGTGTTTCCATCAATCCATCTCTTCATTGGTGGAAAAACAATCTTCTACAGCTGTACTTGCTTCTTGTAGCTTTATTCCAATCAAAATTTGTGAGTTTGAGAAAACCAGAACCAGAAGTGAGCATAGTAGGATACTTCCGCGTTCCAAGTGCGTTCCGGATGCGTTCCACGTGCTGTCATCCTCGGATTCATGTAATTGGAGAGTAGCAGACGTTCTAATACATCGTTAATGGGCTAAATAGATATATGAAAACTTGCACATCTACTTAAATGAAAAATATATTAGTGTTGAAGCAAAATGATTAAAAAATAAATATCTGACAGAGAACCATTATATAGATAGTGAAAAACACCATGTATATTCCATTGATTTGTATTGAAATGTACTCCTTTGTTAAATCAACTTAATAAAGTACTAGCATATACTAATTAAAGTGAAAAGTGCATTAGAACGTTTATGAAATATTGTATAGGTGGATATATCAATATTTAAACAACTCAAATCAAAAACTAAAACTAATAGAGTGTATAATAATGTAATCCACAAAGTGTACTCGTATTATTTATACTGAATTGTGCAACTAGTCACTACGGATCCAAGATTATTGTACAATTATGTAGAAATAATAAGAGTACACTTTGTGGATTACATTATTATACACTCCATTAGTTTTAATTTTTGATTTGTATTGTTTAAATATTGATATATCCACCTATACAATATTTCATAAACGTTCTAATGCACTTTTCATTTTAAGTATTATATGCTAGTATTTTATGCCATAACAGTTTATAGTAAGGAGAAAACAGGTGAGATCGTGGGAATCACAATCTGGATATAGAAAATAAAATTGCTGACCTGAATCTCGCGATCCACGAGATTCAAGATGGCCGTCGTTTGCGCGCAAATTTTGCCATCGGGGTTTGCGATCGCGGCCTGCCGAGTGATAAAAACAGTGCCCCACAATCCCTCTACCCACAGTACCCTGCCTGCTGGTCCCAGACCCTGTCAAAAGTAGCACGATCGTGGTAAAAAAACGCCGCTATGAGCGCTGAGATAGGAAAGACAGGGAGGTAAGGGAAGGGTCAGCCGATCATGGGAAAAAATATAGCAACAATAAGCAGTAAGGACGGTAGGCAGGAGAGGAGCGGGAGCAGGGGAAATCAATAATACTATATAATAATATATAATATATACTAGACAATATAATAAGCAATATAATATTACAATCTACTCAAAAGTTTATAGAGTTAATGAGCAGAGAACAAATTACTCTGTGCCTGGCTGGAGCAGCAAAGAAAGAGGAAGTGAGATGCCTGTCAGGGATTTATATGGATGTAATGCTGGTTTCTGATTGGTTTTAAGTTTTGATTGACTTGTGATGCTGGAGGCATAAGTAAAGAAAGTTATGCAAAATAGGAAGCCTCCTGTCATGTAATACAATTTCTAGCACACCCTTGTTATATTTCAATATCCTATTGATTAATATCCCTTATGTAAGCTGTACTATATAAGGGTAAGCCAATTGCAAGTTTTATTTATTTGTTTATTGCTGTAAGTGCTCCACTATCTATGTAGGTCTAAAAACCTATATAACACTATTTCACACGTTTTTGCACCTTTGACTTGTTTAGATTGTTTTTTATGCATTACATGTATAATGCATGAAACACAGGAGCGCTTATTCAAGCCTGCTGTGTCCCTGTAACCTTGTAATCCATTCCATTGAGAACAAAAAAAACAAACATGCAAAACGAGGCATGAATACACATGCAAACATCATAAACAAAAAATAGAAGCAATCCTGATGAAGAGGTAAACTTATTTTATTTTTGTGAAATGAATAACAGTAATATGCCAGTTAAATTATGAATCATAATAAACTACTGTAACAAAAATATAAACAGAGTTAACTGAGAAACCATTTGTTGAGAATTTAAACAATTTAAAATACAACATAAAATATCTTCATATAACTAACCAGTGACATTACAGTAATGGCACAGGTACTGCAATACCCATTCCCTTACAGTACAGAGAGCTGTTATTCTCTATGTAACTAGAGGAAGTAAACTAACAGACTGTATATTAATCAGTGACATTCAGGAACTCTAGATTATCACACACTCATTTCCCTGTAGCTGGAGCACCTGGAACAAGCAGAGAGCTCAGTACAAGGATCACAAGAAGGCAGCCAGTTACACAGTAACACCTGGAGCTCAGTCTGCAGCTCACACTCAGCAGGATAGATGTTTCTCTCACAGGGTTTACTCACCTGGACCCTACTCCTGTCAGTTCTAGCAGGTAGGAATCCACCGGAGTGCATTATGGGATAAGAATGCTTTATGCCCCCTCTATGTATGTACAGTATGATGGGTTTAATAAGGGACAGTGACATGTAGGGGGAATACATAATGAGAGCAGATAGATCAGTGTTATATTGACCATTAAATATTAAATTCATATCTTGTCATTTCTCTCCACAGGTTCTGTATCTGCTCTGCAGACTGTGAATGGGGCTGTGGGAGGGTCGGTGTATCTGACAGTGGATCTAACTCTTCCTACCCCTGAAAATCTTCAGGCTGTATGGAGATTTAATACAAACAGTCTGATTGTGTCATTATCTCCAGGCAATCCTATAATATATACTGCTACTTACCAAGAGAGATGTGAACTGCTTCCCGATTTAACTCTCCGACTGGACAAACTGACATTAGCTGATCAGGGGGATTACACTCTGACTGTATCTGATCTTGCTATTGGAAATGAAACAACGGTAACAGTGTATCTCGCTGTTTACAGTAAGTGTCATAACATGGTAGATCTCTATAACTAATTATATAATGACAATAAATGTATTTCTTGTTACCTGAAGGGGATCCTCAGTTAAACTGCCATGTATACCTTTATTCACAGTGTAATTTAATGTTGTAATATGAATATTTCTACTGGATCTTGGAATTATTAGGAACAAATATATATTTATAGTTTATTGCATATCTCTGTGAACATATATTGTCCGATTTTATAGTTTGCTTTTTTCTTTTCAAACACCAAGGACACGTGTGTAAAAAATCATCTTAGTTCTGTTAGTTGATGAATGTAATGTGTACTGACACAGTTCATAATTGCCATCTACATATTGTATTTTTACAAATGGAAAGCTAATATTGATGCCCCTCATTTAGTCCGAATTCAATGGGTTTAGACTGGCAATGTGACTAGGGTATCATTGCACTTTCCTAAGCTTTCCAACGTGACATCTGCCATGGAGGTAGATCATCATTATTGTAATTTCCTTCATGTTTCAGCCAGCTGACCTGATGTTTGGGAATACACATTCTATAAAGGTCATTTTGTAGAGTACAGGTGATTTTTTAATGTGTCTCAGTCCTGCTCTTAAATATTTCCGAATGTTTTTTAAAGAACATTTACTGATACCTGCAGAGCTTTAAGGATTTAGAATGTTGATTTAAATGAAGTTGGAACCTGGTTAGCAGGACTGACTTTATTGTATTGGCTATTTTGGCCTTAAACTTCCAATTTTGTTTGAATTCCCAGCAATTATCACTTTAGCAAATAACCCTGTAAGAGAAACAAAACTGGTAGTTTGTAATAAGAACTCTGTTAGTGGTAGTGGGGTCATGGATGGTGGTAATGGTGGGGCCAATGGGGATTCTGCTGATGGTATTCTGTGAGATACTGCAATATCTCTGTTCAAGAGGAAAGCACAGCATTTATATTTCATCTTTGTTATCTATTTACAAGGATATTCAAGAGAGAAGGCAAAGTAATTTCATATTGAATTGAAAATTTGAGGTGGAGAAATTCTCTAACTCAGCTATGCTTCCAGTTGCTGCTCTGGTCTTATCTTTAAAATTCACTTGAAATTCTCACTTCAGTGAATAACCCTGTTATTGTGGGGTGAAATATCTTGCTTTGTTTTATGGATGGATTTCTGGATATTTCATATCTATCGGACTTTTTGTGGATGCTGTCTGGTGGTACTGACAGAAAGGCTTGTGTTTTGAAGGGGTAGTTTTAAATTTGTGCTTTGTTCTAGCTGCTGTCGCATGACTCTATTGCAGAGAATGGGAGCTGAGCACTAAATGAAATGGAACTATTTATGGCTAACACACATTGAGTGAAGCAGTGTGAAAGACTGCTTGTGATCTGTCAACTCTTTGAGTACTTTATGAAATTTAAAGGGACACTCCAGACCCCTAATGCTTTTTAGCTTGCAGAAAATGTTTATGCGTGAAGAGTGTGTCCTCTTTCTTCATTTTGCAAAAAGTGCAGATTTCTAAAGAAAGTTGCACTTTTATAAATTGTACTGGTTACATCCCCTGGCTTGTCAAGCAGACGAAAGGTACTGCTACTTCCTGGTTTGGTTAGCTAATTTGTACTGAACTCAAGAGGCAGCAATTACCCTGAGCACCTGCCTTGCAAAGTCTTCTCATTGAACAGCATTTAGAAGTCTGTGATTGGACAGTCACATAACGTCTGGGCGGGGCTTAAGCAGAGGGCCTGTAAAGGAAGCAGACAAGAGACCTGCATTTTTTGCAAGCTGTTTTGAAATATAAATCCAATTAAAACATGCATAATTAAATGCATGCAATTTTTCATTTTGGGTATATCTACTAGACAGTAATTTTTATTTATCTAGTATTTGGGCAGTGAAGTGTACCTTTAATCTGAAATTTAACTTGCTATTACAAATTATCAAAAATGTATCTTCTTGACTGTATGAGAATTCACAAATTATATTTGTAATTTAACAAAACTATACATTAACCCCTTCAATTCATCGTGTTTTCACAATTGACAGGGAATGCAGCCATACCCACAATCTGGTGTACATGATGTTAACCACTACACATGAAATCTGTTTATTGCTAATTAATTTTGTTTGCAATGGCTGTCACTAGACTATAATAATAAATGAAGAGCACAACCAATTAAATAAAATGTACTTTATTATACAGGTACAAAATCATAGGTATCACAAAATATGCATCAGTAAAGCATAGACACAAATATACATATACAGTTAATGTAAACCATGTATCAGAATAACACTAAATAAGAATACTCATCCTGAAAACTTGAAGTCAAAAGTATCAATCCAGATACACACATAACTAGATACCTATCCAATAATGTCCAACAAAAACATAAAAAACACATAGCAGAAAACAATGAAAATACCAAAATGAGTGAGAAGAAGGTGGAACGTCAACAAAAAGCCCCCAACATTTCAGCGTGTCCACCTTTATCAAGGGAGCATACTGAAATAACAAAACTAATCCCCATATATACAAAAACCTAAATATACCATTTGAAACACCTGAGTGAAATGGGTTGCCACTCACAGTGATTGGAGACCTCCTCACCATAGTCACATGGCTATGGTTGACAAGGCAACCAATATACAAAGAAATATGTAAGCACATTGCATTTGAGAAAAGAGGCATAAAGCAAAACACATACATAATAAAACAAAACAATGATAAAACCCTACAAATAAGAGACTTATAAAACTGGAGCATATAGATATACAATCTTGAATTGGTGGCAAACAGGAAAATAATAGGATAAATCTTGTGCGTTCCACTGTGGACCGGAGAGAGTCCCACAACACCCCAGTCATCAAACAGAGGAAAATAAACCATAATTGTGAGGTGTGCATGTGCCCGCAATGCAGTAATAGTATTCGATTGATAAGTGGAATGCAACATGCGTTACAAGTAAAGCTCCGCTTATCACGGAACTCTGAACCAAGCGCGCATGGGCATAGCGACTATCCGCACTCCGTTGTAAAGCAGTTAGAGTACCAAAGAAGCGCAGTAAAAAAGATAATGAATGAACTATAGTTGCGAGGCTCGAAATGTAAGGATAGTATTACATTGGCATGTGGAACGCCTCTATTATGGTCAATTGCCAAAACATAAGCAAAATAAAAGGTAATAGTTAAAATACGAGCTGGAAAAAGAAAGAGAGGAAATACCTCTGTGTCAATAGTAGGGGTCCACTCAATGCAATAGTATTCCTATATTGCTAGTACAGTAGAAATCAAGCTCAATAGTGAGAGTATAAGGAGAAGGAGATTAAAAAACTGTCTGTTTCTTGGTCTGCTCTAGTGTCACGTAATTTCTAGCATATCCTTGTTATATTTGCCAGCTGGTCATGATCTTAAAAAATAATGTCATTGCAAAGAAAAAAGTAGAATATAGCAAACAAGGTGAAGCACTTTGATGCGTATTAAGAAATTTTATTTATTTACAATTCTGTTTTCTCATGTAACTTCATTATTTGGTAAAAAAAAAAAAAAATACATACGTTTTTTTCTATCCAACCATTATCCTTGCTTTTGATGCCTTTAAATAATGTGCTTTTTATGTGCACCGAAACAAAAAAACAAATTGCCTTTAAAGGGTTATTCAGTAAAGCTAAGTTTCATATTTAGGGTCAAAATAGCAGAAAAGGAACACTTAACTAAGTCAGCTATGCTTTTTATTCAGCTACACTGGCCTTAAATTTGAAATTCAATTTAAATGTTCACTTTAGTGTGCCTTTGCACTGTTATATTAAACTATGACTTTGTTATTGCAATACATTCTTATACACATATCAGAAGATTTCATCTGTATTACAGACCATACAGAGTGTCTCTTTAACTATACTAGCTCCCCCTAGCCCAACAAAAAGTTAAAATAATAATAATAGCTGGCAAGCAGTTCTCTTCTTAGTTTGCAGTAATTTTTTTGTTAATTATTTTTTTTAACAGCAGTAAGAGATTCAAAGTATACTACTAGTGGTGGGCTAAGCTGAGTGCCAAGCAGGTGGCCCTGGTCTTAGCAAGTCCTACGACTGACTACCGATGTCTGCTTATTTATAGAAAAAAAAGCTTGACTGAAAACTAATCTATATAAATACATCTTTATGCCCAATATGACATATATGATGAAATCTCAATGTAACCTTGCTTGAAAAATAATTCATATATAATATATTTTCACTGTCTGCCTCCATCAAATACAACCACTGAGGTCACTAGCTGCTGCTAAGATTCAATGTGTCAGACAGCTGTGGAGAAAAATGGTATATATAATTCTTTGTGGCCACACAGTTTTCAGAAATTTGGAAATCATTAATCATTCGGCAAACGTCACAGTTACGCAACACATTCACAGGGACATCACGTGTAACTAATTGTATGATTGATTATTTTTTGTGCCATTTAAAACAATATATACATGAATAAATGTGTTTTATGGTTTATTCCAGAGCCCATCACCATAACTCCAAATCTTAAATCTAACACCAGTTCTCCTGCTAATGGCAGTATTGTCAGTCTTCATTGTGATGCTCCAGATCAGACTGTGGAGACTTACACCTTCTATCGTAACCAAGTGAATGCCTGCTCTCAGAGCCGTGTGACCTGTGCTGGGTCTAACCTGACCTTCCATCCAATCATAGCCAGTGATAAAGGAAACTATACTTGTACCATCCAAAATCCCATCAACAATAAAACCAGTGATCCATTTCCTCTCTTGGTGACAGGTAAGAGCATGTCTGTACTGATTACATTATATGTCTTATAATCATGAATCAGTAGAAACACATTTGTTTATAGGTTCAACCACTAGTGTGTTGCATTGCTGTTTTTGATTAATCACAACACAATTTAAAGGGACACTGTAGGCACCCAGAACACTTCAATTCAGTTAAGAAACTGCAATCATTACCTGCTAGGGTTAAGTGGATGTCTACAGTTAGGCAACTGTTGGTCACCTGACACTACACGTCATTGTGCTACACATGGGCACATCCAGTGTCACTCAAAAACCCTATAGACAAATAAATACTTCCCTATGGGGGTATCCCTAATATGAATGCAGCGATTAATGGGACACTATAGTCACCTGAACAACTTCAGCTTAATGAGGTTGTTCAGATGAGAACTATAGCTCCCTGCAGCCTTTCTCGTGTAATCACTGCATTTTCTAAAAAAATACAGTGTTTACATTGAAAGCTAGGAACACCTCCAGTTGCAGTCACTCAGAGTCACTCAGAATAAACCAGGGGGACTTAATATGCCTCCATCCACTCAGATCTGCCGACGGCAGAGCACAGGGCAGCACTGTGCACAGCATCCTGTGATACAATATCTCCTCCCTCTGCATGCAGACACTGAACTTTCCTCATGGAGATTCATTGATTCAATGCTGATTGGCCAGGGCTGTGTTTTAATCATGGTCTGCCCCTGATCTGCCTCTTTGTCAGTCTCAGCCAATTCTATGGGGAAGCACTGTGATTGGATCAGGTTACCACATGTCAGCAGGCTGCTTGTTTTTCTGAGTCTAACAGCATGCAGATTTACAGCTTCAGGCTTGAATACAGTAAGATTTTTAATATATTTATGGAGGCATGAGGGGCCCAGGGGGGCTAGATGGTGGTGTTAACACTATAGGGTCAGGAATACATGTTTGTGTTCCTGACACTATAGTGATCCTTTAATGTTCTTATCAGACGTGTGCCTGGCCAGTGGCAGAACTAATGTAGAGAGAGCCAGAGTGCAAGAATTTTTTTTGGGTCCCCCCAAAAAACAAAAAAATGGTGATCTACCTTTTGCTCACTAGCAAAAGGGTGAGCAAAAGGTAGATCGCTATCTGTCATACAAATCCCACAATGCTATGCCAGCTGATGATCTACCATTTGTCCATCCTTGCAGAGTTGTATTTTTTTATTTTTTTTTAAAGAAGGGTTGGGGGAAATCAGACTATAAAAATACATTAACCATGACAATACAGTGAGAATAATCAATGTAAATGAATGCAACAATGTTCACTTTATAGTTTAATGTGATCTAGGCTTCATGAAAGCACCCATTACTGAAACAGCTGGCCTAAATATTTTCTCGAAATACCTTTTAATACGTCGTTTTATAAAGAACACAATGTTCTCTTTTGAAACAAATTTAAATGGGTTAACAAAGATAACATTTAAAAGTCTCTAAAAATTGATATTTGACTATTTATATGTTCTTTACTTTAAGAATATTCATTGCCGAAAATGTTTTATGAAGCTAAATATTTTTTGAAAATTTGACTTCTAGCATCTCAAAAAAACAAATACTACTAGTTTATTTCTTATATCATATATAGTTACCCTTCTAAAAGCTAAGTTTTGTTAAAATATTTATTTTCTTTTTATTATAATTTTGCAGCTTATACAAGTATTAAAGAAGGGTTAACAGAGTTTTATTTTTAAGCAACGTTTGTGTGTTTGAATGTAGGCATGTTCGTGTATAGAGTACATGTGTGCATGTATAGGCGTAATTGTATATACTGTTTCCATTGGAATGTGTTGATGTTCTTGTGTCTAGTGTTTGAATTTGTATGCATGGGTGTGTTTGTATGTAGTGTTAGCTTTTAAATGCAGGTGTACATTTGTGTGTAGTGTTGGTATATGAATGAAGGAGTGTTTGTATATAATTTGGGAGTTTTAATACAGGAGTGTGTTTGTAATGTTTGCATTTGCAGGGGGTGCGTTGGCATGTTGCGTTGGTGTTTGATTTCTGGGATGTATGCATATACACACTTACACTGCAACATACATACATACCTACACAGATAAACATACACATTTACACATACACACAGATACACAAATATAAACACACTGACATATACACATATTCAGATACACACTGACACACACATAGATACACACCCTGATACACAGATTCAAACACTGACACATACAAACACACTGCCACACAGATACACAAATCCTGACACACAGATACACTCACTGACAATACAAACACACTGACTTGTTCACACCCTGCCACACAGATACACACACTGACACATACAAACACACACAAACACATTCATACATACAAACACCCTGACACACAGATACACATCCTTGCACACAGATAAACAACCTGATACATACACACCCTGACACACAGATATACACTATGACACACGGATACACACTATGACACATAAAAACACAGCGACACACAGATACACAGATACACACATTGACACATACACACCCTGACACACAGATACACACTCTGACACACAGATACACGCACTGACACATACAAACACCCCGACACACAGAAACAAACACCCAGACACACAGATACACACACTGGCACATACAAACACCCTGACACAGATACACATACTGACACACAGATACAGACACACGGACACATACAATCACCCTGGCACACTAACACAAACACACTGACACATACTAACACCTTGATACACAGATACACACACTGACACATACAAACACTGTGACAAACATATACACACACTGACACATACAAACACTGTGACAAACATATACACACACTGACACATACAAACACACAGACTGGCACACACGTACATACACTGACACAGTCACTGCTACAAATACACACACACATATATGTCAGATTTTTAGGCTTACCTAGAGCCCTGCTGCTGGCTCAGTCTAATGGGAGTGTAGGACTGGAGCTGGGCCTCTCCCCCACCTCTTCTGCCTCCTCCCACTCCTGCTGTTGCTTCTCTCCCTTTTGTGTCGCTCCTCCTGCAGCTGTGATTAAGTGATCTGGGATTAAGTGATCTGATGTGAAGTGGGCCATGGCGGCCGACCCAGCCAATTTTCAGAAATACCCATTGGGCGACCCTAAATGCATGGGCCACCCGCTGCACTGGCAGTAGTTCCGCCACTGTACATGGTAAAGAATTTTTTGGCCAAGGAATATTATAAGTAAAAATTATATGACCTCAATAGCAAAGCATAGAAAAGTTGTATGTTTTAATAGTTATCAGTTCTCACAGTAAGAATAAAAAAATAACCACAGATTTGTGAATTTCAGTAAATGAGGTCTATTTTAGCAGGGTAATTCACTAAAGTATCAGTTGTATGAGTGTTGCTGTCAGCTGAGATGAGTTGTTCCTTTGAAAAAGTGACCATCAGAAGGTTAATTTCTTTTTTTTGGCAATTTCTGCTTGCCATATTCAAAGAACTTGTAACTTCCCTACGCCTCCCATATCCTCTTTGTCTTAAAGATGTATAAATCAATGACTGCCTTTACACATTGTCAGACCTAAACATTCCCCAATCCCTATGATTGCTGACGAGAAGTCACAGTCCGCGATTAGTTTTGTAGAGTTGAAGAACTATATTCAATAGAAGAGTTCATCTTGTACTGTTTAGAAAATCTTCAGAAATATAATGCTATACGGTTTCATTGAACACAGTGGTTGTCCTCTGGGTCTGCTGCCTCTACCTCTGGGCCGCCAAGTCATTCATAGCTGTAGCTATTGCCACCTCCCACCATCCAAGTCATTGGGACGCACACATCTAACTATGGTAGTTACCTTTTTAGGCCCTTTTTAAAATGATTATAACGTTATTAAGTTATTTCTTTATACCCTCCTTCCTACTCCACCTCTACTTTTCTAATTAGTCACTCATGATACCTAGAAATACAAATATAGATAGGATATTTGGACAAGAAATCCTCTTGATTGAACATGAATAATGGAGCGCAGCACTGCATAGATACGTGATTTATGCTTTGTTCATAAACTGTACTAAATATGTACATGATAAGTCTTATATTTGTTCCTCTCTGCTTCAATAAATCTTACAACAAAAAATAAACAAACAAGAGTCCTGTGCATCCAGTATAAGTGTGCACCAGGTGCTACCACAGTTTGTTTGAGGACAAAAATTCAATAAAGCTTGATGGAAAAAATCCTGAACATTTGTTTTTGAATTTGAATTTTTTTTCAACTTTCTCACTGTCACTTTTCACAGCATCAACCTCTCTTATCTAACAAGCACCATACATTTTAAGATTAATTAGCTAAAGCCCAATTGTGAAAACATTATTATTTTTTTTTTTTTTTTACATCATGGCAAAGTTACGCAAAACATTTTCTAACCAGTGTAGCTTTGCTGCAACACCAACTATTAAAAGGTTTACGGTGGAGCACGGTCACTTCACTTCAGAAATGATATAAACACCACTTACTATTTACTAAAGGTGATATAATTTCCTGTTTACTAATGTCAATTATTATAATACAAATTAAAAATTTCAGTGCTACAGAGAAGACCAGCAAGATGTGTTTCTGTCCTGTGACACCAAGGGCAAAAGTAAAATTGATAAGGTAGTACATGCTCTGTAAGCACTCAGCATGTAACTAGCAAGACAAACAGTTCTCAAACTGAGAGATTCAAATGACTCTCTGTAACACTAATTATTAATTTTTTTTGTTCTTTTTTTAAAAAGGTGGTCCATTAAAACATTATGCCAATAATTGGTAAACCCATTTAAAACTGTATAAATTCCTTTTATAAAGATTCAAGAATTCAAAGACCATGGACTTTGCTGCACCATTTGGTGGTTAAGTAGTGGTTATGTACATTGACTCTGATTTGCATACATTTGCATATGTGTGAAATGCAGGCGAAATGCTCTGCGATTTGTAATTTATAAGTTTATCTGATGCTATGGGACAGTTATGTATTTTATTGTGCCTTTATGTTTTTTTTTTATGTTTATGTTTTATGTACTATTGTGAATACCTCATTGTAGTGTCCTACTCATAAGAGACTTGAGTGTTGCTGCCAAGCACTCCCTTTGCCCCGTTAGTGATTATAGCTGAATGATTATAGCTGTCTCACCAAACACTAGCTGAGACTTAGTGTAGGGCTAAGAAGGACTGTTTTATTGGGACAATTGACACTCTTTTATACCTGGGTCCCCAACAGGGGTTCACCAGGAAAACAAAAGGTACTACACAACATCTGGCACCTAAGTGTCTATACCTGACCAATTAACTTTATTGACGGCCAGACAACTTGGTGCCTAATAAAATTTAAACGTAAAATCCGAGGTTCTCGTGGCCACATCCTGGATACCTCTCTCTGGAGCATCCATTCTGTCAAAAAAACATTCAGATTAGAGGTTTCTAGTCCAAATTGTCTGGATGTTAAGTTTTGATTGGGCTGCAGGCATTCTCCGATCTGGTGCAGAATTTCAGGGTACTGGGTAGAAAGTCCTGACAACTTTCAAACATGGTGCTTTCCGTTTGTATATCAAGCTCTCTCAAGTCCTTGGCACTGTTCAAAGTCAAACCACCTCACTTGTCACCACTCCAATTAGTGCTCTTCTTTTTAATCCTGCAACCAAGAGCACCCTCAAGAAGTTTTACCGGATTGCAGTAATTCTGCAATTTGATCTGGAGTTCCAGACAATTCGCAGCTTGGTCCCGGTCAGGTGTGCCATTTCTCTGCAGGGCCCCTGCGAGGCGTCAATATACCTGGGACCACTGGATAATGTCCTGATCTGGGAAGCACAATCTGGAGGGGTAAATAAGTTGGTAGGTGGTGTGGAGCTCTGTACAGGTCTGAAGTGACCGGGCGGTCTGTCACACTCATCATAAGTTAAATGTGGCACTGTTGAAGGTTGGTTCCAGTTTGAAAATAAATAAATTGTCCAGTCACTTTTGGAACAGTGTCAAACTGTGGTCATTTCCAAGAGCCCCTGGACCTGTCTTTTAGGTGCAATGCTCCTTGGTTTGAGCACAAAGTATGCTTTAAAGCCATAAATGGTCTTTATAAAGACTGTGCCAGGAGCAGGCAAAAGGAATGCTTTCTGTGAGAGTGGATGGAGTGGGCAGAGGGATTGCTTCTTTCCTGAGAGAACAGAGCTGGCAGATGGATCATTTCTAGTCTGAGAGGGATCACTTCCTTTCTGGAAGACAGTTTGGTTCTCTGGTGTCTGAGGAGCAGAAACGGAGAATGGAGCTTGGATCCCAAGCCAGGGACCAGTCACCACTTGTTCCCATTACACCCTTTAACTTACAAAAAAAGCTCAATATTCAGGCCCTAGTATTGGCCACTTTATAGAGGTTAACATTTTGATGGATATTGAAACAGCTGCACCCAGGACTCACAGCACCCAACCCCGCAGGAGTTGCCCTAAGCAGAGCCTGGGCCCCATACAATATTGAAACAGCTACACCCAGGACTCACAGCACCCAACCCTGCAGGACTTGACCTTAGCAGAGCCTGGGCCCCATACAATATTGAAACAGTTACACCCAGGACTCACAGCAGCCAACCCTGCAGGACTGCCTGGGCCCCATATAATATTGAAACAACTACACCCGGGACTCACAGCACCCAACCCTGCAGGATTTGCCCTAAGTAGAGGCTAGGCCCCATACAATATGGAAACAGCTACACCCAGGACTCACTGCACCCAAACCTGCAGGACTTGCCCTAAGCAGAGGTAACATTTGTGGATGATCATCTTGAGAATACCTGGACTTCTTATTTTTCCTATTTCTGTTTTAAATTGTATTTATTTCTATCTCCACCCCCCACAGTATTACTGCTTAATTGATGACTATTGCACCCTCCATCATTAACTCTTGTTAAGTTAAATGTTTGTTTGTTTTGCTAGTGTTAGTTATTGCACTCTAAGCCTCATTAATTTATGATGTTCCCTATTTATTACTTTTACCTATCTGATCTCTGCCATTCCCTCATATCTTTAAATTTAAATTCCCTTTCATCTGCTTTTTCCCTTGATTTTTGTTTTTAACACCTCAATGATTCTCCACCCACAATCTGTGTTCGCTAACCCTAGATTCTCTCCTTTATAGCCTGGGCCCCATACAATATTGAAACAGCTACACCCAGGACTAACATCACTCAACCCCGCAGGACTTGTCCTAATCAGAGGTAGCATTTGTGGATGATCATTTCCCTCCCCATGGTACTCATTACATTTATAGATAGCTCAAATTAGCTAGCTTTCCTGACAAACCAATCATGATCACCAAGCGCTCCACACCTAAAATTGCTAAACTCACACAATACCTGTTTAACCCCTAACCCTCCCATTCACACCTACAATTCTCACAGCTCTTAAAAACACATCACCTATTCTCCTACTGTACTCACTTCTATTTTTCACTTTCTCTCTCACTTCTCTCATTTCTAAAATCTCTCTATCATTGTACTTATCTGTCCCTGCTGGCACCATCTTCATTGCTCCCTCTCTGCTTCCCTCATCTCTGTATTCCTCACATGCACTTTACTCATTTTTATCTTGTCTTTCTCCACAAACCCCTCCCAAATCCCCTAAATGCAAACTCTCGTCCCCAACAATTAAATCATACTCCCACCTTCTCTTCATTTCCATCCTACTGCTCCTAGCAGCTGGTTATGTCTCTCCAAACCCTGGTCCCTCTGCTACTAAGCCACCTGGTACAAACACCAGAAACACAACAATCTAATACCCATTCCATGTAATTCTCACTATAATTCCTCCTTTAAAGCTGCCCTCTGGAATGCACACTGTTTGTGCAGCACCTTTAAATTCACTTCCATCTATGACCTATTTATCTCACACTCCCTAAACCTACTTGCACTAACAGAAACATGTCTCTCTCTCTCTAATACTGGTACCCCTGCCTCACTATCCTTTGGTGGTCTTCACTTTACCCACAATCCAAGACAAGCAGAGAGTAAAGGTGGCGGTGTAGGATTTCTCCTTTCACCCCACTGCTCCTTTAAAACTCTGCCCACCCACTGTTCCCATTACACCCTTTAACTTACAAAGTATCACAAAAAGCTCAGTATTCTGGCGCTGGTTTTGGCCCCTTTAAAGAGGTTAACATTTTGATGGATGTTGAAACAGCTACACCCAGGACTCACAGCAGCCTTCCCTCTCTTTCCCATCATTTGAAGTTCATTCATTTCGCCTTTTCAAACCCTTCTCTGCTAACATTGCCATTATCTATCGTCCCCCTGATTCCCCTCTCCTTTTCCTTGACCACTTTGCTGCCTGGCTAACCTAATTCCTCTCTTCTAATATTCCATCCCTAATTCTTGGAGACTTCAATATTCCCATTAAACCACCTTTGACCTCAGCAGCCTCTAAACTACTTTCAATTACTTCCTCACTTGGGCTATTGTAGTGGGCTAATTCTCCCACCCATGTAGCTGGCAATACCCTCCACCTTATTTTCTCCTATGCATGTACAGTATCTAATATCTGTAAGACTCCATTTCTTCTCTCTGATCACCACCTCTTATCGCTTGCTCTCGATTACCCCCTCATCCCTCAACTCAGGAGGAACCTTAATTATATTGACCTCCAGCGGCTGTCAGCTGAAATTGATTCACAACTGCTATCCATCCCGTCCCTCTCCTGTCCCTCACTGAGCATCTACACATATAACACTACCCTCACCTCTGCCTTGAACGCTGCAGCCCTGCTCCAAACATGCACCTCCAGGAGGACACGCCCCAAGCAACCTTAATAAATCGACACTCTGCAAAGTTGCTCCCGTTGTGCTGAACGCGCCTGGAGGAAGTCATGCACCCAGGCAGACTATCTTTATTATAGATCCATATTGCAACAAGTTAAAAGAAATTGGAGAGGTGGAAATTTTACTCAAAACGTAGGCTGTACAGAAATGAGGTGATTATTCGAACTAAGTACCCTCATCCCGCACAGTCTCAACAGTGACTTCGAGATCTGCCATTTTCTCAATTAGATCCCTTTGCTTGTACACATATACATAGAATTTATTCTGCTTAAAGCGGCACTGTCATGCCGAACTTACCTTTCCTCAATCTCTTCCTCTTCTCCCCCTCTCTCAGGATCTGTTCTTCTTTTCTTCCTGTCTTCTTTAGTTTTCTTTAAAATCATAAGACAAAGTAGGGACTCTTTGCCTTATGGAGGTTTCCTCCGCTTGACCAGCTTTGATCAGCGGAGGAGCAAAGTGTGCTTCACTTCCGCTGGTCAGAGCAGTTTTCCTATAATTCTTACCTTTCCTCAGTGTTCTCGCAATGCTTCCTGTCATTTTAGCCGAAACTGCCAAATTGCGTTCTAACTGAATGAGAACAGTATGTTCGTTTCTTTTAGAATGCAATTTGGCACTTTGTATCGGAATTTCATTCGAATGAATGAAACTCTGATTAAATTTGTGCCTCGGCTGCATCTTGCAGTCGCTTAGTAGATAACTCCCTAATTCCCACGGAATTAGGGATCTATCTACCAAAAGGCTGAAAGACCTGAATTGGTCTTTCAGCCACATTTACTAATACTAAGTAAAGATTACTTAGTATTAGTAAATGATTTGCCCTTACCCGCTATACCGCAAGTAGGGGCTTGTCTATTAAACAGTGAGCAGCACTGTAAAAAAAAAAAAAAAAAAATTTAAATTCCTATTGGCCCCCACCCCTGAACGGTGGGTGGGGGCCATAAAGGACAAACGGGGGGGAGCCTACTGTCCTCCCCCTGGCCCCCACACCTGAGCAGTGGGTGGGGGCCATAAATTACAATGGGGGGGGACCTACTGTCCTTCCCCCCAGCTCCCACCCTTGAGCGGTGAGTGGGGGCCATAAATTACAATGGGGGGACCTACTGTCATCCCCCCCGGCCCCCACCCTTGAGCGGTGGATGGTGGCCATAAAGATAATGAGGACCTTACAATGGGGGGGAACCTACTGTCGTCCCCCCGGCCCCCACCCTTGATTGGTGGGTGGGGACCATAAATTACAATGGGGGTGACCTACTGTCCTCCCCCCCAGCCTCCACCCTTGAGCGGTGGGTGGGGGCCATAAAGATAATGAGGGGGAAGGACCTACTGTCCTCCCCCCGTCCCCCAACCCTGCGTGGTGGGTGGGGGTCATAAATTACAATGGGGGACCTTAAGCGGTGGGTGGGGGCCATAAAGATAATGAGGGGGAGGACCTACTGTACTCCCCCCTTGGCCCCCACCCCTGGGTGGCGGGTGGGGGCCCTAAGACAAATCTCCCCCATCAAAGGTGACTAGGGGTCCCCAAGCCCCTAGTCACCCACCCCACCCACCCCATCCTCCCACCCCCCCAAAAAAAGTTACCCCCTACCTGTCCCCCTCACCCTAAAAAAATATCGAGGGGGGAATAAAATAACTAACCTGTAAAGAAAAATTAAACTTACCATTTGACGTCTTCTTTTTTCTAAAATCTTAATTTTTCAGCCCCAAAAAAGGCCAAATAAAAAACCACCATACCCGTCAAACTTAAAATAAAAAGATAAATAGATAGGTTCACACACACTCAGAAAAAGTATATACAAAATATATACATAAATAGGTATACCACCTATTGTAGACGTAAATGTGTTGGTTACATCTGGAAAACAAATGGAACATACATAGTGCTTTCCATATAAATTAAAATAAACAAATTATAATATATGCGGATTGAACTCACAAAGGTGGAGCCTCATAGGCTCTATGCACATCACTCTTGGGTGCCTATTCAGGCTCTCGATAGATTCCTGTTGGAAGAAATCGAGGTCCACAGTAGTAGATGCAAATACAAATTTATTGAAATAAAATATTAAAAAAGAATATAAATAACTAGGGACAAGGCAGGTATAATCATGAAATATAATACAGTATTGCCCCGCAAATATGGCCAAAACTTTTAAAGCAGTGGAACACTACAATACATAAACAATAAGAAAATACCGCCAGAAAAAAGTCCCAATAGAGAAGTCCAATAAAGTGCAAACGTGTTTCAGTCCCTGATAGGGCCTTCCTCAGTGCTAAGTTCCTGGAAAAAACTTCAGGGCTTAAATAGCCCCCTTGATATGTTCAAATAGGTCCAGCTGTAATCTCCAAATACCGCCGATCGTGTCACTTCCGGTTTCGGCAAAACGCACGTGACTTCCGGTTAGATGCGGTCACATGATATTTTTGCGTTCCACCATGCGTTCCACACTCGAGCATGGTGTAAACAGTCCCAAGGATGTCCATATTGGAAAAGGGCATATGCCCAAACAAACTTAATCCACATGGTATAGAAACAAAGAAAGTAGCAAGTAGTGAATTAGTAAATCGGTACATACATATTCTCAAAACACAAGGCATAATAAATAAAACAAAAAATTGTGTATTGAAGAGGGGAAATGTCCAAAAGAAGAAAAACCAATAAAAATATATAAATAACATGTACTATAAATATTAAAAAAATTTTTTATAAAAAATGGACTAATTCGAAATCTATATTAAGACCTTTAGGGCACATAGTGTCCAAGGTAAAAATCCATTTACCCTCTAATTTACTTAATTCTCGGACATTATCCTCCCCTCTCCAATTCATACGTTTTTTTTCCCAATCACCATGAAACTTAAAAGAGAAGCGTCACCATTATGGTATTCTAAAAAATGTGCTGATACACTGTGTTTGGTGTATCCCCTCCGTATGTTCCCCATGTGCTCCATAATGCGGGTTTTCAGACTCCTAGTGGTCATTCCCACATACTGGAGCCCACAGGGACACCAGAGGAGATACACCACATTAGTAGAATGGCATGTAACAATATCACGTATCTTAAAACAGGTTCCTGTGACATTGGATTTGAACGTAATTTGTGTATCTTTCTTAAAAGTAGTGTTTTTACATGGCAAACACATTTTACACGGATAAAAACCTGGTTTTTGATTAAAAACGTTCTTATCTCCCTGTTTACAATTGACGAAACTTTTAACTAAATGGTCTTTAATATTTTTAGCACCTTTAAAAATAATTTTCGGCTTATCACTTATAATATCCTTAAGATCCTCATCTGTTTTCAAAACATGCCAATGTTTATTGATTATATGTTTAATTTGTTTAGAATTAACATTATAGTCCAAAATTAGAGGTACACATTCTTTCTCTCCTATTACTGTATCCTTCTTTGGTTTATATTTAAGTACCTCAGTTCTCTTCATTTTTTTAACTTGAGAAACTTGTTCTTTTAAAACTATAGGGTCATAATGTTTTTCTTTAAAAAAAGAGGTTAGGGTATCAGCTTGAATATCAAATTGATGAGGATCAGTACAATTCCTCAACATCCGTATGTACTGTCCTTTTGGCATATTATTGATCCAAGGAGCATGGTGACAACTGGTCGTGTCAATATAACTATTGACATCAACCGGTTTAAAAAACGTTTTCGTTTTAATACAAGAATCCTCTATATAAATGACTAAATCCAGAAAATTAACATGGGAAATACTATGTTCACTAGAAAGGGTAATATTCCTGGAATTGTCATTCAAAAATTGCAAAAATGAAGTAAGGTGCTGTTCTCCCCCCTTCCAAATAAAAAAAATATCATCTATATATCTGCGATAGAGGACCAAGTCCGCACTCCAGGATACATCCCCTGAGAGGAAAGATTCCTCCCAGAAGGACATAAATAAATTAGCGTAACCCGGTGCGAACTTGGTCCCCATCGGAGTCCCAATAAGTTGCAGAAAATAAGAACCTTCAAACCAGAAAAAATTGTTGTGCAAAATGAGTTGAATACCCTCTACAATAAAATCTCTTTGAGTTTCTGGAACTGAACTGTCTGATAAAAAATGTCTAACAGAATCACACCCTAAATCATGCTTAATAATAGTATACAAACTATTGACATCACAGGTTACCAATATATAACCCTCTTCCCATGTTATATTTTGTAATTCTCTAATGAGATGGGATGAGTCCTTAAGATAAGTAGGTCGTGAGGTGACTACTGGTTGCAGCAGTCTATCTATATATTCAGACAGCCGACTCAATAGTGAATTCACCCCAGCCACTATTGGTCTACCCGGTGGATTTGTATTATTTTTATGAATTTTGGGGAGGGTGTAGAACACAGGGATTTTTGAAACTTTCACATTTAAATAATCATACTCATCCTTATTCAGAATCTTAAGTGTCCGTCCTTTTTCTATTAATTTCAAATATTTATTTTTAATAGACTCCATAGGATTCCCTGACAACTTGGAATAGGTGTTTGAATCCCCCAATTGTCTATAAATCTCCTTTATATAATCTTCCCTATTTTGAATTACCACAGCCCCCCCTTTATCAGCGGGTTTTATAATAATCTGTTCATCTTTACTTAGTTCTAAAAGGGCTCTTCTTTCTGTTAGTTTAAGGTTATTTTCACATCTTATATTTTTATTTTTATTTTTAGGAATTTTCTTAATATCTTCTACAACTAGTCTTTCAAAAACCTGCATGGCCCCACTAGAGTGATATTTAGGAAAAAACTTTGACCTATTTTTTAACTTAGTATGTACCATATCATCATTCTCATCATGATTTTCTTTACAGTCCAAAAAGGTTTTTTGAGGATGTTTTAAAAAAATTTTTTTTAAACACAATTTACGATTAAACTTCTGTAAATCAATGAAAGAATTAAAAGCATCATTGAAACACGTAGGGGCAAATTTTAGTCCCTTACTTAACACTCTCAGTTGATCTCCAGTAAGGGTTTTATTTGATAAATTAACTACACCTAAGTGTTGATCTTTCCTCTCTTCCTTTCCTTTAATGGGTCTTCCACTTCTAATTCCCCTTCTTCTTGAACCCAATTTCTCTTTCTCATTAATCGTTCGGTTCTTTGTGGGGGATGCGACCCTAAAAAAGGAGCAGTAGATGAAGGGAAAGATGAAGAGTTCTCTTGATACTTGTCTCCTGTGGAATCCTCTGACAAGATTCTATATCTATTAGTCTGAGAAAACCTGGGTGGCAGTGGAGCGACATAGGTTCTGGAACCATTTCTATTTTTACTCTCCTGCCAAACCGGTGAAGAAACAGGAGCAGAACTAGTTCTAGAACCATTTCTATTTCTATTCCTGCTCCTCTGCCAACCCGGTGAAGAAACAGGAGCAGACAACTTCTTATTCTGATATTGGTAAGAAGGATGAATGGGTTCTCTAAATTTTCTAGACATAGGTGATGCACCATTACGAGTTTTCCCTTTAGGCATACCTGAGAACCTACGATCCAAATTATTAGAAAATTGATTAGACTTATTACGGTAAGAGTAATCCTGATGATAATTCCGGGAAAAGGATCTAACTTGATTCAAAGCGTAATCATTTTGATCCCTTTGGAGCTTCCTCTTTTTAATGATTAGTGTATTTTCCTCCACTTTTTCCACATTATTTTTCACCATTCTTAATGCATTATCAATTTCTGTACAATTAACTACTGGTTTAAGTTGTTCTTTAATATTATTAATCTGGATATCCAACTGCATTAAATTACGCTTTTTTTGTTGTACAATAATGGATATCATCCTAGCTGAAAAGGACTCCAAAGCGGAGTTCCAAATCTCCATAAAATCTTCATCTTCCCTATCAAACGTAGGTGTTTTAAAAAAAACGTAAACCTCTTGGACTAATTTTTTGTTCTAAATAACGTTCTAGAGTGAAAATGTCCCATTTAGTTTTAGTCTCTTTAATTAACAATTTTTCAAGCTTTTTGCAGGCAAAATCTAAATTTTCTTCAGATTGAATAATGGGACCTTGTGTATTGTCAAATTTGATGGCAACCATGTCCTGCCAATTTTCCCTGGCTTCAAATACCTCCATTATAAATAGATCTCAATAGATGGATCAAGAATTAATTTAAATATGAGCAGCCCACAACTTTAAGGGATACTATAATAACAAGACAAAATATACAAAAAGTATATAGTTGTGTAGGCGCTTCCAACCTTAAATGCAAACAATATGAGTGAGTGTGAAAAAAGGTGTAATCCCTTAACACCCAAAGACAAAATAGAAAGATAAATGGATAGATTCACACACACTCAAAAAAAAAGTATATACAAGATATATACATAAATAGGTATACCACCTATTGTAGACGTAAGTATGTTGGTTACATCTGAAAAACAAATGGAACATACATAGTGCTTTCCATATAAATTAAAATAAACAAATTATAATATATGTGGATTGAACTCACAAAGGTGGAGCCTCATAGGCTCTATGCACATCACTCTTGGGTGCCTATTCAGGCTCTCGATAGATTCCTGTTGGAAGAACTCGAGGTCCACAGTAGTAGATGTAGATACAAATTTATTGAAATAAAATATAGAAACTCCACTGCCACCCAGGTTTTCTCTGACTAATAGATATAGAATCTTGTCAGAGGATTCCACAGGAGACAAGTATCAAGAGAACTCTTCATCTTTCCCTTCATCTACTGCTCCTTTTTTAGGGTCGCATCCCCCACAAAGAACCAAACGATTAATGAGAAAGAGAAATTGGGTTCAAGAAGAAGGGGAATTAGAAGTGGAAGACCCATTAAAGGAAAGGAAGAGAGGAAAGATCAACACTTAGGTGTAGTTAATTTATCAAATAAAACCCTTACTGGAGATCAACTGAGAGTGTTAAGTAAGGGACTAAAATTTGCCCCTACGTGTTTCAATGATGCTTTTAATTCTTTTATTGATTTACAGAAGTTTAATCGTAAATTGTGTTTAAAAAATTTTTTTTTAAAACATCCTCAAAAAAACTTTTTGGACTGTAAAGAAAATCATGATGAGAATGATGACATGGTACATACTAAGTTAAAAAATAGGTCAAAGTTTTTTCCTAAATATCACTCTAGTGGGGCCATGCAGGTTTTTGAAAGACTAGTTGTAGAAGATATTAAGAAAATTCCTAAAAATAAAAATAAAAATATAAGATGTGAGAATAACCTTAAACTAACAGAAAGAAGAGCCCTTTTAGAACTAAGTAAAGATGAACAGATTATTATAAAACCCGCTGATAAAGGGGGGGCTGTGGTAATTCAAAATAGGGAAGATTATATAAAGGAGATTTATAGACAATTGGGGGATTCGAACACCTATTCCAAGTTGTCAGGGAATCCTATGGAGTCTATTAAAAATAAATATTTGAAATTAATAGAAAAAGGACGGACACTTAAGATTCTGAATAAGGATGAGTATGATTATTTAAATGTGAAAGTTTCAAAAATCCCTGTGTTCTACACCCTCCCCAAAATTCATAAAAATAATACAAATCCACCGGGTAGACCAATAGTGGCTGGGGTGAATTCACTATTGAGTCGGCTGTCTGAATATATAGATAGACTGCTGCAACCAGTAGTCACCTCACGACCTACTTATCTTAAGGACTCATCCCATCTCATTAGAGAATTACAAAATATAACATGGGAAGAGGGTTATATATTGGTAACCTGTGATGTCAATAGTTTGTATACTATTATTAAGCATGATTTAGGGTGTGATTCTGTTAGACATTTTTTATCAGACAGTTCAGTTCCAGAAACTCAAAGAGATTTTATTGTAGAGGGTATTCAACTCATTTTGCACAACAATTTTTTCTGGTTTGAAGGTTCTTATTTTCTGCAACTTATTGGGACTGCGATGGGGACCAAGTTCGCACCGGGTTACGCTAATTTATTTATGTCCTTCTGGGAGGAATCTTTCCTCTCAGGGGATGTATCCTGGAGTGCGGACTTGGTCCTCTATCGCAGATATATAGATGATATTTTTTTTATTTGGAAGGGGGGAGATCAGCACCTTACTTCATTTTTGCAATTTTTGAATGACAATTCCAGGAATATTACCCTTTCTAGTGAACATAGTATTTCCCATGTTAATTTTCTGGATTTAGTCATTTATATAGAGGATTCTTGTATTAAAACGAAAACGTTTTTTAAACCGGTTGATGTCAATAGTTATATTGACACGACCAGTTGTCACCATGCTCCTTGGATCAATAATATGCCAAAAGGGCAGTACATACGGATGTTGAGGAATTGTACTGATCCTCATCAATTTGATATTCAAGCTGATACTCTAACCTCTTTTTTTAAAGAAAAACATTATGACCCTATAGTTTTAAAAGAACAAGTTTCTCAAGTTAAAAAAATGAAGAGAACTGAGGTACTTAAATATAAACCAAAGAAGGATACAGTAATAGGAGAGAAAGAATGTGTACCTCTAATTTTGGACTATAATGTTAATTCTAAACAAATTAAACATATAATCAATAAACATTGGCATGTTTTGAAAACAGATGAGGATCTTAAGGATATTATAAGTGATAAGCCGAAAATTATTTTTAAAGGTGCTAAAAATATTAAAGACCATTTAGTTAAAAGTTTCGTCAATTGTAAACAGGGAGATAAGAACGTTTTTAATCAAAAACCAGGTTTTTATCCGTGTAAAATGTGCTTGCCATGTAAAAACACAACTTTTAAGAAAGATACACAAATTACGTTTAAATCCAATGTCACAGGAACCTGTTTTAAGATACGTGATATTGTTACATGCCATTCTACTAATGTGGTGTATCTCCTCTGGTGTCCCTGTGGGCTCCAGTATGTGGGAATGACCACTAGGAGTCTGAAAACCCGCATTATGGAGCACATGGGTAACATACGGAGGGGATACACCAAACACAGTGTATCAGCACATTTTTTAGAATACCATAATGGTGACGCTTCTCTTTTAAGTTTCATGGTGATTGGGAAAAAACGTATGAATTGGAGAGGGGAGGATAATGTCCGAGAATTAAGTAAATTAGAGGGCAAATGGATTTTTACCTTGGACACTATGTGCCCTAAAGGTCTTAATATAGATTTCGAATTAGTCCATTTTTTATAATAATTTTTTATTAATATTTTACATAATTTTCTAATATTTTATATAATATTTATAGTACTTGTTATTTATATACTTTTATGGGTTTTTTCTTTTGGACATTTCCCCTCTTCAATACACAATTTTATAATTTTTCGATTTTTTGTGCCTTGTGTTTTAAGAATATGTATGTACCGATCTACTAATTCACTACTTGCTATTTTCTTTGTTTCTACATTATGTGGATTAAGTTTGTTTGGGCATATGCCCTTTTCCAATATGGACATCCTTGGGACTGTTTACACCATGCTCGAGTGTGGAACGCATGGTGGAACGCAAAAACATCATGTGACCGCATCTAACCGGAAGTCACGTGCGTTTTGCCGAAACCGGAAGTGACACGATCGGCGGTATTTGGAGACTACAGCTGGACCTATTTGAACATATCAAGGGGGCTATTTAAGCCCTGAAGTTTTTTCCAGGAACTTAGCACTGAGGAAGGCCCTATCAGGGGCTGAAACGCGTTTGCACTTTACTGGACTTCTCTATAGGGACTTTTTTCTGGCGGTATTTTCTTATTGTTTATGTATTGTAGTGTTCCACTGCTTTAAAGTTTTGGCCATATTTGCGGTGCAATACTGTATTATATTTCATGATTATACCTGCCTTGTCCCTAGTTATTTATATATTTTATTTCTATATTTTATTTCAATAAATTTGTATCTACATCTACTACTGTGGACCTCGAGTTCTTCCAACAGGAATCTATCGAGAGCCTGAATAGGCACCCAAGAGTGATGTGCATAGAGCCTATGAGGCTCCACCTTTGTGAGTTCAATCCACATATATTATAACTTGTTTATTTTAATTTATATGGAAAGCACTATGTATGTTCCATTTGTTTTTCAGATGTAACCAACATACTTACGTCTACAATAGGTGGTATACCTATTTATGTATATATCTTGTATATACTTTTTTTTTGAGTGTGTGTGAATCTATCCATTTATCTTTCTATTTTGTCTTTGGGTGTTAAGGGATTACACCTTTTTTCACACTCACTCATATTGTTTGCATTTAAGGTTGGAAGCGCCTACACAACTATATACTTTTTGTATATTTTGTCTTGTTACCCTGGTTCTGAGACAGATGAACAACAGATACTTTCTCAGTCTGATCATCAAGTGAGTACTAGAGGTAAATCAGAATGGCAGTTAAAAACCTCCATTATAGGTCATGTTTGTATAGCTAGGAAAGGGATAATGTATAACACATCCGTAGGTGAGTTAACAT
>OW240921.1:34395793-34421035 GCA_933207985.1 Pelobates cultripes | reverse complement strand
GATCTACTTACAAGACAGGCCAGCGACAACACCAGATGGACGTACGACCTCATCTGGACCGCACACACGAGACACATCCCAACCCTACTACTATCACTAGACGCCGAAAAGGCCTTCAACAGACTACTTTGGCCCTTCCTATTCGCAACCCTCAACAAATTTGGGTTCCCCCCGGGCTTTCTGAAAGCCTTACATGTACTATACGCAACACCGCAGGCCCACTTACTACATCCCACTCACACACAATACCTAGGGGTCTCCATACCAGCAGACCTCTCCCATTGCTACGCACTTAACTACACGCCCACACTACACAAAATCCCTCACGATATCTCCACCTGGCAGAACATGCCAATATCCTGGCTAGGCAGACTGGCCTCAATCAAGATGAATGTGCTACCTAGGCTCCTATACCTATTCCAAGGCCTCCCTATATGGTTGCTGTCCAAACCACTGACAAACACACCCAGAGCCCAAAACAAACTAATTGCTAAGATTGCACTAGCAACCAGAAGAGCAATATACGAAAAATGGGGAAGCCCAGATACACCATCCATAGAAACAGTTCAGCAGAAAATAAAGAACGCAATCAAAATGGACGAAATGTCCACGACGGTCCATGACATGACAAAACACTTCCATAAAATCTGGGACCCATGGTTCTATGAATTCCCCCTTCTCACTTAACGCACCAACAGACCACCACACACAAAGACACACCAACCACAAACACCACATTGAACCACAATCCCTCCCAACCCCCCCTCGCCCCTCTTCCCTCTACCCCACCTTTCCCTCTTCACCCCCCACACCCAATAACCACTCCAGACCATCAAGAGAGACCCACATCTAGAGCCCATGGACTCACAAAATGCTCCCAAGTATCCTGACCCCTTTAGAGTAAACAACGGGACCCCGACCTAGTCCATAGCCCACCGATGCACTCCAAACACACCACAGTAAAACCTGAAAGGCAACCTGAACCCACATAGAGCCCTCCGTGGCACACTCGCCCGCCACATACCGAGCACACAAACCAGACCCTAACCCAAGCGGACACATAATCAAACCAAACAATGACAAAGTCCCATATTGGATGGAACGACACCACCCACAGACCTCCAACCCAAGACAACACGCGCACCATGACAATAACACACGATAACACAGACACAACCATATGACAGCCAGGGCCAACCTGGAATCCCACAGCTATCACCGCACCTCACTCCTGACCAACCCACTAGAAAACTCCACATAGACGAACAAGAAGACTATAACACGCACGGACCCACCATATGACTGGACAATACGTGCAAGACCACGGGGTGCCAGGATACGGCAATAAGAGAACCAGTCGCTAGTCTCCTACCCACTACAACTCCAGAAGCTAAGATGTATGTCATGTCATACTACTGTTTGTGGAAAATCTCTTGACACCATCACTTGCATCCGTGAATATTCTGACTCACCTAACAATGTTATAACCCTTTAACAAACGTGCAGCTCCAAACTTTAGCCACAGGATATATGTTTTGAACAGCCTGCAAAAGCTGTTGTGGCACTGCAGAAAAGTATGTACCTTCTATTGAACAACTAAATAAAGAATCTCTAAAGATAAAATAATGTAAAACGAGAAAGGTATATGACAATGTACCCTACCCCCCTCCATTTTTCTTTCTGTACCCCACCCCAACCCTAAGACCAATTAACAACAAAAGACGACAAGAACACAGAATTTATTTACATGCAAACAATACACGCAGAAACCAATAATAAAAGGCTTGTACACCTGCTCAGATTGTTTCACTGCCATAATAAGTACATGCATGTTCCTCAAAAATTGTACCACTAACTTTAACTTTAAATCCCTGTTTTCTTTTCTGTACCCCCACCTCATAAAACAAAATAAAGAATTAAAAAAAAAAAAACACTTCTTCATAAAAGTGTATCAATTAAACTGTTACTAGCTCCCGACTGATTCATCTTCTGCAACTGTCACTAGTCTAATACTATCCTTATCTTTTTGTGTCCTTTTACCCCACTCCCTCTAGCATGTATGCTCATTGATCAGGGCCCTCAACCCCTCTGTTCCTGTGTGTCCAACTTGTCTGGTTACAGCTACATGTCTGTTAGTCCACCCATTATAAAGCGCTGTGGAATTTGATGGCGCTATATAAATAACATAATAATCCATCTGCTACAAAAGTATCTATCTGGACACAAGAACGAGCTTTTAAATTATCACCTTCATAAGGATATCATCCAGCGGTTAAGCCTCCAATTGCCATACGGGTCTTGCTGCCTGTGAAGGAGTGGTACAGGAACACTTTACTCTCTTTATATCACTGACTCTGTTGCATCAACCAGTGATAATTGGAACTCAACATTACTTATTTTTATTGTGTTAGCAGCTATTTATAGTTTTATAGTTAGGAATATCTGTGTTTTAAAACCATAATAAATTTTGATTATTTTATACAATTTATGTTTATTGGTATATTCCTATCTAATACTCTCTCTCACTATGTGTATATATATATATATATATATATATATATATATATATATATATATCTTGCACACCACTGGGGAAGTGTGCACAGACATATAGGCTCTGCACAATATTGCTAATTTATCTGTATTATAATCCATTAGAATTTACTATGGGACCGATCTACTAAGCACTTACACTTTCAATGTACTATTTGTTATGAGATTTTAGGAATAATCTTTTATGTGTTTAGCAGCTAATAATGTATTATGGTTTTACCATTATTCTTAGTATTATTTGCACTTTTTTGTTTAACAATTTTGAATAATATTTATAGATGATAACAGTAATTTAATTGCAAGGATAAATAAAATACTGTATAATGTAAAAGATAAAAGTAAAGTGCACAGCATGATTAGTTGGGAAGAAGATATGAATCAGAAATTCCCGTTAGAGAACTGGATAAGTTCAATGAGACTGCTTAAAAAAATGATGCATTGTATTAATATATATGAGACCCAAATTAAAATCTGTCATAAGTATAATGTTACTATCAATAAATATTGTTGGAGATGCAATTTAGAAATAGGAACATTTTTCTATATGTGGTGGAGCTGAAATTATTTTAGGGAATTTAAATTTACGACAACCAGAATTATAAAAGAAGGTTGTATTAGATGGCCAACTTTTCCTTTTTTACTTTAATCTACTAACAAATTAAAAACCTAAACGGCTTCTTATAATTCATGTTATGTTGACAGTAAAGTTTGTTTGGCAGGTTATTGGAGATTAAATTCAGTACCAGGATAAGGTGAAATTAACACAGAGATTAATTATCAACTAAATATGGAAAAAAATTCCTTCAAGAATATAAATGAGATGAAGGTTTAGGAAAAATTATGGATTGCTTGGGTGTTGCATCACCCTAAACATTTCCCTCAAACATGCTATAATCTATGGCATTGCCTCCCTCTCTCCTTTACAATCTCTCTTTTTTTTTTTATTCCGCTCCCCTCTCCCTTGAAACATTGAAGTGTATATTTATCTATACCTTTTGTTTTGCGTCTAGGATGTATGGTGTATTTTAGATTGCTTGTAAACTGACCTGTTCCAGTCAAATGTTAAGAAAATACAGCTTGGTTAAAACGGCAAAAATCAGTTTGGTGATTTGCTTCATTATGTCTACGTTTACTTTATATGTAATAAAAATTTTACAATAAAAAAAACATATATTTAAACAAACAAAAAAAAAACAACAACATTACTTAACAATGAATTCTAGAAGGAAACAAACAGCAAGAGCAGCAAAAAAAAGCTGAGGCTTAGAAATTAAAAAGTTGGTTGAGAGGAGTTCAGGTAGCAACTGTGTGGTAGGCATACTGGGGTGATGTAGGATCGTATTTAAAGGAAGGCTTTCAAAAAGTGAGTTAGACATTGAAGTTAGGAATGTTGTAAATTGTGTCCATTACCATTTGTAAAAATGAAAAATGTTGATGTATCTAAGCTGATCCTATAGCTTGTTTTGTAACAATATAATTTTATGCTGTTCCTAATTTGTAATTAATTGTTTGAATATGTGTTTTGCCTTTATGCAATGTTCTTATGACACACGTGTTCAATATACATTGTTACCATTACTTACTATGATACTGTTACCATTACTTACTACGCTGGAGGTCCGTGAATTGCTTTTCTCGCTTCTGTGTATTTTCCCCGTCCTTTCACGATTCTTTCATGTGCAGTGCCTGCTCCCCGTTCGGTAGTGCCTCCACGAAGGGACTCCATTCGCCTCCCGAATGGGGACCACCCCAGTAATCCATTGTGGGGGTCCCTAAAGGGTCAGTGTGGGCATCCTTTATGGGTCAATGGCTGGTTTGGTGGGCTTTCAGTGCCAGGGAGACCCCCACTCCCTCTCCCGCGCTTTGGCATCCAGACATAAAGGATCTTGGGAAGAAGATCCCCTGCATTTGGGTGGCGGAAACAGTGGACAAAGGAACTGGAGTTCCTATGTCACGCTAGGACCCCTGGGAGGGGTAGGACCCTGGGAGGAGACATTGTGTTGTGTGGAGTACACCCCTTGCATTGGGGTTTTGCATAAAAGCTGAGTGTGGCAAATAAAGTGTTGTTGTACCTCCAGAACTGTGTGTCGTCCAGTTACTGGGGGAAATGAGTCTCTTTGTATTTTACATGGTTCCTGATCGGCTAAAGGGAAGGAATTAGCGGAGGTTACTGATTGGTTACAGATACCAAAATTCTATTTTTATTGTTTTGTTTGTTAGTAAACAAATGCACCTAAATCTAGTTGGTACTGTGGCAGACCTTGTAATATTTCCTTTTTGTTGCCCATACCTATCCAAAAGTTTCCTAAACTCATCCATATCCCCTGTTCGTGGACCGAATGGAACATGTGTGGTCCCCCCTTTATTAGCTCTCAGAACACTGACATGTTTGGATATTTCATGGTAATTGATAACTCAGGGAGTTACTGTATTATTAAAAATAGAAAATAGTTGTTTGTAGCTGATGTCAATACATAGTAGTTTAAATATAAACAATACAAAACATTTAAAAGACTAATCAAGTACATACACTATACTAAAGTAAGATTGGAATAAACACTTTGTGCCAATTATTTTTCCTTAAACAGGGCATCCAAAAGAATCGATAAAGTGTTCTGCAATTGGCAATAATCAAAATGTGCACCTTCTCTGTTCCTGGGCGGACGGCAACCCTCCTGCAAACATCAATATGTCATTTAACACTAGTATTCAGAGTGGCCTAAACGAAGTGGTCAAATACGTGCCCTTAAACACAGTCTACTCGAGTGAGAAGCTAGTCTGCCATGGTGCCCAAGGAGGGCTAGAGGTGTCCTGTGCACTTACATTAGGTGAGTAATAAAGCTGTATCTACATTTCTCATCGATTGGACATGAATAACAGATAAATTATTTTACAACTAATTATGCAATGGTAATACTTAGTCTTTAAAAGGTTTTCAAAGTCTTTAAAGGCACACTGTAAAATTATTTTTAGAGCGATACATTGAATGTTGTGTGTGCTCAGTTGCATAAATATTACATAGTTACATAGCTGAAAAGAGACTAGCGTCCATCAAATTCAGCCTTCCTCACATTTGTTTTTTGCTGTTGATCCAAAAGAAGGCAAAAAAAACAAACGCAGTTTGAAGCACTTCCAATTTTGCAACAAGCTAGGAAAAAAATCCTTCTTGACCCCAGAATGGCAGTCAGATTTATCATTGGATCAAGCAGTTATTACTCTACATTGAAAGATTATATCCATGAATATTCTGTTTTTGCAAGTATGCATCTAGTAGCTGTTTGAACATCTGTATGGACTCTGATAAAACCACTTATTCAGACAGAGAATTCCACATCCTTATTGTTCTTACAGTAAAAAAACCTTTCCTTTGCCTTAAATGAAATCTTCTTTCTTCCAGTCTAAACGCATGACCTCGTGTCCTATGTAAAGTCCGGTTTGTGAATAAAAAGGAAATAAAAAGGAAAGAAAAATGGATAAAGGGAAAGAAAAAGGGGAAAACAAGCAAAAAAAAAAAAAAAAAAAGTGAGAGAAAAAAAAATTCTAAAGGCTTTTTCTTTGCCCACTGGTAATTCCCCTCCCTCTTCCCCATCATGCCGACCAAAAAATTAGACTGTAAGCAAGAAAGTAAAATGAGAAAGAAATAAAAACTGAACAAAAAATCAGAAAAGGGCAAGGAGAGTAGGGGGAGGAAATATGGGGATGGGGATGGGCGGGAAAGGATAAAAGATAGAGGATGTTCAAGAGGAACAGATGAATGTAAACTTGGTGGGGTTTAACTACATGACTAGTGCTAGCCGGACTTACATTCTAACGTTTTGTATTTTCAAAAATGTATATCAATCTACATAATTTTTGCTCTCCTCTCTTCTTCTCCTTATGGCCTTTTATTATGCCATTTTGTTAACTGCACTAGATATTTCATGAATTATATTTAGTAGAATATATTAATTATAACAACTTACATGCCAATGAATATGAGGGGGAGGTAGAAAGTTAAGATATAAAAATAAAAAATTACTCATTTAGTTACGTCCTTTTTTTTCTTTTTTCTACCCCTCCCCCTCTTCCTCCTCTGTTCTCTGCCTAGCGATTAACCACAGAGGGCAGTTATTCTTATAGTATATACACGGTGATGTATCTTCTAGAGGGCTTTATTTTCCCTCTAGGTCAATTGGAGAGGGTTTTTATGTGTTTTATGTGAGTTTGAGTGGGCGACCCTTAAGGGGGAACTGCAGGAAATTGCGTGAGGAATTCAAGAATTAGCTTGATGAAATTTGCTTCTTTAAATGTAAGGGGGTTGAATTATCTTCAAAGGAGAATTATCTTTCACATTTAAAAAAAAACTAGTACATACACCCATGAGTCGAGGAGACCCATTGGCACTCATATGATAAACAATGGTATAAATCCAAGGACTATCCTAATTTTTTCATCTCCTCCATGCCTATCAAAAAAAAGAGGAATTTCAAACCTTACAATATATCAACTATGGTTGCATTTAAATTTATCTTTAAGAAGTAAGGTACCATATCCTTGTTTGTGAAAACAATAATCATATTTATACTATTATTACTGTCAATGTCCCTATCCATTCTCCTAATAGGTTTATTAAAAAAAATAGTTAACAATGTAGAAAGAATCAGACAAGGGAGTATTATATATCTTGGGGACTTTAATACTATCTTGCTCCCGGTCTTATATAGGAACAGCTTGAAGGCAGGGGAAATGAAAGTTATAGTAAAGGATCATATGGGGCCTTCGGTGACATGTGCGGAGAAGTGGCATGTGCGACCTGTGGTGGGAATGACATCCCCAGGAAAGAGAGTATACCTGTTCTTCTTGTACACATCAGGTGTATTCAAGAATAGATTACTTTTTAGCTGAAGCAGACACAACAAAAAGAGTAAAAAAAAAATCTTTATCACTAATATCTCATGATCTGATCACAATGCACTTATAATGGTAATCATTGATGGTTTTGTTAAACATAGATCAAACTGGCGAATAAACGAATGCCTTTTACATAATGAGCAAAATTTAGGTCGAATTAGAGAAACAACTGAGCTATTTAAAAAAAAAAATGATAGCAACAAAATCTCTTTGCCTATAATTTGGTGTGCTTATAAATGCACAATAAGAGGTCATCTAATTAAACTAGGCTATCAGGAAAAAAAGAAACTCAATAAACTTAGCAGATTTATATGTAGAGCTAGATCGACTGGAGAAAATAAATAAGGCAAGCCCATCGGTAGAAATATGCAACAAAGTGAAAAAAAGTTAAAGAGGAAATTAATGATATGCTGATTCAAAATGTGAACTCCTCTTTAGAAAAATTAAAAAGTATCTGGTACTACAAAGGAAACAAGGTGGATAAGTTAGTCAGTAGCAGATTAAAAAATGAAAAATCCAGGAAAATAAGTTTGAAAATTATCCAGGTAAATAATACCACTCTTGCCCACCAAAAATAGGTCAGGCATATTAAGAATTGTATTCAAATCTATATAATCTACCAGAAAGACAATCGCCTGTAAATATACTGAACATTTTTTTACTAAATACCAGGTAAACAAAGTTTCTCAAGATCAATTAAATCATTTACATAAACTTTTTTACTATTAAAAAAACTAAAAACAGCTCAGTCCCCTGGTCCTGCTGGCTTTAGCAACTATTTCTACAGATCATTGGATGGAAATGCATGGGTAGTGCTCACTAGAATGTTTAATTACATTATGTCTACATGTAAAATCCCTCCTGAAAAACCTATACAGTACCTATCCCCAAGCAAAATAAAACCCAGAAATAATAGCAAACTTTAGGCCCAATACAGATACAAGGTTGTACTCTGCAGTGATTGAAGCAGGAATAGGTAATATAATACCAACATTTATACACTGGGACCAAGTTGGATTTGTGGCAAGCAGATTTCCAGTCTATAACATTAGAAGACTGGTGGATCTGGTGGATTTGACCTGTAAAAAATGAGTGCCCCTCCTGGCTCTGTCATTAGATGCTGAAAAGGCCTTCAATCGAGCCAAGTGAGACTTCCTAGATGCTGCATTACAAGCTTTTGGTGCAAACGGTGATATTAGCCATTCCATAATGACTTTATACACCTTTCCGACGGCCAAAATGGCCGTTTTGCGAGTTTTCCTCTTAATGGTTCCAAATAAAAAATGGGACCAGACAGGGGTGTCAGCTCTCACCACATCTATATCTTATTGCCATAGAGTCTCTGGCAATAGCGATAAGAACTAATGACCAAATCAAGGGCCTGCACATTTTCAGATGATAGTGTCAAATTAACTATGTATGCAGACGAGATAGTGTTTACCTTCAGTGATCCAATAAACTCCATGAGGGAATTGATACCCCTTATGAAGACGTTTTCAGACCTTTCAGGCTACAAATTGAATTTAGATAAACCGGTCACACTGCCACTTAACTTGCCTCAGGATGTCGCCGAAGGTTTTTGACCTCACTGTTCAGGAATCGTTTATCAGTCTGGGGGACGAGATAGTGAATAAACCTTCAAAAATAATAGAGCTTAACTTTTTGTCATTATTAAAGGAAAGAGGTAGAAAGATAAGGAAATGGAAAAAAAAATCTGCATGTTTTTTATATATTGTTTTATTCATTATCTTGAATGCTCTCACTATACTATTTATTCCACTTTATCACAGTATATAGAGCCTCCCACTGGCTCATAGAATACAGCGTAGAGTAGTACAATCTTTACTTAGGGATATTATTTGCTTGCATAGGCTCTCATGGTGTATTATATCGGTAAAAGCAAAAATAAAAATATAGTGTTATAGGTAAAAGGGTATAAAAGTATAAGAGAGGTACTCACACTTGTGGAGCAAAAGTAGGTTTTGCTCAGTCCTCAGTGCTAAATCCCCCACCAAAGGGATACGTTTTCAGTCTCCAAAGAAATGGCCAGGGTAGGTTCAGAGATGAAAACTTAAAAAATGAGTTTATTAGGGCAACAGTTATCTTAAAACCAGTATAATAGATAAAAAAAACACTAACGAGTTTCACCATAGAGGCATTTTCAAAGTGTTTCATACATCTGGCACAGTATTTATAGGGAGCACAATTTCAAATTTAATGGTCACATGACGTCATAGTCATGTGATCAGAAAGTAAATATCTGTAATACAATTAAAAATGTTTATTTTTTTACTATTTATCATTTATTAGCTTTTATGATATTAAAAAAAAATGAACAATTACATTTCATCAAAAATACAATATTTGACATCCAAACCACCCTAACAGTCTCAATGCTCTTATTGTTCAGGTCAAACATTAGTCTATCTACTTTAAAAATCAATAGTTTATGAGACATTGACAAACTTTCAAAACAAAACAAAAAAACTAAACAAACAAAAAAACACGATGATCTCCAGTCATTAGTAAAAACAGAGAAAAGATTCAATAATACAGATCTTCATAATACATACCATACATATAAACCATATTTTATATTTTGAAATTTTTAAAGCGAGGTCTTATAGAGGAGAAAGGTGTGTATGTGTGTGTGGGGGGTGGGGGGCAGGAAATGTCCCAATTCATGAGAGAATATAGATATGCATTCATTCAGGGCATTCTTCAAATTGTATTTTTAGATTTATATATATATATATAAAGTCTAAAGGGTTATACTTTATGCTTCTTGGATATAACTGTTCCATATATTCCATCAGTTGGATATAACTGTTCCATATATTCCATCAGTTGGATATAACTGTTCCATATATTCCATCAGTTGGATATAACTGTTCCATATATTCCATCAGTTGGATATAACTGTTCCATATATTCCATCCATATTTAGTTATAGGCGAGGACTCCCTCTCCATCTTTAATTGAAAGGAGATTTTGGTTTTTAATATTCCCCACATTGGAGGCTCACTCTGCTTCCAAAGTTTTACAATGCTTTTTTTTGCTTCTATCAATATGTATGAGTTGTTATATATCTATCTTTCAGAGACAACTTGGGCCACTCAAGATGTAATAAAGCTGTTTGGAGAGAAAAAAACACAGGAATACCTGTGAGATTCTCTAAAATGTTATATGTTAATTTCCAAAAAGCTTTCCATTTCTGACAGTTCCGCCAGATATGAGTGTGAGAACCGTCTGAATGGTTACAACGCCAGCAGAGAATGGAACATGTAGGGAACATCTTATTAATTTTCTTTGGAACTAAATGCCATCTGGTTAGTATCTTATATTGTAGCTCTATAAGATTGAGACAGTGTATGAATTTCTTAGCTTCTGGTATAATCTTATACCAGTCCAAAATTCTGATCGCTATTACAAGATAATTTTCCCATTTATTTATTATATTTGTAACTGTATCTATTATAGATGGATCTTCGTCATTAAAAAGAGTACTTTTCATCAGGGTACTCACATAGTCTCCATGCTTTAATAAACATTCCAATGCCTTAATTTCGTTATCTTTCTTACATATATGTTTTCGCAAATAGCTTTTCATTCTAGAATAGCGGAAGACTTCTTTTGAGGGAATATGGAATGTGAAAGCTATTTCTTGGAAAGATTTTATATAGGAACCATTTAGAATATCAGTTAAACAATTTAAACCATTCTCTTTCCATGTAAATAGATTCATTCCCTCCATATTATATTCTAGAAGGCAAATATTCCTTTGGGATCAAATAATATTATCCCATGATACATTATATTCTATCTTAAATTTAGGATTTGAAATGTAAGGCCATTTTTACCGCCATTGTTAACTGCAGTCCCATCTATGTCCAATCTTTTAGCATCAATCCACAGCAGAAGGGAGAGATCCGATATTTCCAGCATAATTTTTTCAATATCATTTCAAGAATCTTTGGATTCTATTTTAAACCATTTCAAAATATGCTTAAGAATTGCAGCATTGTGATACTTTTTAATATTAGGGATAAAAATGTTTTAACATAAATGTATTCGTAGTAAGAGAACAGTGGGCTCATTGTCAGAATAACAATGTAAAAAGGAAATTTAAAATGAAAAAAAATAAATGTTAGAAACCAAGAAATAAAAATCCAAAATGGTGCCGTTATCATGATAACGTAATTGGCGCAGCTGCATGTGATACACTTTTAATATGTAAACAAAAAACATGTCTGAGGCTAGGAGCTGAAGAGGCGAAGGGGGAGCTCAAATAAGGGCTCCAAGGGGAGATAAACTGTGAAGTTGCTGGCCAGATCCAACAAAATGGAACCGGCCTGGGAATAGAGAACATACCAAAAAAATGGCACTGGCCACACTGGATAAAATTAAAACAATAAAATGGTGCCAGGTTTAAATCACATGACTCAGAACACTAAGAAAGTACCTTAATAAAACATAAAAAAGATCCATATGAGTAGTATATACGGCAGGGAGATGTTAAGTAAAAACAAGGCTCGGGTTAAATAAAACCATGAAAATAGTTATTAATTAATACCTCCAATATAGTTGAATAGGTAAAATGGATATTAAAATAATGTATTAAATTGTATATATAGAAAAAGAAATGTATAAGTCCCAAATAGCTGGCTAGAGTATGTATGGGGAAGTAAAAAATGTGTAAAAAATATATGAAAAATACAGTAAAAAGGTAAAATAAAAAAAATAGCAAAACAATAATACATTGAAAACACTTAATATTGGGGAAATAAAATGTTACAGCACACAAAAACACACAATCACACATATATATAACACATATACATGTACTGTTATAGAATATTTGCAAAAAAAACAAATATCCAATATGACAAATACAACTTTTTTTATATAGAGAAAAAAATCAGCAGCAAAATAAATTTAAGGAAATGAAAAAGGTCAAAATCAATATTAAAACCATACTGGGTACAAATGTTTAAATTAAAAAAACATTTTGACAAATGCTCTTTTCCACTGATTTTTGCCATGAACTCCTCGTGGAGTGTGGAAGCTGGCCTTCTGCCCACCGACTATGGTCCAGGTCTGAGATCCTGTTCGGCAGTTACCCGGCCCAGCTGCCATTAGCAGGTGTCCCTGGTTCAGCGCTTTCCCTTCTCATGAATGGAACTGAACGCTAGCTCCCTGGTTGCATTCACATGCACAAGCCCACGAACAGTTCTCAGCGGTACTTAGCCGGAACCGCTATTGAAGTAATTTCGGCATGAGAACTTTGTAGTTCATGGTCAACCCATGAACGGTCCACAGCGGTACTAGGTGACCTTGTGGATCCCGGGCAACTTGGTCCGGTGTTTTAAATCACTTTGCAACCTGCCAGATGTTGAAGAATAAACACTATTTGAGAGCCAGACAGAGCAGCCCGTATTTCAGCTGCAGGAGCTCTGAAAAGTTGACTGGCAAAAGTACCCAGTCAGAGCTTTGCCCCGGTGGTGTTTCCAGTACACTGCATGAATCTGAGCACTATTTGGACAACTTGGGCGCTCAAATCAGGGCTTTTAGGGGATGTAGGACATACAGTGTTATTATATCTTTTTATTATGTTTTGGGGTACTTTTATGTTTTTATATTTTTGTGTTTGGTTTTCTGTTCCTGGGAGATAATTAGCTTACCGGTCTTTAACTCAATTATTTCCCAGGCACAGAGATCCCTCTGAGGGTCTTATATTGTATTGTTTGGATAAAAGGACGTGTTTGGCTCATTGAAATCAGTTGTACTCCCAAAACTATGTGTTGTCTAGTTACTGGGAGGGGAAAGGGCTATTCACTGCTCAGCACCTTGTTACAGCTCGTGGAGGATTCAGCAGAGGAAGTCCTTGTAAGGACAAGAACTCCCAGGACTGGGTGTCATCCAGTTCTTGGGAGAAATAGTGCTAGTCCTTTATACTGTTCCAAGATGGAGAAGTTCCAGGAGGGCTGCAGCGCTGAGGTTTCCCCAGTTCCAGTTGGAAGTTATCCTTGGCAGAGGTACCCAGCCGGGGTACAGGGAGCTCCACTATAAATGGTGGCAAGTGGTGAGATGGCTTCCTAGTCAGTTGGAAAACCCGCACATCTTCATGAAGTGGGAATATGGGTGGTATGTACCATTGTGCAGTATTCTTCTTTGACACAAAGCTTTAGCGACAGTTACAAGAGGTTCTGCACAGTACTGATGACCCTTTTCCAACAGAGAAAGAAACGGAATGGTGGGTGGTGATCCAAACTGATCTCTGGAGGGAGGACCTCGACAAAATTTGACCATTCCAGAGTAAGTTCCTCCCAACCACCGACCAGTGCAGTTGGGAGCAACTAGAGCTGCAGATGCCATTCCTGGGAGAACAGCCATTAGAGGAATGGGTAATATAACTAGAGACACTTGTCATGACCGAAGTGTGGTTTGATGAATCATACCGGGCCTTGTGGTGGAATGCATCCCACCTCTACATGTGGCTGGTCGAGCATAAATGCGTCAAGGGAGAGGAACGCTTCTGGTGCATCCAAGATGAGTGGGAAGATAGCTTGGGCCTTACAGGGATAGCGGAAATGCAGTTGGATCTGACTTTTCTTGCTAACCTTGAGTGGGATCTCGAACAGGACTATGTACGCCTAATTCACCGGATAACGCCGCCGTTCTCCAAAGTGATGGAGCTCATGAACATGGCAACCCAGGGAGAGGAGAATCGAGTGGCCTTGTGTGTTCCAGGGAGGGGAGACAGTTGGCCTCACTCCCCAGCAGCACTGTGCGTTATTGGGAGTGGAGACAGCCGGCCTCACTTCCCAGTGGCAGGGTGTGTTCCTGGGAGGGGAGACAGCGGGTGTCACTCCCCAGCAGCAGTGTGCGTTTTAGGGAGAGGAGTGTATCATCCTCCCTCCCCTGTGGTAGTGTGAGTTACAGGAAGTGGAGACAGTCGGTCTCCCTTCCCAGCAGCAGAGTATGTTCCAAAGAGTGGAAACTGTCAGTCTCTCTCCCCAGCGGCAGATTGCATTCCAGGGAGAGGAGTGTATCGTCCTTCCTCTGCGGTACGAGTTATTGGAGTGGTGACAGCTGTTTTCACTCCTCTGTGGCAGAGTGTGTTCCAGGAAGGGGAGACAGTCATAATAATATATCTAATTGTTTTATCTTACTTTAAGGTATACCAATGTATATAGATCATTTTGTTGATTCTATTAGTGAAATTGAGTATAATGCGAGGTGTGAACTTAGTATCTTGGGGGTTTTGTTGCTATATTAGTTTATTTCTATTGAGTTAACCTATTTTGTGATAAAGGTTGTCTATATTATTTTCATCATATTTTTCTCAACAAACTTTTTTTAGAGAGTAGGCTTGCTCTGTAAAGGTTTCTTGATTAGTACAGTTTATTTTTATTCATATTAGTTGGCTCTTAGGAATGCTTTTTGAGCTGTGGAGAATGGTGGCAGCCTGTAGAATGAATAGATGTTTGTGTTTAAAATTTTATTGTAAATATAAATATCTTCGTCTAAGAAATGTATCTTCATTTTGCTAAAGCAATATGATTCCCCATTGTTGGAGTTTAAATTAACCCTTAAGGACCAAATTTCTGGAATAAAAGGGAATCATGGCATGTCACACGTCATGTGTCCTTAAGGGGTTAAACATGATTGAGATCTGTTTCTGCACCATTCCAGATAAAAAATAAATACATTATTAAAATACTGTTGGTATAGGACTAGGTTTGTCTCCCACTGGTGGTGGGACTATATGGTGGAGTTCTCCCAAGCCGCCATGAAAAGGTTTGTGTAGCTTGGAGCAAACCTAGTGCCCATAGCTGAAATATAGTTATTTTTTAAAATAACGTTTATATCTTCTATGATATGGGTAGAGAGAATTTTGCAGGATATTTTTGACAGAACAAATCTTGTCTTGTGTGGGATAATGGTATGGAGTGACTAAATTAGTAATTGGGTTCCCATTTAAATTTGTTTAATTAAACCACAACAAAAGGGTCATATTAAGTTTGGATTTTAGCAAAACAAAAATATTTTTTTGGGGGGAAATTATGGTTTTTAAATTGCCTTTTTTGGTGGCTGAAGTTATGCAGAATTAGAAGAAAGAAGACTACTAATGGTAAGTATATTGCTTTTTTTAACAGGTTTAATAGCCGCTTCACTAATATTAGGATGAGGGGGTATGTAGGGCAGGGGCGAGGGGGGCATGCTATTATTTTAGGGGTGGACAATGGTATGTCCACCACTATTTTATAATTAATTAGGGCCACCACCTATCGTTCATATGTGGGAGCTGAATGGAGTTACTAGGTACTCCCCCTCTAATAATATTAGGGCCCTTATCCATTCTCCATAGGTTGGGGCCAAGTTGAAACACAAGGTACTCCCCCTATATTATTAAAACGGAGAGCATTAGATCCAACCCCTTTTATTATTAATATTAGAGCCTCCACTTATAGCCCATGGGTGGGGGCCTAGGGAGGACACTAAATCCCCTCCATTAGTATTAGAGTAGCCTGTGCATAATTATCAGAGGTATGGGCACTTTGAGGGCTAGTAGTTTTTTGACAGGCATAATGGGATGTACCCACTGGTATCTGGGCAGCAGAGGCTGCACAGTTGCTAGTTTTAAAGTGCTAGTAGATATGACCCCACCTACTGCATGGCAGGTAGGGCATATGGAAGTAAAACACCCCTGTTATATTCCCATTAAAGTAATACGAGATGTTATGGATATTATTGACACCCCATAGGACTTAATATAATTAATTGTTTTCAAATTTTTTAATCTGGTGACTGGATAGCAAGTGCTGGCCAGTCACCACATAATTAAACTTTGCACTGGATTTAGCTGCTAGTGCTGACACCATAGGCGTGCGCACGGGGTGTGTACACCCTAATTCTCACGGCTTGCGCTATGTGCCTCCATGAGCCAGTGAGGGAGATCAAAGATCTCCCTCACCAGCCCATTGGCAGGGAGGGAGGCAGGAGAGGACCCGGGGAGCTCTAGCCAGCAGCTCCACCGGGTTCCTTTCACGAGGCTGGAGCATTGCCGCGGCAATGCTCAGATCTCGCAAGAGTGAACTCTAGCCCCGCAGGCTAGAGTTCACTCACCACTGAACCACCAGGGATGTCAGCAGCATGGTCACCCCTCCCTACAAAAGGTAAGAAGCCTACACAAACAGCACCCACACACACACACAGTGCCCTTACACAGCACACACTAACAGCACCCTTACAAATACACACACACACTAACAGCAACTTCACACATACAGCACCCACACACATACATCACCCTCACACTAACAGCATCCTCACACTAACAGCACCCTTACACATACACACACACAGCACACACTAGCAGCAACCTCACACACATACACAGAACTCACACACACACAGCACCCCTAAATACACAGCACCCTTACACATACACATACACACAAACTAACAGCACCCTCACACGCGGCACCCTAACACATACACACCACCCTCACAAACACACAAGCACACAGCGCCCTTTCACACACACACACCCACAGTACCCCCACACACACCATCCTCACAAACACACACACCGCACCCTCACACACACAGCACCCTTACACACACACACAGCACCCAATGCGCGTGTGTGTATATGTATATATATATATATATATATATATATATATATATATACAGTATATATATATATATAGTGGGACCTCGGTTTACAAACGCCTCGGTTAGCATAATTTTCGGTTTACAAATGAAAATCCATTGAAAATAATGCCTTGGTTTACAAAAATTGTTGCAGTACAAAGCAAGTTTCCCCAGGATGCATTGCACCTGGGAGGTTTATAACATCACCCCATGCATCCTGGAACCTGTGGGTAGCATGTGGCGTTGAGTGTGGAGGTTTTGGAGGTGTTAGGGCGGCTTTTGTATCAAGTTTTGGAGCCATTATGGAAATAGTTTACAGTTGTTTTGGGACTTTTTGGTGCATTTCTCAAGCTGTGGAAAGGTAGGGAGCCGAGCTTCGTTGTTTGCATGCCTTTTATTGTGTGTTCTGCATTGTGGGTTGGTTTCCATGCCAGCTCATTTTGACTTTTTTCTGACCTCCAGAACGGATTAATTGTTTTTCAATGCATTTCTATGGGAAACCGTGTTTCAGTTTACAATTTTTTCACAATAAATAACGTCCAGGAGAACGCATTAAATTCGTAAACCGAGGTCCCACTGTATATATATATGCAGCGTGTATGTTTGTGCTTTAGGGTGCACACCCTTATGCAATAGGCTGCGCACGCCTATGGCTGACACCATGCAAATAATTCTTCAAATTACAATCCAACAAAAAGCAATTGAATTTATAATTTGCAAATGTGCATCCTGCCAGATGCATTATACGAACAATTCCAAAGGAATGTTACAGAATCAGTTGGACTAACTGAATATTGACCACATTTGGCTTTAGTAAATCTGCTACTTGCCAATGCATTTGGAATTCAGTTAAACTTGTTGTTTAGTGATTTACCGTGATAGTGCTTTTCTGCAATAACTGACTGTGTTTAGCATATTGGGAGTAACATTTAGTGATTAAATATCTATCTCTTGACTTTTTTTTTAGAAAAACCATATGCAGCAGATTTCACCAATTACAGCACGACTCCAGTAGAAGAGGGCAATTCAGTCACACTGACAGTCACTTTAACTGGCAATACTGTTGGGATTAATTCTCGTGCCCTAATACCAAAAGTTCAAATCCTGCCTGCAAACTTCACATGGTTTCACCTCAATCCTAATCCTACCCCAGTGCCTGAAGGGGTGAAATTCAGTGCGATTTCAACTCCTTCTACATCCAATCTAACAGTGTCTACAGTGACAGAGAGTGAAAATGGAACTTATGAATGCAGAGCAGAGAACATGTTTGGAAGCACACATTTCTTCTTTATAATGCATGTAACAGCTGGACCAAGTAAGTCTCTTTTTAATATGACCTGCCACAAAAATAAATATCTGCCTGTTTAAGTGACAGGAACCAGGTTCTTTTTTTCTACAATAGGTCTATTTGTGATCAGAAATTTATTAAACATTCATTACATTTTTAATAACACTTTTCAATTCACTGTGATATATGTTTGTTTATTATCTGTAACTTCACATCCTTATAAGGCATATAGAATATTATAATAAGATGACATGCATTACAGAATGATAGATGATGGAAGATACCATATACAATTGTGGCTGATGAAAGGATTTTTGCCACCTGAGATCAATTTCTGTCTCCCTCTCCACTCATCTCAATACTCTCATTCTTAATGTCTGGCAACAGGGCCAGATTTCCCAGTAGTAGTTTGGGTAGGCAGTTGTCTACCAGCACCCGCCACTAGGGGCCCATGTTCGGACACACAAAAATAGCATTTTTTTCTTAATATTTACATTTATTCAAATTAGGGAGGGAATAACAGGGAGGTATCTCTCAATGACCTTCCTGTTCGTGAAGGCGAAGCAAGCAAAAATATATATATTTTTTTTCTTATACGCAAGGAGTGGACTCTTAAAGGACCACTACACACTTGAAATATATTTTTTTAAATCAGTATTTAGTAGGTATACCCTCAGTGAATACATGCATGCATTCTTCATACTTATTTACTGCAGCCTTTGCACACTCTTTGTCTCTCAACAAACATTGCTGGTCTCATTATTTTATTATAGAAATTGGCACTTTTATAATATGCGTCTCAAATGGGATACTTCTCACCTATAAAGCATTTCAACAAGCTTTAGGAATTCAGTGCTTACAAGTGGCTAACAAAATTCGACCATGAGTAATAGTTATTTTTAAACTCCTTCTACTGCTCTGTCCCCATTCCTCCCTCTCAAACAATATATTTATTCGCTTCCTCACCTGTCTGCTTGTCCCCCTTTTGGAACACTCCACCCACCATAAAGATGATAACATCTTTAGTAGTTAAGTAGTCAAGCCTTTTTAGAACAGTTGCTCTTACCTGGGGTCCTATTGGCACAGTTTTCTGTCTGCACTACTACTGATTCTCCTGCTTAGGAGTTTCTGGCAGTAATTGAGATAGAGGCAGTATCTGATGGTTTGACTACTTACAGTGAAGAGGTGCCAAGACATGTCTGCACCATAACCACTAAAATGAGTTGTAGTTGTTATGGTGTTTGGAACATTTCTTTAAACAGTGAGATGCAATGGTTTATAAGAGTCTACATCTAAAAAAAAATGTTTTTTTTTCCAATGTAGCTGTAGCGGATGGCATTGGGCTGTCCTCAGAATTATGTGCATTCATATGTTTTCGGTTAATTTTTGCCATATGTATGTAAAGTGTATGCAGCATTCGACTGTATTTCGGTAAAATCACTACAGTTATTATGCGAGTGAAACTACCGAACAATCAGACCACAACAATGTTGCAAACAGGTAATTGTCAATCAGTGCAGTGTGTGCTTTGTCCTCTGGGTGGCCACCATTCGGGAGACGAACACGTGTGTGTCTGGAACCCAAATCGGACACTCGGTTAGGCAAACACCGCTGAGGGCTCCACACTGCCATCACTTCATGTAGAAACTACCGAACGGCTCCCTGTTCGGTAGAAAGAACCCCATGAACAAGGGGGTTTATCCGAATCCTCCCCAGTCTCCATAACCCAAGCTGTTCGGGCATTTTGTTCCCCTTTTCCGTGACCGACCGCAGGGCCAAAATGTATGGAACCCATTTCGGCTGTTAACCCCAGCGCGGTCTGTCTTTTTACTACTGCCAGGAATTTCCCGAACCCCTGGTCTGATCTGGGTGATTTTTTTTAATATGTTTCTCACCCAGATCATGGCTACCAGTGGATATAATATTTAAAGGGGTACCCCTATGTTTAGGGGTACTTCCAGAAAACCAGGGGAACTGTGTCCTGCATAATGGGATTATGAGTCATACTAAGCGGAGGGGATGTGTGGGTGGCAACTCATGTATGATTGATGTATTGTATAATTACTGTAAATCCCTCCCTTGCATGGGAGAAAGCTTTAAAAGAAAATTGAGTGATTAAAAGTTCAGTTCTGCAACTGATGCTGTGTGTCGTCCAGTCATTGGGATCTCTATGGGGATATTTGTGGATTACCTTGCTTGCTGTTATTATTATTCTATGGTATTTTATTACTTGTTCCTGAGCCTCACTGGGATCTTTAATGGAGTTAACCTGTGAAAGACCAGCTCTCTGCTACAGTAGCTATTTGACTTAAATTTTAAAATAATTCTTCAAATCCATTTTAATTTAAAAGGACACTCCAAACCCCCAAAGAACTTTAGCGTGCTGAAAATCTTAATGTATGAAAGGTGTGTCCTCTTTTTTTCATTTTGCAAAAAGTGCAGGTTTCAATTGAAATTGACGCTTTTATAAATTAATCTGGTTACACCCCCCTGGCTTTTTAAGCAGATGACCGATACTGTTATTTCCTGGTTTTGTTAGCTTATTTGCACTGGACGCAACAGGCAGCAATTTCCCAGAGCACCTATCTTGCATTGACTTCTGATTAAGCTGCATTGGGAAGTCTGTGATTGAACAGTCACAAAAAAGTCTGGGTTGGGTTAGAAGATGAGGGTTTGCAAAAGCTGCAGACAAGAGAATTTCAGTTTTTGCAAGCTGTTTTTAAATATAACACTAATGATAAAATACATAGTTAAATACATGCACGTTTTCATTTAGGGTGCATCTATTAATCCCTTAAGGACTGAGGCAGCTGTACAAGTTCAGATCAAAACAAAACCTTGAATGCATAAAATGTACCCACTCTTATTATATATCCAGAGAAACACGGCTTTCATGTCACATAAAATATTTATACATTAAACATAATTTAAAATAAATAAAATATTAAAACAATTAAGAAATGTTTTTATTTTTTTAGTTCTGCGTGGCGTTTTAACTGTGAAGATCATAAAACTGTTGGCTGTTACTGTAATAAAAAAACACATATTTGTATTCAGCAATGTCTCACAAGTAAAACAGTACCGCCCATGTACAGTTTTTTTTGGTGTTTTGGAATGTTACAGGGTCAAATATTCACAAATATCTAAATTTTTCAGTTTATATTCATTAAAATTTTCTAGGCTGGTTATGTTGCATTTGAGACCGTATGGTAGCCCAGGAATGAAAATTACCCCTACGATAGCATACCATTTGCAAAAGTAGACAACCCAAGGTATTACAAATGGGGTATGTCCAGTCTTTTTTAACCGCTTAAGGACACAACTTCTGGAATAACATGGAATCATGATGGAATATTTCCGTCATGTGTCCTTAAGGGGTTAATAGCCACTTACAAAAACTGGCAAAAGTTAGTGTTCATATTAGTTTGTTTGTGATAAATGCAAAAAACAAATTTGAACACAAATGTTTTTACGATCTCAAAGACAACATAACTAATCTGGCAAATTTCAATGTGAAAAAAACGGAAATGCAAGCCTTATGTTTGACTCTAAAAACACCATAAAGCCTGTACACGTAAGCCTGTATATATATTTATATTTCTTGGCCATATCCATGGCAGCACAACAATGGGTAGCTCCTCCCTATCCCTAATTAGACAGGAACTAATTAAAAGAAATGTATAAGTACCCCCTCCCAGCCCCTCTTCAGAGACCTGGATTCTTCTTCACAGGATGATGTGGTTCCAGCTTGGGACTTCCTGGAGCCTGCAGAGGTTGATCACTTGAAATCTGGAGTCCGTAAGACCCTCAGTTTGAAGGAATCTTCTAAGGAGGAACCTTCCACCTCTAGTCACCACTTATCTGACCTCAGGAGAAAGAGGGCTACTTTCCCTCCATGAGGCTATAAAAGACCTCATTAAGAAGGAGTGGTCCAGATCGGACAGGAAATCCTCTGCAAAAGGAAAATTTTCCCGACTATCCGTTTGAAAGCGTGGACGCTGAAACATGGGATTCCGCTCCCAAGGTCAATGCGTCCGTGGTTAGATTGGCCAAACGTACCACTTTACCTGTTGATAATGCGGGATCCTTTAAAGACCCTATGGACAGAAAGATGGTGTAACAGATCACCTGGCAGCCCGACTGGGTACGTCCATTGACGGATGCTCCTAGCGCTTCCTGAGGACTCCAAGCACTGCACCACAACCACCGAACCGGAGAAGCATATACCATACGAATAGGTTTACTCTCCTAGCAGTCAAACTGGAACAGCATACAATAAATCCTTCCCCCAATAATGAGACGACACTTCACTTTGAGGGTTAAAACAGGAACTCCTGTGCTGGCACACCCAGCCTGGTTTTTATTACAGCCTTTCACATACAGGACCGCCCACAGGGAGGTATAAAACAACCAATCACATATCAGTTACATCCCACATATTCCCTCCCCTTATCCTGAGAGGAAACTCAATTACACATACAGTTAAAACCTACTTTCTACCCAACTTTCATAACTTTAAAACCATACATCACATTCACATAAAATTACATATTCACAATCAATCCATTCAGGGGAACAACATATTAAAAAATGGCATGAATCCGACCAGGGGTTCAAAAGTTAGTAAAAGTATCTTTTGGGCCCTGGCTGGCACATGGCTATCTGGCTCAAACAGGTTTTACAGAGCCCTCTATCCTGGAGACAATGGGGAAAGTAATCCAATTATCCAGGGATAGAGGCAGACTCCATTGAGCACATGGTTGCAAAAAGACATAAAACACTTTAAAATACATAAAGTCACCTTTTACACATAACACAGACATTTCACATATCCCCAGATAGCTGGGATCTGAGCGCACAAAACTACCGAATAGCGCTCAGATCCTATTCACACAGTTCAATTGCCATGGAGCTGAAGTCTTTAACTACACAAATGTGCTCCATGGCATAGCTATCTGGGTTAACACATTCACATAAAGTCTGGTCCATAGTCCAAAGGCAAGAGGCGGGCAAGCAGCCCCCTCCAAGGACACGTGGCGAGGTCGGTTTCGCCACATTTCTCCCCTTTACCATCCAGACTAACAGGGTATCTGACCTCCTGCCGGTCAGTGCCCTGGTTAGTCCATCAACCCACCCACAAAGCACAAACAGCAATAGAGCCCACCCACAATAACTGGTTACGACACCTGGATAAAATAGCAACTTGTCCACGTCCAGGTGCCTCACCATGGCTGTGCGGGGGGCTGGTAGACTGCCTTGGTGGATTGCTGAGTGGGCAGAGACCAACGGTACTCTGCCCGGGTGCCAGCGCTACCACTGAAGTAGCCTGGTTGGAGCCTGGTTGTGGGAGGGGGAGACCGACTGTCTCCCCTCTGGATACACTGCTCTGTGGCTGGGGGACAGGACCGACCGTCCCTACCCCTGGTGCTGCAAGTGCAGAGACTACGGTCCCATCTGCATAGTGGTGGGGCTTAACATCTCCCCTTGGTGGGTTAGGCTGCCGCTGGAGAGAGGGTGTAACAAGCTCCTATCTCTGAACTGTAAACTGCCGCTGGGGAGAGGGGGTAACCTGCTCCTCTCCCTGACACTCTCTTTGCTGGTGGAGAGGGGGACCAACTGTCTCCCCTTTCAATATTTTGTCCTGCGGCTGGGGTGCGAGACAGACCTAGGGGTGCGAGACAGATACTGGCCTACACCCAGCAGTGGCCCTTATGTCAGTATCCAGGGCGCTAAAGGTATCAATGGAGAATTTGGAGGAGGACATTAAAAAGGGCAGGGCCTGTCCCTCCATACTGGACAGCCTGAAAGATATGAAATTGGCTGTTGACTTCTCGTCTGAGGCTGCAGTGGATCTGGTGAGGTCCTTAGCCAAAAATATGGCTCTCTCAGTTTCAGCCAGGAGAGTGCTATGGCTTGTGCTTCCTTCCTTTTCATGGCGACATGTTATTTGGCAAGAATCTGGATGATTGTATTAAGCGTGCCGCCGAAAGTACTGCCTCAAGACCACAGGCCCAAAGGCCCCTTTTGTGCAAAAAGAACTATTACCCATTTCGAGATAGTAGATCCTACAGACTGGGTAGGGAATCTGGAAGAAATCAATCTTGGAGGAGTGGTCAGCCTTGCACTAGAGGCGACAAGTCTCGAGGGTCCGCATCCTCCAAGAACCCCAGGAATCTGTGACGGGTTCATCTCCCTGTCTGGTGTGGTTGGAGCCCACTTGCTCCAATTCCGTATGGCATGGGAGGTATCTGAAAAGTATAATTGTGTTCTAGATATAATCCGGAGGGGGTATCTTCTAGAATTTTGCAGAAAGTCCCCTTCCAGTTTCTTCCAAATCACAAAGTGGCTGGGAGGCAAAGTGAAAAGGCTTGCTCTCCAGGTCTTCACTTCCTCACTAAAAAAGAAGGGGTCATAGTATCAGTCCCGGGGTCAGAAAGGACTCACGGCTTCTATTCTCACCTGTCTCTGACCAAAAAGTCCTCAGGAGGGTGGAGACCCATTCTAAATTTACACAGACTGAATCGATACTTACACATCCGCAGGTTCAAGATGGAGTCCCTACAATATATCGTGAAGGCTGTCTTTCCCAATCAGTGGATGTTGTCAATAGACTTATTGGATGCCTATTTCCACATCCCTATAGCCATGATGCATCAGAAATACCTCAGGTTCGCAGTGGGAGAGGTTCATTTCCAATTTAGAGCCTTGCCCTTTGGTCTCAGCACAGCTCCAAGAACCTTTACGAAAATACTTGTTGTTCTCATTGCAGAGCTGAGAAAACAGGGCATATCCATGTTCCATTATGTGGACGACATCCTGATTGTGGCAGATGACAAGGATACTTTGTC
>OW240921.1:34328105-34393802 GCA_933207985.1 Pelobates cultripes | reverse complement strand
TTTGCAAACTAGAAAAATGTTTGTTCGAAGTGAAAAAGGTTAACTTCCCAGGTTACGTAATTTCAGGTTCGGGCTTTCATATGGAACCTAAAAAACTAGAAGCAATCTTAAACTGGCCCCTACCCGTTGGACTAAAAGCCATCCGTTTCCTAGCGTTTGCTAATTAGTATAGAAAGTTTATTAAAGGGTTTTCCTCTATTACCGCTCCTATTACCGCCATGACAAAAAAGAATAGGAACCATACGGTGTGGAGTCCCGAAGCTAAAGATGCCTTTGAGAAACTAAAGATAGCTTTTTCTTCAGCCTCGGTATTAAGTCATCCTTATCCTTCACATCCCTTTATATTAGATGTACATGCCTCAGAGACAGGGGTAGGGGCTGTATTATCCCAGAGATCTTCGAATGATCAACCCCTACATCCCTGTGGTTATTTCTCTAAAAAATTGACTGAAACAGAACGAAGATATGACATAGGAGATAGAGAACTGTTAGCTATTATTTCCGCACTCGAGGAATGGCGTCATCTATTAGAGGTGTTACCTGAACCTATCACAATTCTTACCGACCACAAAAATCTTTCATATTTTGGAGAGGCGAAAAGGATGTCTGACATGCAGATTCGTTGGTCTTTGTTTTTAACATGCTTTAACTACATTGTGACATATAGACCTGGATCTAAGAATACCAAAGCAGATGCCCTATCCCGACAGCATGAACATCTTTCTCCTCCCGTAACCCATTTATCCTCTATAATTCCTACCTCGCACATAGTAGCTACAGTTCATGCTAAAGTCTCTTCTAAAATAATGGAAGTCCTATCCAAATACCAGGATCACAACTCCCTAACTATCCCTCAGGGAAAATGATACGTACCTTTAAACTACAGAAGACAAATCCTATCCTTAGTACACGACTCTAAGATTGCAGGTCATCCCGGTATCCATAAGACAGAATCATTACTCAAAAAACAATTTTGGTGGCCCTCTTACAAAAAGGATGTCCGAGAATTTGTTTTAGCCTGTAACATCTGTTCCTCTAATAAGTCTCCTAAGAGTTGTGCTTTAGGTCTCCTCATGCCATTGCCTATTCCCGATAAACCCTGGTCTAGTATAGCCATGGATTTCATAGTGGATCTACCTCCTTCCAAAAACCACTGGGTAATTCTGACTATCATAGACAGATTTTCTAAAATGACCCATTTTGTCCCTTTAATTAAATTGCCTTCATCCTCCGATCTGGCCACGGTGTTCATGAGGGAGGTGGTTCGTTTACACGGTATACCCGTGGATATAGTTTCAGACAGAGGTCCACAATTTATTTCCAGGTTTTGGAGAGCATTCTGTAATCAATTGGGTATCAGGCTTAATCTCTCCTCTTCATATCATCCCCAATCTAATGGGGTTACAGAAAGGATGAATCAGTCACTCGAACAATACATTCGTTGTTTCATCTCCGATCACCAAGATGATTGGGTAGAATTACTTCCGTGGGCTGAGTTTGCCCATAATAACAGAGTTCACGAATCTACACAACATAGTCCCTTTTATATAAATTATGGCTTTGACCCTATTACTCTTCCAAGTTCCTTTTCATCCACTGCAGTGCCAAGTGTTGATTGCACTATTAAGAATATGAAAGAAACTTGGATAGGGGGTCAAACGTATCTTATCTCAAAAAAGGGAAACTCAAAAATGTAAAGCGGACAATCGGTGAAAAACCGCTCCAAATTTTATAGTGGGGGATAGAGTGTGGTTAAGTACCCGCAATATAAGATTAAAAGTCCCCTCTATGAAATTCGCTCCCCGTTTTAATGGTCCTTTCAAAATCCTCTCATATTTCTAAAGGTCGTCTCCGGTTTCTATTGGATTGGAAAGGGTACGGCCCCGAGGAACGGTCGTGGGTGGATGCCTCAGATGTACACGCCCCTCACCTGGTTTGTTCCTTTACTAGGCGTCGTACTCGCAAGCTGAGTCCTCCCCGCCCTGGGGGCGGTTCTCGAGGGGGGGTACTGTAACGATACCTTACCTGTTTCCTCCAGACCCACGCTGTGCGGTGGTCTCCCTGGCTGCTTCCGGGAGGGGGAGCAGCCTGTCGGACGCTAGCCGCTCGCGGCAAAGCCCCTCTTATGACACTGCCCATGCGCGCCATCGTCATCGGGGTTTTGCCGCGAAAATTCAAATGTGGCCACGCTCCCAGACTTTTTGGGGGCATGGCTTTAAAGCTGAACAGCACTCACTATATAAGGGCGCCCCTGTCCTTTCCCCAGCGCCCTAGTGTGGTTCTGTATTTGGTCCCTCTAGTGCTATTGTTACTCTTGTTTGTCTTTCTGGTATTTTGACACTTGGCTTCCTCTCTGACTACTCTCCTCTCTGGTTTCCCGAATTTTGGCTTGGTGATTCTCGTTTATTCTGTCTTCTGTACTCCATTGACCTTCGGCTATCCTATTGACTATTCTCGGACGTTAAGCCCGGCCATTCTAAGGACCGGTATACGTCTCCTTTTGGGTTACGCTCTGCTAGGGTATTACCCATTGTTGTGCTGCCATGGATATGGCCAGGAAAAGGGAAAATGTATCCATACTAACTGTAATTTTCTTTTACTGGTCATAGGCCATGGTAGCACAAAGGTCCAGCCCTGAGATATTGCTAGTAACAAAACTGATGGAGGAGGGGACTTATACATTTCTGTTAATTAGTTCCTGTCTAATTAGGGATAGGGAGGAGCTACCCATTGTTGTGCTGCCATGGCCTATGACCAGGAAAAGAAAATTACGGTAAGTATGGATACATTTTCCCTTATATATATATCATCATTCTGCACATATATATATAGTTAACATCATTCTAAGTGTATTTTAATATTACTATATATATATATATATATATAGTAATATTTTACTATATAAATATATATATATTAAAATACACTTAGAATAATAGTTTATGTATGTGCATATAAAAGTGCTTAGGTCATATATATATATATATATCTATATATATATATATATATATATATATATATATATATATATATATATATATATATATATATATAGATATATATATATATATATATAAATGAAGAAAAGTACCGTCACTCAAGGAAATTCAAAGATTTACTCTCCAATACACAGGTGTATATTGGAGAGTAAATCTTTGAATTTCCTTGAGTGACGGTACTTTTCTTCATTTATATCTGAGCCACCAGAGCACCAGGTATTGTCTTTCCTTTATAAGTTGGAGTGCAAGGGCTTTCTGTATTTTTGTATATATATATTAAATAAAGTTACAAACACTATGAAATATTTTTTAAAAACCTTTTTACAGTCATTAGGGGGACTGCCTGAGAGTTCAGGTAGTTCCCTTACAGGCACTGCATAAGCCGGCTAGTCCGGACATGTGATCGCGAGGACCATGTGATCACATGGAATGGTAGGGCCGGATCTGCAGAGGGGCACTGCATTAGCTTCCAGGCAGTCCCTAGGATTGTGACTGCAAGCGTGGGATCAGCAGGGATTTCATGAGTACAAAGGACTGTGGGGACGTACTATGCCGTCCTGCAGTGTTTAGGACCACACCCACCAGGACGGCATAGAATTTTAGCCATCCTTAAGGGGTTAAACAGTGTTTTTTTATTTATTTTGTATTTGGGCAGTAATTAACCCATGAGTGAATGCTAGATAATAAATTTAATTTAAAAAAAAAAAACAGATTTAAAAGACAGATTAAAACAGACTGGAAGACAGTGAGAAAAAAATGAAATAAGGGATCACTTAGAAAACAAAACAGAATAAAGATTCAGATACAGGGTCTATAATACTGGGCAATCAGTTGAGAATTTATGACCCAAATGGCTGTTCTCTAAGTGTACCCCAAGTGTAGGAAACCAAGGCCTGTTCCCCAAGTATAGGCACCCAAGACCTTATTCACCTATCAATAATGCAGTCCCAACATATAGATCAAATAACAATAGCAGTTATACCCAAAGGATGCCGATAAAATCCATTTCATTCTACTGATGAATTCTAAATTAACTGATTACTGTTTCAACAGTTTCCCTTTCCTCCAAGGGGCTGGCTCCCGGTGAGATCGCAGGTATTGTAATTGGAGTACTTGCTGGATTGACTATCATCGGAACCATTGGCTTCTTTATCCTAAAGGCACACAAAAGTATGTAACAATCCTGTTTATCTTTTTTATTGACAAGTGAATTAAAAATTATTTCAAACACAAGGCTACAATAGCTATGCTGCCAGTTCAGCAACTATGGCCTAAAATTTGAAATTCACTTTGAATTCATGTTGAACTATCACTTTAGTGATTATCTCTGATAATCATATTTAAATATATTAGTTTATTGCATAAATGTGGCCTCATTTATTTTGCAAAAACTGCAGCAACATGGCAAAGTGAGTGACATTTTGTTTTAGGACTTAGTGGGGGAGTGTTTCAGAAAATCATGGGATTTCACAACATCCTGATAGTAATTGGTTTAATTTGGTTAACACATTTACACTAAGAACAAAACAATTATTGATTTGCAGAAACTTAACGGTTTACTCCAAGCATCACTACAGCCCTCTGTCATAAGTTATGATCAGGCAAAGATCTGATTATAGTGAGATACCTTACTAATCACCATATATAAACCAATTAGCCTGGATTCTTGATTGATGCTAATTTATAGACACAATAACAAACAATATTGTAAAATATATATATATATATATATATATATATATATATATATATACAGTTGCAAGAAAAAGTATGTGAAGCCTTTGGAATGATATGGATTTCTGCACAAATTGGTCATAAAGTCACAACAATAGACAATCACAGTCTGCTTAAACTAATAACACACAAAGAATGAAATGTTGCCATGTTTTTATTGAACACACCAAGTAAACATTCACAGTGCAGCTGGAAAAAGTATGTAGCGACACCCTCACACACCGCACCCCTCTTACATACACACACACTGCGCCCCTCACACATACAATACGCCCAAATATATATATATATATATATATACACACACACTACAGCACCCCTCACACTGCACCACTACACATATTACGCTCCAGATACACATTAGATCCCTTACCCTATTTGCACTCCTAATCCTCTACACACACACACACACACACACACAAACACACAATCTCCTATACACACTCTGGGTACTTTACACACTAGACCTCCTACACACACACACTGCACCACCTACACACATACTACATTCCTTGTCGGCAAACACATACAACATTCTCTAAACACACCCTCTCTACAACCCCTACACACACTACGTCACCTATACACACACACTACAGCCCGTATGCACACACTCGCTACATCCCCTATAACACTATGCCCCCTGTACACACACTCTCTACAGCCCCTAGCCACACATATTACACCACAAACATAAATTAAATTGACCTATTCACACAATACCACACCACACTCTACACACACACAAGCAGGCTCCAAACACATGCACCATACACTTTCCTGGCCCTTTTGTCCTCTGGTGTCCCACTTGTGGAGACACCAGAGACAATTTAAAAGCAAACACAGCACAAACATGTTATTAAATTTGCTTGCACTGCACAGAACAAATTCAGGGCCTTTTTCTAATGCCAGAGCTCTTCAGCAGGGCTCTCTGCATTGAACCAGCATGCTCACTTTGAGAGGGGGCGTGCTTGTCATTAGTGATGACAAAACACACCCTCTCTGGTCCCACCCCCTTCTTAGGGGCCGCTCTGATTGAAAAATGCCCGGGCCTAATTTTTTTCCCATCCGGCCCTGGGTGGGGGGTGATACTGAGGGTGGTATGGGGTGATGCTGAGAGAGTGATGCTGAGGGTGGTGAGGGGTGATGCTGAGGGTGGTGAAGGGAGTGATGCTGACAGTGGTGAGGATGGTGATGCTAAGGGTGGTGGGGGGTGATGGTGATGGGGGTGATGCTGAGAGTGAGTGATGGTGAGGGGGTGATGCTGAGGTGGGTGATGGTGAGGGGTGATACTGAGGGTGGTGTGGGATAGTGAGGGTGGTGTGGGTGATGAGGGGTGTGGGGGTGATGCTGAGGGGTGGTGGGTGGTGAGCTGAGGGTGGTGGGGGGTGATGCTGAGTGGTGGGGGAGTGAAGCTGAGGTGGTGGGGAGTGAAGCTGAGTGTGGTGGGGAGAAGCTGAGGGTGGTGGGGGGTGATGCTGAGGGTGGTGTGGGGGTGATGTTGAGGGTGGTGGGGAGGAGAGGCTGAGGGTGGTGGGGGGTGAGGCTGAGGGTGGTGGGGTGTTTCTCTGTTTCTGCCCTTGGTCCCCTATAGTGATGTTGCGAACATGAAATTTTCGGTTTGCGAATGGCGAATGCAAATTTCTGCAAATGTTCGCGAACCCGCGAACAGGGCGAACCGCCATAGACTTCAATAGGCAGGCGAATTTTAAAACCCACAAGTTGTTTCAAGGGGACTAACACCTGGACTGTGGCATGCAAACTCCGATCCGCGGCTGCATCTTGTAGATAACTCCTTAATACCGTGGGAATTAGGGAGTTATCTAGTAGATAACTCCCTAATTCCCACGGTATTAAGGAGTTATCTACTAAAAGGCTGAAAGACCTAAATTGGTCTTTCAGCCACATTTACTAATACTAAGTAAAGATTACTTAATATTAGTATGCAGCGAGTAGGGGCATGTCTAGTAAGCAGTGAGCAGCCACTGGCTGCTAACAGTAAAAAAAAAAAAACCCACAAAAAAAAAACCTATTGGCTCCCACCCCTCTGCGATGGGTGGGGGCCATAAATTACAATGGGGGGGAGGACCTACTGTCCTCCCCCCCGGCCCCCACCCCTGGGCGGCGGGTGGGGGCCATAAAGGTAATGAGGGGGGGGACCTACTGTCCTCCCCCTGGCCCCCACCCCTGGGCGTCGGGTGGGGGTCATAAAGATAATGAGGGGGGGACCTACTGTCCTCCCCCCCCGCCCCCACCCCTGCGCGGTGGGTGGGGGCCATAAAAATATTGAGGGAGGACCTACTGTCCTCCCCCCCATCCCCCACCCCTGCGCGGTGGGTGGGGGTAAATAAATCACAATGGCGGGGACCTAAGATCCTCCCCTATAGCCCCCACCCCTGAGCAGCAGGTGGGGGCCCTAAATACTAAAAAGGGGGGGTACCTAATGTCCTCCCCCCGGCCCCCACCCCTGAGCAGCGGGTGGGGGCCCTAAATACTAAAAAGGGGGGGAACTAAGGTCCTCCCCCCAGCCCCCACCCCTGAGCGGCTGGTGGGGGCCCTAAATACTAAAAGGGGGGGGAACCTAAGGTCCTCCCCCCCGGCCCCCACCCCTGAGCGGCGGGTGGGGGCCCTAAATACTAAAAAGGGGGGGGACCTAATGTCCTCCCCCCCGGCCCCCATCCCTGAGCGGTGGTTGGGGGCCCTAAATACCAAAAATGGGAGGGGACCTAATGTCCTCCCCCCCAGCCCCCACCCCTGAGCGGCGGGTTGGGGCCCTAAAAAAAATGTTCCCCCCCCAGGTGACTAGGGGTCCCCAAACCCCTAGTCACCCCCTCCCCCCCAAAAAAAAATTAACCCCCTACCTACCCCCCTCACCCTAAAAATAATGAGGGGGGGACCTTTAACTAAGTACCTGTAAAAAAAAACCAACAAAAAACATACCATTCGATGTTTTCTTTCTTCTAAATCTTCTAATCCATGTTCACCCGGCGAGGCTTTTAGTATTTATGGCCCCCACCCGCCGCTCAGGGGTGGGGGCATGGGGGGAGGACCTTTGGTTCCCCCCCTTCTTAGTATTTAGGGCCCCCACCCACCACTCAGGGGTGCGGGCCGGGGGGGGACAGAAGTTCCCCCCTATTGTTTTTTTTAGGGCCCCCACCCACCGCTCAGGGGTGGGGGCCGGGGGGAGGACAGTAGGTCCCTCCCAAACTTTGACATCCCCCCCCGCCCCCACCCCCGAGTGGCGGGTGGGGGGGTTGTCAAAGTTTACTCAATGATATGGAATAGGGGCGGACCGAACATCGCATATGTTCGCCCGCCGGGGCGAACGCGAACAAGCGATGTTCGCCGGGAACAATTCGCCAGCGAACTGTTCGGGACATCTCTAGTCCCCTACTGTTCTCAATCTATACTGCCTCCATTGGTAAACTCATCAGCTCTTTTGGCTTCCAATATAATTTCTATGTTGATGACATGTATATCTATCTTTCCTCTCCTGATCTTTCACTGTCCCTCTTGACTTGTGTCTCTGACTGCATCTCTGCTATTTACAACTGGATGGCTGCTCATTTTCTTAAACTTAATCAGTCCAAAACACAGCTTCTCATCTTTCTTCCCTAAATTGTTATTACTCCCATGTCTGTCTCCCACTAAGTCAATTGCATCCCATTAAATAAAGGGCTCGATTTAAAATTCTGGTGCTTGCTTACAAATCACTGCACAACGCTGCTCCTACCCACCTATCCTCATTGTTATACAGGTATGTCCCGTCCAAGACTCTACGCTCTGTCAAAAATCTGCGATGATTCTCTGTTCCTACTCGGACCTCCGACTTCTCTAGGGCTGATCTGACACCCAAGACTTCTCTAGAGCTGCACCATCCCTGTGAAACCCACTTCCCTGCTCTGTTATACCCTAAACCAGTCTTTGCTACTTCAAAAGATCACTAAAAACCCACTTCTTTAGGAAAGCATCTCAATTAAACTGTTAATAGCTTTCTCTCTTAATCTGCTTCCTCTCATGCAGCTGTTCCATCCAATAAATAAAACCTTCACTGTAAACTATTCTAGTAAGATACTTTTTTCACATGCATGTAATACATCCTACACTTGCTTGAACATGGCCCTCAATACCCTCTGTTCCTGTTTGTCCAGGTTGTCTTGTTGAGTTACATGTCTGTTAGTTCACCTATTGTGCACCTCTACATAATTTATTGGCACTTTATAATTAATAATAATAAGATGCAATTCAATAAAAAAATGTTTTTTGTTTTTTTTTAAATCCATAACTCAACAAAGTATAAATCTGATGTGTTGTCCTTTTAATGACATCATATCCTACAAAGGATTGAACTAACTTGTCATGTATGGATGACACCTTAGAATAGAAACTTGTGGGTTTTGATACGAGAGTTATATTTTTTTGCAATATAGGACTTCCAGTCTTAAGGAAGCACATCCATGGCTGTAAACAAATTTCAAACATTTATTTAGAATGTTGTAGTATTGAGTTGTTGCTGTGAAGTTCTGTTCTTCCGTTCCCTTAAAATAGAGGTTACTTGCATTTAATCAAGAGGTCTCCTCCACATAGCTCAGCTCCAACCCACATTATTTTTCTGTTAGCTATATTCGATAGTAATGTATGCCCATGTTAGCAGTGCTTTCTAACTGAGGTGTCATATTGGCACTTATCTGTGCTTTATATTGCTCTTCAAAAGTAATTGTGAATGTATATATCTTTCTATTATTTGTTTATCACTTAATGTAAACCTAGACAATTTTCTTTCAGCAAATTCTACAAAAGCTCACATTTATGAGAATACAGAAAATCAGACATCTCACATTTATGTAAACACCATGCCAGGAGCAGAGGTAAGATATTAATAGGACAAGTAGGGCTGGAACCCTGTATAATTATGCTATTTACAACTCCTGGAACCTCATCTGTCAGGACTCAAGAGTACAACTCAAGAGTACAACACTGATGTCTATGGAGTATCCGACAGTCTCTATAATTAGTTTTTTCTCCCTAAGGCTTTACTATGGCTGAGGGCTTGACAAGGCTTGCTGAAAGGTAGCTCCACCGTTCACCAAGCTTTGTCAATGGTAGGGCAAATACATGTGACAAAATACTTTGTATTTTCATATATTTTGAGTTAGAATTTCAGTATTTATGAACATTTCATAAAGATTTTTCCTTTATAAATGTATCATTTTTAACATTTTATTTTGAGGTGGTGACAGAGCTGCTATTAGTATATATCCCCACATACTTCCTACACCAGTCACTACCACACTGCTTTATGTGTGAAGAAGAGTGTGTCCTCTTTTTTTTTTTCATGCCAATAGAATTTGATACGTTTATAAATTAAACTTGTTACACCACCTGGTTGTCAATCAGGGAACTGGATCTGTTACTCCCTGGTAGTTTTGCTCAGTGGGGCTAAACTCAAAAGGCGAACAATTGCCCAGAGCACCTGTTTGGCAAAGACTTCTCACTGACCTGCATTGAGAAGTCTGTGATTGGACAGCCACAGAAAGTCTGGGTGGGGTTTGAAGATGAGGGCTTGAAAAGGATTCAGACAAGAGAACTGCAACTTTTGCAAGATATTTTTAGATATTATTTTTAGATATAGTTATTTTTGTGTTGTATTTGGGCAATGTAGAGTCCCTTTATGCTTAAATAGTCAAGCTGTGCTATAGATGAGTTGGATATTTCATCACTCATTCTAAGTATATTCTACCATTTATTTGTATGTTTTCATTTAATTTGTGTACGTTCTGCAGATGGAGAAAAATAAATTCACCAAAGAAGAACCCAGCTACCAGGTAACTTAAACTTATGTCTGTCCCTTTCTATCATGCATTTAAATGGTAGGTTTTAATCTTAAAAAAACACAAAACTTCCCCTTGATGTTCTAGACTTCAAGGCACCCAGTCAGAGGTTTCCTGATTCAAGTCTTGAACGTGGAGCAGAATGGAGATATAGAGAGTATATATGTAGGAGGGACATATTTGGGTCTACACCAATGCTTGTAGGCAAACAGGAATAACTTCTTCCACAAGACACTTAAGGAAGGGCACTCCCACTAAGATTCCAGCCTGTCTAATAAGTACCGGGTGAGGAGTAATTGATATGGGTCATTCTTGCTGTTTCTATATACCATACGGTTTTGAATGTATATGTTTTAGTTACAGTAAGGTGGCTTAAGGGACACTATAGTCACCAGATTAATTAAGTGGTTCTAGAGCATTTAGCTTGTCCCATCAGCCTCAGTAGTGTAAACACTGGCTTTTATGAGTGTCACTTGGACAGCCACTGTAAGGACTTTCTGGAAGAGGTATTTAATCTTTGCAGGGCTCACTTTCAGTATCTCCATGTGTGGTGGACCACCAGTATATTGCCACCACTGATTCCCTTTACCAAAACAACGTGGCTCCAACACTCATCCAAGTAAATATCGCTGGTATCGCCCACCCTCCCCCCAGACACACATTAGTCAAGCCTGAATGCTGGGAGTAGTTTAATGTAGGCAAGCACTCACGATTTATACATACAGTAAACTCCTCCCCTGTACCTGATATATAATTGAGTCAGGAAACGTACAACTCAATTATCTTCCAGGTACAGAAAAACTATTTTTAAACACCCCAAAAGTACCCCCAAAATCTCGAGAGTCACATCCATGGATAGCCCTGATATGAGTGTTTGACATATCCAAAAAGCACTCAGATCGGTTTGGTGGTTTGGAATTTCCATCGAGGTACAGTTTGACCGGAAGGCCATGAGGTAAAAGCCCAAAATAGTTTCAGAGAAATTGTGGCAACAGCCAGTCTCAGTTCAAGAGTTTTTGTACGAATACCATACACAATATGCAAACGCTTTTACGTTTTGAATGCTCCCTCCATTCGGTAGTTTATATCTCCTGAACACTGTTCCTAGAACTTGAACAGGCAGCATTTGCATATCCACTGGTGTTCGCTAGAGTGCCCAGCCGATATAAGTTCCAGGCACTCGATAACCAGGTACCACTGCCTGTGTTCAGGAGACAAGATGGCCGCCATCCATTCTGTCAACCATGTGCATTCGGTACACAAAATGGCAGCAACCCAGAGGAGCCTTTTAGTGATAGTTTCTGTTGTGGTTTGGCACTAAATACTTTTTATTCCATGTTCTAATTAGGTGTTGAGGTGGTCTTCGTTTTGGAACTGAACCAGGGAAGTTTTGTATGGACAAATGAACAAGGGAAAACTAATACTACAGAACCAAGTGATGTGGCATTACTTTACACTGCTCCCCATTTATCCATGGCTCTGACAGACATTGTTTGACCCCTTGGGGATGTCTGGGAAATACAATTAGTCTTTTGGGTTGGCTAGCTTGGTCTGGCATTAACATTCTGTTTACCAGATCTGTAGTGTATGGTAAAATCGTATGGCTGCAGGGCTAGGCTCCACCTCAGGAGTCTGGCATTGTCTCCAGTGACCCAGTTGAGCCACACTAATGGGTTGTGGTCAATTATGAGTGTGAAAGCTCATCCATAAAGGTATGGTGTTAATTTTTTCAATGCCCACACCAGAACTAGGCACTCCTTTTCAGGAAGGCCACTGGATGCTCTCCCCCATCCTTGCCAACTTTAAAATGGCCCCCAGTCCAAGCACGGAAGCATCTGTATGGACGATGAAACGTTTGTTAGTATCTGGGACAGCTAGGACAGGGACATTGACTTGAGCTTGTTTTAAGGCTTGGAACACTGTCTCATATTCTGGGGACCACAGGACCTGCTTAAGTAAGTTATTTTTTGTTAAGGTAGTCAGTTGCTTGGCTATAGCACTATATTCGGGGGCAAAACGTCTATAGAAGCTGGCTGTCCTCAGGAAAGTCATGACTTGTATCTTGGTATGAGGAATGGGCCAGTTAGCAACGGCCTCAATCTTGGCTGGTTCGGGCCATTGCTTTCCACATCCTACACTGTGGCTCTGATACTGTACCTCTGCCATACCAAAATGACACTTGTTGGGTTTCAAGGTTAGGCAGGCCCCCTTAATCCTATCTAGTATGGTCACATTGTACTTTAGGCATGGATTCCCAGTTCCTGTTATGTGTTACTGATAAACAACACCTCGATATGTCTTCAGTTACATCTACCGAGTACAACAGTGACCCCAATGTACAGGTCTTATGGGTTTTTGCAAACTTACAGGGGTCAAATTTAAGGCTTTCCCCTTTTCCAAGTTTACACATTGAAGTTTACCTGATTGGTTTGCTGGGATATGTTGCCTTTGAGACCGTATAGCAGCACAGGAATGAAAATTAACCCCATCATGGCATACCATTTGTAAATGTAGACAACCCACGGTATTCAAAATGGGGTATGTCCAGTATTTTGTAGAAGCCTCTTAGGCACAAATGCTGGCCAAGTTTAGCATTCATATTTGTTTTTTTGCATTTTTTTACACAAAGACTACACTTTTACTGGTGATTCCATGTCATATATAGGAAATGTGTGTGTGTGTGTATATATATATATGTGTATATATATATATATATATATATTTATATGTATATAACCAAGGTTTAGAAGATAGTCAGCACTCAAGGTCTTTTAGAAAAATAAAGGTTCTTTATTGTAGTTTCCCAATAGTCAACGTTTCAGTTCACACAGGAACTTTCATCAGGACAAGATACTTTGTCCTGATGAAAGTTCCTGCGTGAACTGAAACGTTGACTATTGGGAAACTATAATAAATAACCTTTATTTTTCTAAAAGACCTTGAGTGCTGACTATACCTTGAGTGCTGACTATCTTCTAAACCTTGATTATATGCAGTGCATTCATGCACCGGGTGAAAAGGACATGAAGCAGGAGTGCTATTTATATATATATATATATATATATATATATATATATATATATATATATATATATATATATATATGTATAATATATTATAAAATGCTTTAATTATTTTATAATATATTCTACATATATAATACAGACACTCCTCACTTACCGACCCGGTAAGAACGAATCGGTCGGTAAGTGAGGAATTAAGGGATTCCTTGCTCTGGTGCACATGTCTATGTTGACATTACTCATTAATGTCTTATTCCTCTGCAGAAAAAAAAAGGGGTACCAACGATGAAATGCCTGTGAGGAATACGAGATCTGGTGCCCCACCTTTCACCCCGCAACCACAACAAGATGTTGCTCCAACTGTACCAATACTCAGCTTATATTACCTGTTACTTCTAACAATGACTCAATATACTATCAGGCAGCTAAACATAATATATCTAGCGTCTATGTCTCTGCACTTCATGATGTATTATAGCTCACCATGTTTACTATAGCATACGCACAGTTTAAAAGCTCAAAAGGTACAATCAACTTACTGACCTAGTCATGCAATGTTACCTTCCACAAGTACTCCACTAGCTCATGTTTCGGCTTGCATAATTACATATAATTGTTTATTTTCCGTACAAATATTATGCAACATGCCTTCAGCTCTAAGCACACACTATTAGTCTAACATGCACACGTAGCCTGAGATCTGCACTATAGCTTACTGAAGAATCCTAGCCTGATATTCACATTAAATAAAAAATGTGCTATTGTACCTACCATGTCACTGAAAGCTATTGAATCTCTTGCATCTGTTGTGACTCTGCAAGCTCGTTTGTTACTTCATGCACATGAAAAATAAAGAATTAAAAAAAAGAAAAAGATTCTCAAAAAGAAATGAGGTTGCAAAATGGAGTAATGGCCTTCCTTTTTTAAGGTCCCTTTTACCTTGTTTAAATCTCCCACCTACCCACCACCATAGCACTCCTCAAACATCTTTTCATTTGGGCTGCATCTCTTAAACATTCTTCTTTGTGATCCAAACACCTCAAACACAGATTTGTCTGCGCATAACATTTTTCTTTTATAATCTTCCCATTTTAAAATTTTATATTTAATGACCTGTCTGAAATATGGCATTTTTTGCAATGCTGTCTAGAAGGTTAGCTTTCCTGAGTTGACTCTTCACTGCTGATATTGAGACTTGTGTGTTGTAGGTACTATTTAATGAAACTGCCAGTAGATGGTGCGTGAGGCGTCTGTTACTCACACTAGATACTACAATTTTTGTATTTAAAATGATACAAATTCTAATATACTTAGTCTCTATATCAGGGGTGCACAAAAGGTGGCTCCCCAGATGTGTTAAAACTACAACTGCCATGATGCTTTGCAGTCTAAAGACTTGCAAAGCATCGTGGGAGTTGTAGTTTTGCAACATCTGGGGATCTACCTTTTTGGCACCCTTGCTCTATATGGGACTTTAGGTATATTTTTGCATTCAACTATTTTGGATACAATGGGCTTTCTTAATATGAATAGGAATGTGCCCATGGACTTTTGGTTAATTTAAGGCAGAGTTACATACTTTAGCAAAAAACTGAAAGCAAGTAAGGCCATTATAGAAAAGGGAAGATGCAAGATGGTGTCAAGCATCATGGATTGAGCATCTTGCCTCATAGGGAGAGGTGAAACATATCTGGGTGTTCAGAGGATCATGATTTTACCTGTTTACATGCTAAAGTTCTGGTTTTATCAAGTAATTTTTTTTTTTTATCTTGCCAAATAAAGTGTCTAACGATATTACATTTAGCATCTCCCTGTCCTTTGTTTCCTTATACATAATGGGACACTAAAAAGACTAATGATCCAATGGGGGTCTCACATTTCCATTCATACATATTTACTGAGAACCAGGAGTGTGAGGCTTTGGAGAAAATGTGTTCATTGTCACAGAGTGCCTTTCACAGGGGGTGGTTATTTCTGTAGATAAGATTTTTTTGCACTGTTATGTGTTATATTATTGATCTATCTGGATATTCTATTTTTATGTTAGTGAGACTCGTTATTTAGACTTTGTATATAGTTATCACTTTTGCCTGGAATATTGAAGTGCAGCATTTTTTGTGGCTTTTTCACTGATATAGCCAACAACCAATAAAACAGTGCATGCAGCTGTATTATTGGTTGTTTTTACAGATCTATTTGGGTTAGGCGCCTACCTTGACCACTATATTTGTGGTACTACACTAATGTATTTGTTCTTTTGCTCAATTGTACACTGGGGCCTCCCTCTGTTCTTTCTATTCTGGTTATAGCTCTGTTTCTTGGCCATTTCTCAAATGGAATAGCCTTCATTGGAATAGAATGGTGAGTTTCAGAAGAAAGTTATGGCCAAAAGTTGCTTCTTGACATCTTGAGCCTGTAATCAAACCCACAAAGGATAATGCTACAGATATTCAACTAGTTTATTTAAGGCCAGTTTCATTGCTTTTTTAGTTAGCACAACAATTTCCTGCTGTGCTAACATAGTTGCCAAAGGGTTTCTAATTATGAATGTCTTTTTAAATGATAAACTTGGACTAACAAAAACAACATGCCATTGGAACACAGGACAGGTGGGTGCTTATTATGGGCCTTTGTATGCAAATGTTTCCAATACGATTAATGAAAATGGAAAACTGATAAGTAGTTATTATGTGTATTGCAAATCTCATCAAAATTATTGAAATATTGTGTAAGAAAACCAACTAGATTTTACCAAAGAACATCAAAGTCATTACATGGGTTTCTTATTTTTGGGTTCCAAGCCATGGCTAATGAATAGGGTTTCTGGATCTGGGACATATAACCGTCCCCTCAGATGCAAAAAGTACTGTTAAAACCAGATACTGATTGCTTCCGAGAGAACAATACCGATTCAGTCAGATTGACAAATTCCAAACAGAGCTGGCATAAGTAAATAAGAGAATTGCCATTCTGCTCAGAATTTGACCAATTTCACTGAATTTTGTCCTATTTGCAAAATCAGATTTTTAGTAAATAACTCGAAAAGTACTAAATACAGATCAGTAACAAGCAGCATATTTCAATTATACTTTCAAAAAAAGTTATTTGATGAACAATAGACATTTATAAAAAAAAAACATGTCCAATCTTGAGTATTTGAAATGTGACACTATATATATATATATATATATATATATATATGTATATATATATATATATATATATATATGGCACTATGCCTACCCTAAAACAAAGTAAGTCAACACTTATTGCCATGACACTATTAATTTGTTTTTTTACAGGATTTAATATTCCAAGATAAAGCAGAATACAGCACTATAATTCCAGCACCTAAGAAATAAGCCAGGTAATATTAGATTGTGTGATCATATCACCTTGTTTTGATATTATTTAAGTCTTTATTGTGGAGAAATCATGCATTGGAGATGTACAATATAGAGAAAGATGTTAATAAAAAATACACAGTGAGAGTGAAGTCCTATATTACCAAAAGAGTTACAGGCTGAAAAGTTACCAGCATTTAGACTACAATCTTAGCGAACTTAAGCACAAAGAATAGCATTAGTCTAAACTTCACACTTTTTGATAATTAAGGAACCTGAAGATAAAGTAAGAAAAGTTGTAGATAATGGAAGAGAGAACAGAAAGAACAGCAAAGGAGAAGGGTGTGGAGAAGGAGGTGGAGGATAGGGACAGAAAAAAAGGGAATAAAAAGGGGGAGAAAGGAAGTGCCTCTTCCTCTTCCACTGGACAAAGCTACAGAGGTCATTGCTCTTTTTCCTCTGGTTCCTTCTCTCCGGTATTTCAGCAGTGATTATAGCCTCTGCCCTTCCACCCCCGCCCCCCCCCACACACACTATGGTTGAGGTAAAACAAGCTTTATTGCACACATCTCTATTTATACAGCACAAATGTGGATTCCCCCTCCAGGTGGTCCTCCACAATTCAATGGTATGTACAGTAATCTCCATCCCCTGTGACACTATCTGAGGTCCTAATTGGATCACTCGCAGCTAACACAGTAGCCTTCCTGCTGTGTCATCCTATAATGTAACGGATCACCTGGCACCCCGACTGGGTAACTCCATTGAAGGATGCTCCTAGCACTCCCTGAGGGTTTACAAGCACTCTAGCAGACACCACAACCACCGCAGGCCGAACCTCTCTTCTTTCAGAGCGAAGCAGGAACAAGCTCTTACAAGAGCTTAGTAGTGATATAGCAAGAGAGTATGACTAGCATAGCAATCCCTTGTAGCAGATTCCCCCAATAAGAGACGGCACTCCAAATTGAGGGTGAAGTAGAATTGAAGCTTTTAATCAAACACTCTGCTTTTGTGCACATTTTACAAACATAGTACCGCCCACATGGTTTTGAAGAAACAAACCAATCAATACATTACAACACAGCTAAACATTCATACCAGCAGAAATCCTCCCCTCTGCCTGTGATACAATTACTGAACACAATGGGCTAACGTAATTATCACAGGCAGGAAAATACACAGTTTTACACAATATTCATAACTTTAAAAGTATACATCACATTCACATAAAACTTACATTTTCAGCATACTCCAAATACAAACATGTGTCAAAATCATACAAATTGGTCCAGTGGTTCAAAAGATAGATGGAAGACTTATTTGACCAACTGCAAGCATGGCTTGGGTGTGGTAAGCCAATTATCTCCAGTATACAGAAAATATCTCCATTTACAACAACAGTGAAAAACACATAAAAATACATAATTCCTATAATACTGAACAGAACCCCCACATTCAACCTATCCCCAGATAGCTTGCACCTGAGCGCTCAATATATCAGAATAGCGCTCAGATCCCACAAACAGAATAAAATCGCCGTGGGGTTTAAGTTTAACAAGGGCCATACAAAGTCCAATAGAAGTCCATAAGCCCCAAATCCTGGTTTTAAAGTGCCCAATCCCCCAGGGGCCATAGTCCCAAGGCCTGAGGCTGGCAATCAGTCCCCTCCAAAAACCAGTGGCGAGGTCCCTTTCGCCACAGGTATGTTGTACAAAACATCTTCCAGAACCTCCTTTCCCTGGACAGCATCCACATACATTAAATGTCTCTGGATAGCTCATCACCCAGCCACTCTACTGTTCAAATAGCTTCAGATTGGAGAATTCGCTCCAAAACAACAACGTGTTGAAATTTTACCATGTTGCGGTTATTCTCCAATCTGGCAAAGAGTTTGAGGCATGTAGCTGGTTAGTCCTGGTTAACAAAAGGGGTTCCAGGAGCTCTGGGAAGAGGAGTGCTCTCAGGTTTTCAGATACCCTCCGATGCCTCACCACCTGGCATTCCCTCAAAATATTGCTGTGGCTGGGGAACTGAGCAACACCTGAACAAAAATTTGCTGGATGACAAAACATTTCTGATCCAAAGAACAGTTCCACAGTGATTCAGTATATCTCCCAGTCAGGTGCACAATGTGCAGAATGGGTCCAGGCAATCCCCAGAGATCTCCAACTCTGGTTGGGAGGCATACAAAGCATCCAGAGGGTCTCCATATTAAACTATACTATGTACATGGAGTTTGCATATACTGACGTGTTTATTCATCTTTACATACAGCTAAAGTAATTTGGTGAATCAGGAGACAAGAATTTGATGACCTCTGGGTAAGCAATTACTGGATTCATCTCCTTCCACCTTTCTATAGATCAGCTTTTTAAGCTGTCTGTGTGAGTAGATCCAGAAACCTGTATGCTGTTGATGTTTGGTTGTTAATGTTTGGTTGTGAGGACTGAATAATGTTATATATCCTGCCACAGTGGTGTTGTTTCTTACATGTTCTCTGTGCTAGTGTAGTATGATCACACAACAATCTTAAATGAACACTATAAGTACCATAGCCACTACAGCATGCATGCCTCCTCCCCCCTCCCCCCCCCCCACACACACACAAATTTATTTAGTCAAAGCATTTGGTAAAAGTTTGACTTCTTGCCAGGGATCAGCGGGTGCCACTCCCTGCTTCCTCACAGCTAGAAGCTCTTTTGTGAGCTAAACCTTGATCAAATGATGCTCTCAAGCTAATGAGCTAGCATGGCAGGGCTTAGCTCAGGAAAGATAATGGAAGATCATTACAGGAGTCTTCGACTGTAAAGAGGAAGGGAGCAACACCTGGCAGACCTCAGTTAAGAAGTGAAAACAATTAGCAAATAGTTTGACTACTCACATTGTGGGGAACCAGGGCAACCCTATCACAATAACCACCACATCGCACTGCAGTGGTTATAGTGCTTGGAGTGTTCCTTTAGATCCATATACTATAAATTCATATTCTCATTTCTCTCTCATTATATTATTTGTATCTTAGGTTCCCAGGAACAAAACCTGAACAGAATGGAAACCATTTGCAATGAAGAACTTTCTGTATGAATCTAACTGCAAAATGAATCAAAACAATCAGCCCTTAGTGCCTTGTAATGAAAAATGAAAGGACTTGTGTACCTCACGGGAAACCTTTTTAAGAAAATGCCAGCTGAGATGATTAGTTACCAGTGCAGAAATGTAGGAAAAGATGTGTGACCCTAAGCTGTGACATTAATCAAGCTAATAAACTGTATTTTTTATGAAGAAATCCCACTGGAGACTCAATTAATTTACTTATTACTGGCCAGATACATTGAACTATTCTGTTTGCTGTAATAGTTTCAGTTTAATTCCCATCAGATTGAAGACCATTCTCATTACAAAAAGCATAATCCTTAGACATTCACCACAGTCTAATCCCCATGTAATGCTAAGGTGGAGCGAAGTCTAGAGCCCAACCATCTGAAAACTGGTGTCACTGGTGTCTCAACTTATTAATATTACCTGTTGTCAATAAGACAGCACAAATCATTCTTCAAAATCACAACGCTGACATTAAGGTATACTGTAGTGCCAGGAATACAAAGCTGTATTCCTGGCACTAACGATCCCTCTGCCTACCCCCCTCCCAAACATCTCTCCTACACTTTAAATAAACGGTTAAAAACCCTTTATTTACTTACCTGGTTCCAGCGCCGATGTCTCTCAAAGCTGGGTTGAAGCTCTGCCCCCTCCTCCATCCCATGATGAGCAGAGTGTAATGCACATTATACCTCCCCATAGGAAAGCATTGAATCAATGCTTTCCAATGGTGAAAAGTCTGACGCTGGTCCAGCATCAGATAACGGACCAAAAGTCTGTTTTGTTTCCGGAAGCCATCTAGTGGCTGTCTGGTAGACAGACAGGTAGACAGCCACAGAGGACAGACTTAGAGCTCCAGTGTAAACATTGCAGTTTTCTGGAACTAGGTGCAAAAGGGACTAATCACCAAGACCACTTCAATGAGCTGAAAGTATATTTTTTTATGTAGTTATGGATATTTACAGAGATAGAATAGGAGTAAGAAATGTTTTTTTACAGGAAAAGACATTGCATCTTGTTTTATATTTTCACTCATTTATTACCTCAAGGTGTAACACATTGTTGCATTAATGTATGTGTGTAAATGTAATTGTCCTTTAATTAAAAGTAATTAAACAAACAAATTGTATGTACATATAAAGACTGGAAAACTTGCCTAGTTTAATCCCTTAAGGAAGCAGGCAATTGTACACCTTTGATCAAAATGTGAATTGTTAATTTCATAATACTGTTGATTTAACTGCAATAAAATACACATTTGTTTTCAGAAAATGACTCACAAATACAACAGTACCCCCATGTACAGATTTCATGGGTTTTTGGAAAATTACCAGTTACAGGGTTCAATTATAGGGCTTTCCCCATTTCCATATTTGAACATTGAAATTTGCCAGGCTCTTTGGTTTGCTGGGCCTTTAAGACTGTATGGCAGCCCAGAATTACCCCCATCGTGGCATACCATTTGGAAAAAGTAGAATCCAGGGAAATCTTAATGGGGTATGTCCAGTCTTTTTAGTAATCACTAAGTCACAAACCCAGGCCAAAGTTAGTGTTCATATTAGTTTTTTTTTTCATTTTTCACACAAAAACTGCAATTTCACTGGTGACATCATCATCATGATACATGTTATTGTTTTAAAACACTTATATCTGCATTCAGCAAAGTTTCCCAAGTATAACAACACCCACCTCCATAAAGTTTTTATGGTGTTTTGGAAAGTTACATGTCAATATAGAACCTGCTCATTTCAGTTTGCTAGATTGATTTGCTGGGTCTATGTTGCCTTTGAGACCATATAGCAGCCCATAAATGAAAATACCCCCATCATGGCATAGCATTTACAAAATAAGACAATCCAGGGTATTCAAAATAGGCCTTTTTTAGTAGTCACTTTTTTTTTTTTTTTGGCATTTTTCACACAAAAACTGCACTTTCATGATCGTCATGATACATTTATTTTAATTTTTTTTTACAATTAATAGTTTTTATTTAGACTCAAGGTTACTGCATTAAGTGTACATAAATAATAATACAAGAGATGGATCATACATTGCAATATTTTAGTGGCATTGAGTTCAAAACATCACAGTGTTTAGAATCTTCAGAATTGAGTGCAGCTTGAGTCTGTTTGTTATAAACTTAGTGAAGGAAAGAAGGGTAGGGAAATCAGGGTGGTAGGATGGGTTGGAGGGTTAAATCTTGTTGTTTTATATTCTTTTCTTTAGGCAATTCAGTGCCCAAACTAAACTGTAAACATATAACAGCTTGGTTTAACTTAAACAAGTCATATCACTTAAACAAGTCATAATAGGTGGTACTTATTAAAGGATCACTAATGGGTCAGGAACACAAACATGTATCCCTGACCCAATAGTGTTAAAACCACCATCTAGCCCCCCTGGTCCCCACATGCATCCATAAATATAGCAAAATCTTACTATATTTAAGCCAGAAGCTGTAGATCTGCATGCTGTTTGCCTAAAAAAACATGGGACATTTGCAAAAAATAAAATTAAAGTCTAATGTGGGCGGGCCAAGCCACTTGGGTAAAGGAGGTGGAAGAGGGATAAAGGGAACATGGTAATCGGACGTGGAAGGCTGACAGATAGAAGAGTTATGACGATTAAATAAAGATAGTGGGAGTAATTTGAGGGTGAAGGGAGTTAGGGTAGCCTACATAGGAATGCTAATTAGATAGAAGAGAGACTATATGCATAAGAGACATGTATCTCCCCATCGTGTGCGTGGTTATGTGGTTATGTGTTATATGCAGATGAGTTGGGGTAGGGGAAGTGATAGTAATATTGAGAGGGAAAGGATCATAAACTTATAATAGTGCTTATATTGGAAAGGGAATGGGATTTACATAATATAATAATAGCAATAACAGGTTATGAGTTTACAAAAACATGTGTTACATGGATAAAACAGAATAATAATACTGGAATAACTAAATAAAAGGTAATAATGCAAATAAATATATACACTGATCATAAAATGTTAAAAAGTTCAAAGTATGCATTTAAACCTTTTGGGGGAAGTTTTTTTTTTTTTTTAAACCCTACACTTTTTTTTACCTAAAATTTTCTTAATATCTCCACCTCTCCAAGGGAGCTTGCATTTTTGGATCCATATAAATTTTAGATATTTGGGAGTTTTTCCATGTTTTAAAAAGTGTTTTGATACAGAGTGGTTATGGTATCCTTTTATAATATCATGAAAGGTGCTTGTTTGAAATTAATCAAATAAGTATGTACTGGGCTCAGTAGAACTATCAAGTAACAGGGATCTTGAGTGTGTCCTTATGAAATACAAATGTATCAGCTGATCGGACCTAAACCTCCTATAGTAAGGCAGGTAGTGTCCACCAGCTGCAAATGAGTTAATATAGTAAAGATCTTATATATAAGAATCAATACCACAGATACGAATGTCTAACATACCCCTATAAGGAAGGTATGTATAAATTAAAATGCAAATAAAAATGTGAATGCAAAATAAAAATCCAAAGTTAGTCAAATATATGTACAGCAGACGTGAAACTAATTAATACTTTATTGTCTGAACAGCACACTAAAATATATAAAGACTAACAGTTATCTAATGGTTAAAATTAAAAACAGTCCCACATATGAGAGGTGGATAGTTTACCGGGTCACAGTAGACTGAGGGTCCAAAAAAGATAGACGTTTCTTTCTCTTGCCGGCCGGACAGAGAAGGAGGAGGACTGCCTCGTGCTAGGCTGACACCGGGTATTCTCCGCGTGCGTTTCACTGCGGCTGTATGCGTTCCAAATCTCTCTCTCAGGAACTGGTGATCGTCGGATGCCTTCCTTACGCGTTTCGTGATTTCAAATCACTTCATCAGAGGATGGCATCAAAGGAGCATTAACTTCTTATATACTCCCTAACTTTAATCAGTTAATTGCATATAATTATTGAATTAACCCTCCATTCGCCAAGACGACAAATTGGGAACAAAGAAACTTTTTTTTTTTGAACTTTTTTTAAAAGGTCATTAAAATAGTTAAAAATACTTTAGAAATGTCCAAACATAATAATATTGTATAAATGTTAATAATAGAAGACATATTGACCAGTAATTCATTACAATTATACATTAAATACATGCTCTTAAATACATGATTATATAAACCCATAATTATATAAGCAATCATTCTGGGGAGTTGGTACTTTGGTCTCATCATAGTATTGTTACATTATAACATTATAACATTAAATACATACGCTGTTGCGAGTAGAAAAAGGGAAAGGTTATAATGAATGACAGAACATCTAATATTTTACATAGAGGGAAACAGGAAATTTAAAAACATAGTGATCAATATACACTTATGTTATGAGAACAGACCGTCTACTGGAACCACAACTAGTTGCAAAAATAAAGTGAGATAAGTCCTGTAATAAATACATCACTACTGCTTCGGAGAATAAAATATTTAAAAATACATATAATAGTAATATATATTAAAAATAAGAGTACATATGAGTCATAAATATAAAGAAAAAATTGCGTCCGCTAGTACACAGTATCGAATACTTGGCATCAAAGGAAACAAAAGAACCTGGTGGTCTATGGAAACCAACGTGATAGAAACAAACCATCTGGTGTTACCATAATTAGCTAAAAAAATACAATGGGACAAATCATGTAGTAACTATATCGTTACCACTTAAAGTGACAGGGTGTCTAAAAAATAAAATAATTAAAAATAATTAAAAATATGTATACTAATAAAAAATTGAATACATGGTATTGACTAGCATAAAAATAGGTGAAATAGGAATATTGGATTCCTAGAAATAAATAGTGCTACAAATAAAATTCTATGTATAAAATAAATGGGGAATACTTGGGAATCGAATGACACCTATGCGGTTAGGACAAATCATCTGGTGTAACCCCAACTATAAAATGGGACAGGTCCTATAGTAAGTGCATCACTATTGTTAAAGTTATAGAACAAAAAAAAAAACAAAAAAAAATTCTTTATAAAAAAGCATTGAGCTCAAAATCAATATTAAGACCAACTGGTTCCAAACTGTTAAGTTGAAATATCCATCTTGCTTCATTTTTATCAAGCCTTTTTTCAAAATCTCCTCCCCTCCAATGTGGATTAATTAGATCAATAGCATAAAATTCTAAGCCAGTTGGATCATTGGAATGATAGTCCGTGAAATGTCTTGAAAGATTATGCGTATTCAGTCCTTTCTTAATGTTGCGAATGTGCTCTCCTAATCTCGTTCTAAATTTTCTCTTCGTCCTGCCCACATAATATTTCTTGCAGGGACAAATTAGAAGATATATGACCCCTGTAGAGTTGCAACTCAGATTTGATTTGATTTTAAATTCTTCATCTCCATTCATATTGCTAAATTTTCTTGTCAGTATTGGTTGTGTGGGGTTGTTCTTACAACCTGGACATTTGTTGCATTTATGAAAGCCAGCCATCTCCTGGTTCATTCTGGATGGTCTCACTTCCTTAATCGTTGGAGCTAGTATGGTTTTCAAACTTGGAGCTCTGGAATAAAAGATTTTTGGTTTATCATCCAATATGGTGCTCAATGTGGTATCCTCTTTTAGGACCTTCCAGTGTTTGTTTAAAATATGTCTAACTCTTCCTGCTTGGTCACTGAATTGGGTGATAAATGCGGGAGCCTCAGTGTCAAAATTGGATATTTTATTTCTACTTTGTAGAGTTTCTTCTCTTGATAGATTCAGGGCTTTGTTCATGGCATCATTCAACAAATCTGAGTCATACCCTTTCTTCAAAAACTGACCTTTCATTTCTTCCATCTGATTTCTGCAAGTTTCTAATTCTGTGCAGTTCCTTCTTATTCTCCTAAATTGCCCATATGGGATATTATCCAACCAGGATTTCTTATGGTGACTATCCGAAGGAAGGAAACTATTGCAGTCTACTGGTTTTCTAAAGGTTTTAGTATTTATTTTTCCTTCTTTGATGTAAATCACCAAATCTAAAAATTCCACCGAAGATTGCGATTGAGTAAAAGTGAATTGTAAATTGTACGGATTAAAATTAAGATAGTCCTTAAATTCTGTTAGAGAGGATAAATCCCCTTTCCAAATAAAAATGCAGTCATCGATGTAGCGCCGCCACAGGACCAGGTTTGCACCGTATGTGGTGTTGTTCCAAATAAATTCTTCTTCCCACTTTCCCATAAATAGATTAGCATAACTGGGTGCAAACCTGGTTCCCATGGTGGTGCCCTCTATTTGGAGGTAAAATTGTTTTTGTGCCCAGAAAAAATTGTGGCTCAAAATAAAGGCAATGGCTTGTACAAGAAAACTGATCTGGTCATTCTTTAGTTCCGAATATTTAGCAAATGAATGTTGGATGGCTTCACATCCTTGAAGATGTTCGATTATTGTGTATAGTGAAGTAACGTCCGCTGTCACTAAAAAGAACCCTTCATTCCATTCAATTTTAGACAGTGTTTGTATCACTTGGGTGGTGTCCTTCAAATATGATGGTAATTGAACCACCATTGGTTGTAGAAATTTATCTACATATTGGGAGAGATTCGATGTTAATGAATTGATACCTGAAATAATTGGTCTTCCAGGGGGATGGGTGAGGTTCTTGTGTATCTTGGGTAGATAGTAGAATACTGCTATCTTTGGATATCGGCACCAAATGAAATCGTGTTCTCTTTTAGTTAAAATTCCTTTATCTTTACCTTCATTTATTAGTTCCAAAAACTCTTCCATGAAGGTTTCCTGAGGATTATTTGTAAGGGGTAAATATGTATTTGTGTCACTAAGTATTCTCGTAGTTTCCTTTTCATAATCCACCATATCCATTATAACAACACCTCCCCCTTTGTCTGCAGATCTTATTATAATATCTGAGTTGTTCGTGAGTGACTTTAAGACTTTCCTTTCTTTGATGGTTAGGTTATCTTTGGTCGTTCTTTTTATATCTACTTTCCTTAGATCTTTCTCAACTAATCTCTCAAAAACTCTAATACTATCACTTTTGATTTGTTTTGGATAAAAAATAGATTGCGGATGAAGATCCGTGTGTGTATATCCCTCTTCTTCCGGAAATTTTGTGAACTTATTCTCTAAAAAGAATTTTTTGACTGTAAGTTTTCTTATAAACTTATGGAGATCTATAAAGGTATTGAATTGAGAGCTCTTTTTGTTTGGGGCTGTGACGAGACCAATCTCGCCACATTGCATTGGAGAAGCCTGGTTGCTCGCCTGCTGCCTTTGGACTATGGCCCCCTTTTAAAAGACTTTATTTTTGCCTGCAGAAAAGCTGTATTCGTGCTTTTCTGCCTGGGTTTCAGTAGATTTGTTTGAATGTGTTATACCCCAGATGGGAATCCCATGGAGCCCATTCGTATGAAACTGACTGTAAAGACTTTGGCTCCATGGTGATTAAACTGTATTTGTGTGGTCCGAGCGCCATTCACTTAATAATGTGCGCTCAGACCTGAGCTATCTGGGGATATGTGAAATGTCTGTGTTTTATGTATAAATGTGACTTTATGTATTTTAAAGTGCTTTGTGTCTTTTTGCAACCATGTGCTTAATGGAGTCTTGTGTCTGTCCTGGGAGATAATTCAATTACTTATCTCCAGGATAGAAGACTCTGAAACTGGTTTGGGCCAGAAAGCCATGCTTCATTTAGTCACAAAGGACTTTTTACTAACTTTTGAACCCCTTGTCTGATTTGTGCCATTTTTGAATATGTTGTTCCCCTGAATGGATTGATTGAGAATATGTAATTTTATGTGAATGTGATGTATGGTTTTGGAGTTATGAAAGTTGGGTAGAAAGTATGTTTTAACTGTTTGTATAATTGAGTTTCCTCTCAGGATAAGGGGAGGGAATATGTGGGATGTAACTGTGATATGATTGGTTGTTTTATCCCTCCCTGTGGGTGGTCCTGTATTTGAAACACTGTAATAAAAACCAGGCTGGGTGTGCCAGCACCTCAGACCACTGCTTGACCCTCAACACGGAGCCTTGTCTCGTTCTTGGGGGGATTCACTGTATGCTGTTAGAGACTGATTGCCAGGAGTGTAAGCTGTTCGTCTGCTTTTCCTGTTCGTCTGCTAGCAGCTATTTGGGAGGTTCCAGTTCGGGAGTTGGAGTGCTATTTTGTATCCAGTTCGTGAGTTTTGGTGTTCTGCAGTAGCTGTGCCTGGATCTCTGGAAAGGGGGCCGATCGCCTAAACGGTTTTTACCCCTTGTGTGCAAAACGGTCCGTTACAATTGGTGGCAAGCGGCGGGATCGTTCCTACAACCAGAAGGACAGCTACAGGAGACACCATTCCGTGGATTTTACAATTTGAGGGCAACGCATGTCTCAGTACAGCGACCCTAACAGCAACAGAATGGAACCAGCAGTGGAGTACAGATACTCTGTACAGGAATTTGACCGTATGATGTGGTTGCGGCTGAACTTCTACGGGCCTAATCCAGCTGAGAAATCCGTGAAGTTCGTGAGGAGTCTAGTATTCAAGACTCTGCTGTACCGGGCAGAGGGTGACGGTCAGCTGCCACGGTGGGTGGACCTCCACCGGCAGCTACAGTTGCGGGACAGAGAGAGCCCAGTCTCCTCTCCCCAGTGGCAGTGTGATATGCAGGGAATTGGGAGCCCAGTCTCCATTCCCCAGCGGCAGTGTGATATGCAGGGACTTGGGAGCCCAGTCTCCATTCCCCAGCGGCAGTGTGATATGCCGGGAATTGGGAGCCCAGTCTTCATTCCCCAGCGGCAGTGTAAAGTGCAGGGAGAGGAGATCAGCGTCCTCACTCCCCAGCGGCAGGCTGAGTTACAGGGGGCAGAGGTAGTTGTTCCTGCCCCCCAGCAACAGAGTGATATGCCGGGAAGGCAGTGTGAAGTGCAGGGAGAGGAGAGCAGCGTCCTCCCTCCCCAGCGGCAGGCTGAGTTACAGGGGGCAGAGGTAGTTGTTCCTGCCCCCCAGCAGCAGAGTGATATGCCGGGAAGGCAGTGTAAAGTGCAGGGAGAGGAGAGCAGCGTCCTCCCTCCCCAGCGGCAGGCTGAGCTACAGGGGGCAGAGGTAGTTGTTCCTGCCCCCCAGCAGCAGCATGATTTTTTGGGAATTGGGAGCCCAGTCTCCATTCCCCAGCGGCCGAGTGATGTGCCGGGAATTGGGAGCCCAGTCTCTATTCCCCAGCGGGAGATACAGCAGGGAATTGGGAGCCCAGTCTCCATTCCCCAGCGGCAGAGTGTCCTACCGGGAATAGAGAGCCCAGTCTCCTTTCCCCAGCAGCAGGACACTGTATTGGGAGCGGAGACAGTCGGTCTCCCTCCACAGAGGATGAAAGTATGTATGGGAGAGGAGCTTGCTACCACCTCTCCCCAGCGGCGGATCATTAATGGGCAGGGAATAGAGAGCTCCGTCTCCTTTCCCCAGCGGCAGAGTGTTCTATCGGGAGAGGAGCCTGTTACCCCCTCTCCCCAGCGACATCTTAGAGTATCCAAAGGGGAGACAGTCGGTCTCACCATCCAGCAGCAGAGCTGTGCAACAAAAGGGGAGACAGTCAGTCTCCAGCAGCAGCAGCAGAGCGGTGTATTTAAAGGGGAGACAGTCGGTCTCCCCCTCCAACAACCAGGCTTCCACCAGGCTACCCTCCCAGTAGCGCTGGCAACAGGGCAGAGTGCCGCTGGTCTCTGCCCACGCAGCAACCCACCAAGTCAGCGTACCCGTACCCAGCACAGCCGTGGTGAGGCACCTGGACATGGACAAGCTTCCCCTTTACCCAGGTGTAGTAACCATTTATTGTGGGTGGGCTGTGCTGTTGATTATTTGTTGTGGGTGGGCTGCTGGACTAACAAGGGCACTGACCGGCAGGAGGTCAGATACCCTGTTAGTCTGTTTGGAAAAGGGGAGAGATGTGACGAGACCAATCTCGCCACATTGCATTGGAGAAGCCTGGTTGCTCGCCTGCTGCCTTTGGACTATGGCCCCCTTTTAAAAGACTTTATTTTTGCCTGCAGAAAAGCTGTATTCGTGCTTTTCTGCCTGGGTTTCAGTAGATTTGTTTGAATGTGTTATACCCCAGATGGGAATCCCATGGAGCCCATTCGTATGAAACTGACTGTAAAGGCTTTGGCTCCATGGTGATTAAACTGTACAGGGAGTGCAGAATTATTAGGCAAATGAGTATTTTGACCACATCATCCTCTTTATGCATGTTGTCTTACTCCAAGCTGTATAGGCTCGAAAGCCTACTACCAATTAAGCATATTAGGTGATATGCATCTCTGTAATGAGAAGGGGTGTGGTCTAATGACATCAACACCCTATATCAGGTGTGCATAATTATTAGGCAACTTCCTTTCCTTTGGCAAAATGGGTCAAAAGAAGGACTTGACAGGCTCAGAAAAGTCAAAAATAGTGAGATATCTTGCAGAGGGATGCAGCACTCTTAAAATTGCAAAGCTTCTGAAGCGTGATCATCGAACAATCAAGCGTTTCATTCAAAATAGTCAACAGGGTCGCAAGAAGCGTGTGGAAAAACCAAGGAGCAAAATAACTGCCCATGAACTGAGAAAAGTCAAGCGTGCAGCTGCCACGATGCCACTTGCCACCAGTTTGGCCATATTTCAGAGCTGCAACATCACTGGAGTGCCCAAAAGCACAAGGTGTGCAATACTCAGAGACATGGCCAAGGTAAGAAAGGCTGAAAGACGACCACCACTGAACAAGACACACAAGCTGAAACGTCAAGACTGGGCCAAGAAATATCTCAAGACTGATTTTTCTAAGGTTTTATGGACTGATGAAATGAGAGTGAGTCTTGATGGGCCAGATGGATGGGCCCGTGGCTGGATTGGTAAAGGGCAGAGAGCTCCAGTCCGACTCAGACGCCAGCAAGGTGGAGGTGGAGTACTGGTTTGGGCTGGTATCATCAAAGATGAGCTTGTGGGGCCTTTTCGGGTTGAGGATGGAGTCAAGCTCAACTCCCAGTCCTACTGCCAGTTCCTGGAAGACACCTTCTTCAAGCAGTGGTACAGGAAGAAGTCTGCATCCTTCAAGAAAAACATGATTTTCATGCAGGACAATGCTCCATCACACGCGTCCAAGTACTCCACAGCGTGGCTGGCAAGAAAGGGTATAAAAGAAGAAAATCTAATGACATGGCCTCCTTGTTCACCTGATCTGAACCCCATTGAGAACCTGTGGTCCATCATCAAATGTGAGATTTACAAGGAGGGAAAACAGTACACCTCTCTGAACAGTGTCTGGGAGGCTGTGGTTGCTGCTGCACGCAATGTTGATGGTGAACAGATCAAAACACTGACAGAATCCATGGATGGCAGGCTTTTGAGTGTCCTTGCAAAGAAAGGTGGCTATATTGGTCACTGATTTGTTTTTGTTTTGTTTTTGAATGTCAGAAATGTATATTTGTGAATGTTGAGATGTTATATTGGTTTCACTGGTAATAATAAATAATTGAAATGGGTATATATTTGTTTTTTGTTAAGTTGCCTAATAATTATGCACAGTAATAGTCACCTGCACACACAGATATCCCCTAACATAGCTATAACTAAAAACAAACTAAAAACTACTTCCAAAAATATTCAGCTTTGATATTAATGAGTTTTTTGGGTTCATTGAGAACATGGTTGTTGTTCAATAATAAAATTAATCCTCAAAAATACAACTTGCCTAATAATTCTGCACTCCCTGTATTTGTGTGGTCCGAGCGCCATTCACTTAATAATGTGCGCTCAGACCTGAGCTATCTGGGGATATGTGAAATGTCTGTGTTTTATGTATAAATGTGACTTTATGTATTTTAAAGTGCTTTGTGTCTTTTTGCAACCATGTGCTTAATGGAGTCTTGTGTCTGTCCTGGGAGATAATTCAATTACTTATCTCCAGGATAGAAGACTCTGAAACTGGTTTGGGCCAGAAAGCCATGCTTCATTTAGTCACAAAGGACTTTTTACTAACTTTTGAACCCCTTGTCTGATTTGTGCCATTTTTGAATATGTTGTTCCCCTGAATGGATTGATTGAGAATATGTAATTTTATGTGAATGTGATGTATGGTTTTGGAGTTATGAAAGTTGGGTAGAAAGTATGTTTTAACTGTTTGTATAATTGAGTTTCCTCTCAGGATAAGGGGAGGGAATATGTGGGATGTAACTGTGATATGATTGGTTGTTTTATCCCTCCCTGTGGGTGGTCCTGTATTTGAAACACTGTAATAAAAACCAGGCTGGGTGTGCCAGCACCTCAGACCACTGCTTGACCCTCAACACGGAGCCTTGTCTCGTTCTTGGGGGGATTCACTGTATGCTGTTAGAGACTGATTGCCAGGAGTGTAAGCTGATTGTCTGCTTTTCCTGTTCGTCTGCTAGCAGCTATTTGGGAGGTTCCAGTTCGGGAGTTGGAGTGCTATTTTGTATCCAGTTCGTGAGTTTTGGTGTTCTGCAGTAGCTGTGCCTGGATCTCTGGAAAGGGGGCCGATCGCCTAAACGGTTTTTACCCCTTGTGTGCAAAACGGTCCGTTACAGGGGCAAACTTCAAACCTTTTTTAAGTATATTCATTTCATCATTATTCAGATTATAACTCGATAGATTAAATACACTTTTTGTCTCCTGTATTTCTTCTGAGTTCCCTAAATTTGGTTTATTTCTTCCCTGTCTTCTTCTCTTTTTTGTCTTTTTCTCAGGATTGGGGATCGTGGTTGGTCTCCCCTTTCCCTCCATGATTTCTTTAGTGCCGTTCTGGTCTCTTCTCTTTTCTCTAAAAAATCCCCTAAAAAATCCCTCTTCTGGGTAAGATTTATATGGGATTCTACAAGTGGTGTACTCTTAGGGGACTTCCTTGGGGTTTCTCTTTTTTCTCTTAGAGTCTTCTTTCCAATGGGTGAAGGATAGTTCCTTCTACCTTCATACCTTCTATGTTTAGTCTCAAACTGTACTCTATTAGGGGAAGGGGATTGTCGATGTTGATAGTTGTAGTTATTTCTCTCAATTGTGTATCTGGGAGATCTTCCACTCTTCCTCTCCATATTTCTCTCCTGATTTCTGGGGTAGTTCCTAGATCTCGTATAGGAGTGTTGTTGGTGGTAATGTTTACTTTCTTTTTCATTTATTAAGGGATTAAATCTCTCTCTCTCCATCATGTTGCCCTCATTTCTCCATCCATTTCTTATAGCATTAGGGGTTCTAGTCACTTTTGGTTGGTGATGTTCTATCCACATTGATTTCCTATTATCTTGTCTTTTCCAATTTCTCTGAACCCCCCTATCATAGTCATCTTTGTCTCTCAGAATCTTCTTCCTTTTCATCTCCCCTATTTTGCTATCTAGATCTTTCACTTTTCTTTCTACCTTATCAAGTAACTCTGCGTATAATCCATCTTTGGTTTCTATAAGTAATCCCTTTTTTAGAAGATCTATTTCAATTTCCAATTGTTCTAGTTCTTTCTTTTTTTCTCCAATCAAAAAAATTATTAAGAGTAGGGACCCTTTATCCAGCAATTGGTCCCATTTTTTTAAAATATTTTCATCCTTCTTTTTATAGGCTAGGGGTTTTTGTAATCTTAACCCCCTAGGTACTATGTTGTTCGAAACATAGAATTCAAAACTCGTAATATCCCACCAGATTTGGGTTTCTTTTTCCAATAGGTCCTCTAACTGATAAATTTTCAATTTAATATCAGTTGTTTGTATTGAGGAAACTGGATCTTTATGATTCTTTATCTCATTTAATTCACTGGTCATCATTTGTTGAAAAGTATTTCTCCTATTTTCTCTAATAAAGTCCAAATTTCTGTTAAGAGCCATCTCCTATCTCAATAAGTGGTAAAATAGACAGATAAATAAATAGCTATATTTAGGAAGAAATCCTGATATAGTTAAATCTTGAGATAAGAGTAGCCGATAATGACTACTGTGCCACTAGTACAATTGGTAACCACCACCAAAGGTTACAAAAAAGAATATATATGAAAGGTGCTTGTTTGAAATTAATCAAATAAGTATGTACTGGGCTCAGTAGAACTATCAAGTAACAGGGATCTTGAGTGTGTCCTTATGAAATACAAATGTATCAGCTGATCGGACCTAAACCTCCTATAGTAAGGCAGGTAGTGTCCACCAGCTGCAAATGAGTTAATATAGTAAAGATCTTATATATAAGAATCAATACCACAGATACGAATGTCTAACATACCCCTATAAGGAAGGTATGTATAAATTAAAATGCAAATAAAAATGTGAATGCAAAATAAAAATCCAAAGTTAGTCAAATATATGTACAGCAGACGTGAAACTAATTAATACTTTATTGTCTGAACAGCACACTAAAATATATAAAGACTAACAGTTATCTAATGGTTAAAATTAAAAACAGTCCCACATATGAGAGGTGGATAGTTTACCGGGTCACAGTAGACTGAGGGTCCAAAAAAGATAGACGTTTCTTTCTCTTGCCGGCCGGACAGAGAAGGAGGAGGACTGCCTCGTGCTAGGCTGACACCGGGTATTCTCCGCGTGCGTTTCACTGCGGCTGTATGCGTTCCAAATCTCTCTCTCAGGAACTGGTGATCGTCGGATGCCTTCCTTACGCGTTTCGTGATTTCAAATCACTTCATCAGAGGATGGCATCAAAGGAGCATTAACTTCTTATATACTCCCTAACTTTAATCAGTTAATTGCATATAATTATTGAATTAACCCTCCATTCGCCAAGACGACAAATTGGGAACAAAGAAACTTTTTTTTTTTAAACTTTTTTTAAAAGGTCATTAGAATAGTTAAAAATACTTTAGAAATGTCCAAACATAATAATATTGTATAAATGTTAATAATAGAAGACATATTGACCAGTAATTCATTACAATTATACATTAAATACATGCTCTTAAATACATGATTATATAAACCCATAATTATATAAGCAATCATTCTGGGGAGTTGGTACTTTGGTCTCATCATAGTATTGTTACATTATAACATTATAACATTAAATACATACGCTGTTGCGAGTAGAAAAAGGGAAAGGTTATAATGAATGACAGAACATCTAATATTTTACATAGAGGGAAACAGGAAATTTAAAAACATAGTGATCAATATACACTTATGTTATGAGAACAGACCGTCTACTGGAACCACAACTAGTTGCAAAAATAAAGTGAGATAAGTCCTGTAATAAATACATCACTACTGCTTCGGAGAATAAAATATTTAAAAATACATATAATAGTAATATATATTAAAAATAAGAGTACATATGAGTCATAAATATAAAGAAAAAATTGCGTCCGCTAGTACACAGTATCGAATACTTGGCATCAAAGGAAACAAAAGAACCTGGTGGTCTATGGAAACCAACGTGATAGAAACAAACCATCTGGTGTTACCATAATTAGCTAAAAAAATACAATGGGACAAATCATGTAGTAACTATATCGTTACCACTTAAAGTGACAGGGTGTCTAAAAAATAAAATAATTAAAAATAATTAAAAATATGTATACTAATAAAAAATTGAATACATGGTATTGACTAGCATAAAAATAGGTGAAATAGGAATATTGGATTCCTAGAAATAAATAGTGCTACAAATAAAATTCTATGTATAAAATAAATGGGGAATACTTGGGAATCGAATGACACCTATTGGTGTAACCCCAACTATAAAATGGGACAGGTCATATAGTCCTGTGGGCAGGACGAAGAGAAAATTTAGAACGAGATTAGGAGAGCACATTCGCAACATTAAGAAAGGACTGAATACGCATAATCTTTCAAGACATTTCACGGACTATCATTCCAATGATCCAACTGGCTTAGAATTTTATGCTATTGATCTAATTAATCCACATTGGAGGGGAGGAGATTTTGAAAAAAGGCTTGATAAAAATGAAGCAAGATGGATATTTCAACTTAACAGTTTGGAACCAGTTGGTCTTAATATTGATTTTGAGCTCAATGCTTTTTTATAAAGAATTTTTTTTTGTTTTTTTTTTTGTTCTATAACTTTAACAATAGTGATGCACTTACTATAGGACCTGTCCCATTTTATAGTTGGGGTTACACCAGATGATTTGTCCTAACCACATAGGTGTCATTCGATTCACAAGTATTCCCCATTTATTTTATACATAGAATTTTATTTGTAGCACTATTTATTTCTAGGAATCCAATATTCCTATTTCACCTATTTTTATGCTAGTCAATACCATGTATTCAATTTTTTATTAGTATACATATTTTTAATTATTTTTAATTATTTTATTTTTTAGACACCCTGTCACTTTAAGTGGTAACGATATAGTTACTACATGATTTGTCCCATTGTATTTTTTTAGCTAATTATGGTAACACCAGATGGTTTGTTTCTATCACGTTGGTTTCCATAGACCACCAGGTTCTTTTGTTTCCTTTGATGCCAAGTATTCGATACTGTGTACTAGCGGACGCAATTTTTTCTTTATATTTATGACTCATATGTACTCTTATTTTTAATATATATTACTATTATATGTATTTTTAAATATTTTATTCTCCGAAGCAGTAGTGATGTATTTATTACAGGACTTATCTCACTTTATTTTTGCAACTAGTTGTGGTTCCAGTAGACGGTCTGTTCTCATAACATAAGTGTATATTGATCACTATGTTTTTAAATTTCCTGTTTCCCTCTATGTAAAATATTAGATGTTCTGTCATTCATTATAACCTTTACCTTTTTCTACTCGCAACAGCGTATGTATTTAATGTTATAATGTTATAATGTAACAATACTATGATGAGACCAAAGTACCAACTCCCCAGAATGATTGCTTATATAATTATGGGTTTATATAATCATGTATTTAAGAGCATGTATTTAATGTATAATTGTAATGAATTACTGGTCAATATGTCTTCTATTATTAACATTTATACAATATTATTATGTTTGGACATTTCTAAAGTATTTTTAACTATTCTAATGACCTTTTAAAAAAAGTTTAAAAAAAAAAAGTTTCTTTGTTCCCAATTTGTCGTCTTGGCGAATGGAGGGTTAATTCAATAATTATATGCAATTAACTGATTAAAGTTAGGGAGTATATAAGAAGTTAATGCTCCTTTGATGCCATCCTCTGATGAAGTGATTTGAAATCACGAAACGCGTAAGGAAGGCATCCGACGATCACCAGTTCCTGAGAGAGAGATTTGGAACGCATACAGCCGCAGTGAAACGCACGCGGAGAATACCCGGTGTCAGCCTAGCACGAGGCAGTCCTCCTCCTTCTCTGTCCGGCCGGCAAGAGAAAGAAACGTCTATCTTTTTTGGACCCTCAGTCTACTGTGACCCGGTAAACTATCCACCTCTCATATGTGGGACTGTTTTTAATTTTAACCATTAGATAACTGTTAGTCTTTATATATTTTAGTGTGCTGTTCAGACAATAAAGTATTAATTAGTTTCACGTCTGCTGTACATATATTTGACTAACTTTGGATTTTTATTTTGCATTCACATTTTTATTTGCATTTTAATTTATACATACCTTCCTTATAGGGGTATGTTAGACATTCGTATCTGTGGTATTGATTCTTATATATAAGATCTTTACTATATTAACTCATTTGCAGCTGGTGGACACTACCTGCCTTACTATAGGAGGTTTAGGTCCGATCAGCTGATACATTTGTATTTCATAAGGACACACTCAAGATCCCTGTTACTTGATAGTTCTACTGAGCCCAGTACATACTTATTTGATTAATTTCAAACAAGCACCTTTCATATATATTCTTTTTTTGTAACCTTTGGTGGTGGTTACCAATTGTACTAGTGGCACAGTAGTCATTATCGGCTACTCTTATCTCAAGATTTAACTATATCAGGATTTCTTCCTAAATATAGCTATTTATTTACCTTTTATAATATCATGACTGTGCTCCACCAATCTGGCTTTTAGGCATCTCAAAGTCATGCCTACACATTGTAAGTCACAAGGGAACTCAAGTAAATATATCACATTCTTAGTATTGCAGCATATGAGGTCTTTTATAGGGTAGCAGTTTTTTGTGTTATTAGATGTAAAGAGCATAGTTTTGGAGTTTATGTTATGGTCTGTAGTTTTACAAACTATGCAGCTTTAACATTTAGAAAAAAACCTTTTGATTGTGATAAAAAAGTAGAAATTTTTGTTTGAGTGATCTTTCGTAGAATTTTTGGTAAGAATATATTTAAAATTCGGAGCACCTTTAAAAACAATATTGGGCTTATCTGAGATATAATCCTTTAAAATATTGCCCTGTTTTAATATGTGCCAATATTTGTTAATAATTTGTTTTACTGTTGTTAAAATTAAAAATTAGTAATGATTAGAAGTAGGTAGGCACACTTAGTCAGATTTTAACAAGTAAACGACAACACAAATTACTCTAAGTCTAGGTGCTCACTTAAATAAGGTCCTATTGCCAAAGGGCCAAGAAAAAATACAGATAATATCCAATCAAGGAGCACAACCATTAATATGAAAACTAGGCATGTGCATGGGGAACATTTTTGGTTCGGTTCGGCATTACGAAATTCAGGACTTTCGCAATTCGGGGCTTCGGCAATTCGGCACTTCAACACTTCTGAACTTCGCCAACTTTGGAACTTCGCACTTCGACACTTCGGAAATTCTGCAACTTCAGCACTTCAACACTTCGGAACGTCAGAATTTTGGGACTTTGGCACTTCTATTGCAGCAGCTTAGTAGATAACTCCCTAATTCCCACGGTATTAGGGAGTTATCTACCAAAAGGCTGAAAGACCTAAATTGATCTTTCAGCCAAATTTACTAATACTAATACTAAGCTAGTAAAAGCTACTTAGTATTAGTACATTTTAACCCTTACTAGTTATATCGCGAGTAGGGACATGTCTAGTAAACAGTGAGCAGCCTGTGGCTGCTCACTGTTAAAAAAAAAAAAAACTATTTCCCCCCCCCGGCCCCCACCCCTGTGCTGTGGGTGGGGGCCCTAAATACCGATAAGGGGGGGAACCTAATGTACTCCCCCCTGGCCCCACTCCTGAGCGGTGGGTGGGGGCCCTAAATTGGAATAAGGGGGGGACCTAATGTCCTCCCCCCTGGCCCCCTCCCTTGAACTGTGGGTGGGGGCCCTAAATACTGATAAGAGGGGGGACCTAATGTCCTCCCCCTGGCCCCAACCTCTGAGCGGCGAGTGGGGGCCCTACAGTAAATGATGGGGGGACCTATTGTCCTACCCCCTGGCCCCCACCCCTGAGCGGTGGGTGGGGGCCCTAAATACTGATAAGGGGGACCTAATGTCCTCCCCCCTGGTCCCCATCCCTGAGTGGCAGGTGGGGGCCCTAAATTGGAATAAGGGGGGGACCTGATGTCCTCCCCCCCTCCCCCCACCCCTGAGCAGTGGGTTGGGTCCCCTAAATTCAGGCTGCTCCCTGTTTACTAGACATACCCCTACTCGTGGTATAGCGAATAGGGGCATCATTTACTAATACTAAGTAATTTTTACTTAGTATTAGTAAATTTGGCTGAAAGACCAATTTAGGTTTTTCAGCCTTTTAGTAGATAGCTCACTAATATCATGGGAATTAGGGAGTTATCTACTTATTCATTCCTGTCCTTACATTGACAGGCTAAGTAACTTACATTTTATATGAATGTATGTTACTTGATTCTTGTAAGTGTTGCAAATGCTTACAGCTGAATCCAGGCTATGTTTGTATACTTTTTATTTAAAATTGTATACAATGTAACATTCTTCTTCTTTCACTGGGTAAGTATATTAGTACTTAGGCAATACTGTGCTTCGGAACTTCGGCACTTCGGCACTTTGACACTTCGGAACTTCGGCAACTTCAGAACTTCGGCACTTCAGCACTTCAACACTTTGTAAATTCGGTAATTTCGGAACTTTGGGACGTTGGCAATTTGGCACTTCGGCAATTCGGACATTCGGAAGTATTCGAATGTCCGAATTGCCCGAAATCCTTCCGAATTCATGTTCGGACCAAAACGAATTGCACATGTCTAATGAAAACAATTTATTGAAGGAGATATCAAATCCTAACCGCCCATCAAAAAGAAAAAAATAATAATAAAAGAATAGTACCAGAAGAAAAAAATGCGTACCAGAATAACTGAGAGGAGGGAAGAAAAAAATCATTTGGCAAGCCCCCAACGTTTCGGCAGAAGATGCCTTTATCAGAAGGAGCCTGTTGTGAATGAGTAAAATTCATCTTTATATACCACACTGATACAACCCATGAGATACACCTGAATGTGATGGGAGGCTAACCATGATGATTGGGATCCTAATCATCATGGGTGGCTACCCATCACATTCAGGTGTGATGGCTGTAATAAAATATCTATATATTCAGATAAATTGGACAATGTGGAATCTATAACAGAGACAATGGGTCTACCTAGAGTGTTTTCCCGATTTTTGCATCTTAGTTGGAAAATAAATAATAGGGATTTTTGGGTGTGGTATATTTAAATAGTCAAATCCCTTTAATTGAGGATCCTAGATTCGAGACCCACAGATAAAAAAAATAATAATAATATGTTTGTCTTTAATGAGAGGGGTGGGATCTGAAGCAAATTTTTCATAAACTGTGGGGTCATTTAATTGTCTTAATGCTACATCTATGTACATAGTTTTTGGAAGTATAACTAGACCACCCCCTTTATCCGCTGGTTTTATGATGATGGTGTTATCTTTCTGTTCTTGAGAGGATACATTGTCGTGTTGGTGTCTATAGTTTTAAATTTATTAAGATTGTTTAGCACCAGTTTTTCAAATACCTGTGGGGATATTTATGGGATGATAATTTTAAGCAGTCGAGAATTGCCCACTATTTCAATTCTCTTAGATCTTAGAGATCGTTTATCATGTAAGTGGAAAGTATTCCATACAATTAATGATCACAATGTGTTATGAAAATAGATTTGTTTATTGTAACAATTAATTAACAATAATATTAGGCAGCATGCATGAGAATAATCAGTGAATATTTAGTATAACATAATATGCAATACAATGGAATGGCTAACACATTTTCCAAAGGCTAACAGCATTTTCTGTCAAGACTTACACGATTTATGAGGTATCCTTACAGACAAAAAGTAAAGCTTTTCACAGCGAAGAGCCATAAAACCCTGGCTAACAGTTAGATCAACTGAGTAACCCTTTCAATGCTGGCTAGATCCTCCTAGGCATATAGTATCCTATTCTCCTGTTATTTTCAATTAAAATACATTTAAACCAGCTCATTAGTCATTTCCTGGAACCATCCAATAAGAATAATCTACCAGATTTTCAAGCCGAATTTTAATTTGTCTAAAAAGATATCTTATCTTATATTAGAGCAAATCAATACACCTGGATAAAAACAGCGGTATGCTAACATGTGATAATATCACATCAATATATAATTATTCTTAATTCCACCTGCAGAATGGAATGTTTATAACTATATATTCTTTAGTTAACTAAGATTTCTTAAATATGGAAATCTGACCGTGATTTATCCAGTCATATATCATGCTATTAGTAAATTTTAATTAATTTAAATGAATTAAATAAAACCAGCATAATTACCAGTTATGTAGATATTCTCATCAGATGATTGGTTGTATGGAGGTGCATGAGTGATAGAAAAAGTATTAAAGAGTTTAAGAGTTTATGTCCAAGAGAGTTTAAGGGTAGAATGTTAGTCCCAGATGTTGCCCTGGATTTCTCTGCATGTCCGAGTTGGAGTCGCCAAACTTCCAATTCCTCTCTCTCTCTCTCTCTCTCTCTCTCTCTCTCTCTCTCTCAACTCCAACCACCCTGTCTTCCCTTTGTCCTAACTTTTAAAGGGCCAGACTCTCTGTACGTCATTAGTTGATAACCCAATAGGAAGCTGTAGGTGTGTCCAATCTATGGGTCGCAATTTAGGTATTTGATCCATAGATGGAAGTCTCGAAACGAAACCGTCCTATCCAGGAAAGAGTTAACTTTTCCTGATGACGATTTTGACGTCATTTGGCTTATCTAAAATGACTACCATAACTTAGATTTGCTGTCAGTTCAAAGCATTTGTCTCAGTCTTTGTGGCAACTACCTTTGTCGTAACTTGTAAAATTGACAGTTCTAAACTCAATTTCACCCCTTACTACAATGGAACCTTGTAAAATTTAGAAAGTAAAATTAATTACTTAGTCTTCTCTGTCACTAGTGTCTGTGTTTAGATAATACATTCCTTTAACATTTAGACAGAGCATTCCATCCCCCTTGCTTAATTGCTTATCTTGGTTAGTGAAAGTAAGAAGAAACTATGTCTCTGCTATCCTGAAGATAGCAAAATGGAGTACGCTTTGTTTTGAGTGACTTGGGCAATATACACCTTTAATTTCTTTTTAGCACAAAATGTCTGTTGATATAAATATTCTGACATACCTCTATGGGACCAGACTTAAAGCTAGACAGATAAAAATTGTTTTTTTTTCTTCAAATTGGTTCTTACTACTGGATGTTCAGTTGGAGGAGTGAAATTAAAAGTATCTGTGTCATTTTGTAAAGTGTCTTTTGCAATAGACTTATTTATGAAGAATCTTTTTTAGTGTGGCCTTTCTTACAAAGTTATTAATATCTAAAAAGGCTTGGAATGGGTTAAATTGTGAGGGCGAATTTAATACCTTTACTTAAAATGGAGATCTAGGTGGAAGGTAACATTTTCTGTGACAGATTAAAAATACCATGATCTTTTTCTTTTAAAGGAGTTAGTGCCTCTCTAGCCTTTATCTTTTAAAGGAGTTATATTGATATTTTATTACAGCCATCAGTTAAAGTTATGAAATCTTGTCCAAAGGAGTCTATGACTCTTTTTCATTTTTTAAATAATTTTTTTTGGCACTCAGACTACATTTTAGTCACCTGTGATGTACAATCACTATATTCAATTATCTCCCATCAAAAAGGGTGTGAAGCAGTTTTTAACATTTTAAAGGAAGAAAAATGTATCCCAGAAGAATAGATCAATTATATTATACAAGGGATCAACATAATTTTAACCAACTACCTTTGTCTTTTAGATTCCTTTTATATTCAAAAACAAGGTGCAGCTATGGGAACTAGATTTGTCCCTAGTTATTACAAATATAGGATATCTACAAAATAAGTAAAAAGGTCATATGGTGTAATAACATAATTGCACTTATATAAAGTGAGAATTCAAGGTTCAACTCCCAAAAGTGCAAAGGCATATGAGTATATCAAGCAATAGTGTTCTCTCTTCAATGGGATCCTCTTGGAAATCAGGAGTACATGTAAAAATAAGCAATAAAAAAAACCCATAGTGCAGTACGGTTAAAAATTAAACTACTGCTGTATTACTATTGCACTTACCAGAAGTAAAAGGTTTAAAAGACCATCAGCAAAAATCCGAAGAGTTGGTGGCAGGATACCATGAATTCTTTATCCTCCTCAAGATTGATCTAGCAGGATACAATACAGCATATGGTAATATTGTATCCTGCTACATCAATCATGAAGAGGTTAAGGAATCATGTTCTGCCACCAACTCTTTGGATTTTTGCCCATGGGTTTTTAAACCTTTTACCGGGTGCAGCCCGGTATCCAATATGGCTGCCGATTACGTGACTAATTTCAACACTGATTTTAACTATGTTAAAACACTTGTTTTAATGCCAAAAATTTATCACAAGTACCTTATAGAATATATTATCTATTTGTATAACCTTTTTTGAAATTTAGGAATTTTAACTTGTTCTCTACGATATCATTTGTGTGCCAAATTTGTAATTGCTTTATTATCTGTCTCCTATATACACCCCATCCTACCAGGCATGTTTTTATATCTCTACTTGAGAAAGCCCTAAAGGTGAAATACATTGTGGATATTTTAGATTGTGTTAAATAAAAGTATTTTGGCTACTCAACCTTTTCATTGTGCCATTTTATTTTTTTTATTATGCTTTTGCTACTATTTTATTACTGCCTGGCATCCGGATTTTAATATTTCAATTGAGTATTACTCCAAAGTAATCTAACGTGGGGATTATACCACTCATACCTGATTCATTGAGCAGTACACCTGCTCAAATAAATGTGAGTAAACATTTTGATATTTATACTCCTATTATCTTTTTATACAGTGAGCACTATTTGTTGTCTCCCTTTTTGTGACCCTTTTATGGTCTACACATTTCTGTGAAATTCACAACTCTTCACATATCCTATAAGTAGGGATTGTACCACTGTATGCCATTCATACTAGAGCTGGTTTTAGTACAACCACATGTGAGTAGGACTACATTAGACCATATAGTTTAGAATACCAACTTTTATAGTCCTTATTGCACTATTACATTTTCTTTGTTCCCACATACGGATTCCAAGAATTGTCTCCATCCGGCTCCTTCAGAGAATATCCCCCTCAATCAGACTGTTGGTTGTCTCTCTGGCAAGTTTTGCATTAGGACTCTTTTCTGTTACTCTTTCTTTATTTTATTTGTGACTACCAACCATTGATATTGGATTTTCTTTATATATATTGGATTTTCTTTATGTCTTTCAAGATATTGCTCTCAGTTTCTTTATATAAATTTTTTTGCCTGGTGCAAATTCTCTCTATTTGTATTTTTCATATTACTTCTGTCAGTAGGGCACGGAGGGAGCCCTATTTTAGGTTTGCTGCCTTTATTACACAATCCTTTATTACACCATTCTTTAGTGCTGTTTCCCCTATCTTGCATTATCTTTGTCTGGTTTTAGTCGACTAAATCTCCAGTATATTTTAGTGAACTAAATCTCCAGTAGATTTTAGTTGACACGACTTAAATCTAATGGGTTTAGTTAAAGCCTCTATCTGTCTCTTTTGCCCCTTACCCAGACCCTCTGTGACTCTTTGTGTCCTCCCAGCCCCATCGAGGTGTCTCTTTTGCCCCTTCGACAGCTCCTGTGTGCAGTGTTAATTTTGTCAGCACATTTCAATTTAGTTTTAGTCATAGTCATTTGACTAAAATGTGATTTTAGTTTTAGTCATATTTTAGTCATCAGAATTGTTTTAGTTTTAGTCTAGTTTTAGACAACTAAATCTCAAAAATTTTAGTCAACTAAAATTGTATTAAAATTGTAAGTCTACAAAATTAACACAGATTGGAAAGGGTATGGTCCTAAAGAGCGCTGTTGAGTTTCCACATGTGATAATCCTGCCAAGCCTTCTACATGCCTTCCACTCACATTATCCTGCCAAGCCTAGTCCTCACCGTCCAGTGGGCATGTCTTTTGGGGGGATACTGTTGCGGTACTTTATTAAGTAGTATTAATGTAAATAATAATATAATTATATAGAAAGTAGAAGAAGTGGTGATAGTGCAATACACATACGTGCTGGTGAAAATTAAAAAGGAAAAGTTTGATGCAGCCTCAGTAGATCCTTGCTAGTGCAAGTATAAATGGCTGTAGGTTAATGAGAATAAAGTTAGCCTAAGTCGTCAAAGTGATAGCAATATGGTCACTAGTTGGGGGGATATACCTTCAGAGATTGTAGTAATCTAGGTAGTAAATACAAAGTTATTTTTGAACTCTAAAGGGCTATTTTCGGGATCTCATTATCCCAATTTTAAATTTTAAATTTAAATTTAAATTATATAGGATGCAGAGTTCCGTCTGTCCTAAAAATTTGATATTTTTATCTGTTTCACTTAATCACTCAGGACATAGATGGCTTTATGAAAGAGGGCTTACAAGTAATAGGACTTTAATAATATATTTCCTAGATAGTTATATATATAATAACAGTTATTGTTGCAGTTGTCCCTTATTGGAGATTCATTCTCTAATATTCTTACTTTACAGCCTTTAGAGTTACTTTTAACTACTCTAATAAGGACAATGTAATTAACTTTCTATGCAATTCTTTATGTAATTGTTTTATTTTGCATCCCTTTCCAACTACTTTAATAGGTATTATGTAACTCTGCATCTCTATTTTCTAATAATGTCGAGTCACCTACATTTTAAGATCCTTAAGTTTCTGAGGGTTAATTCTGCTCCAAGTAGAGATAGTTTGCTTATCTCTACTATGAACGATCGATATTTAGATCATGAGTTTCTAATTTGCCTCTTAAGGGTTAACTTTATTTGTGGTGGAGATAGATTACTCAATTCTTTTAGTGATCGGTATTCTGATTGTGAGCCTCTAAAACTGTACCTACACAGCCTCCGTACCTCTGACGTTCTAAGATAGGGCGGGGCTGAATTACGCAATAATTTGGAGGCGGGTCTTACTCATTTAAAAGACCGAGCGGATACCCGGCACGGAGACACTCTTGACAAAGGCGAGTATTGCATATCCCTTTCTTTACTGTCCACCAATATCAGCAAAGGATATAAACAGAGTGAAAAAATAAATGAACATACAGTAACATAGGCCCCTCCCCGCTCTGATCCCAGTATAATAGGCAGCACTTCCCTTCCATTTCCCTCTTTCTTTGCTGCTCCAATACAAAGATAAGTACATGTCACATTTTGTCCTGTTTCCTGTTGATATGATTCAATAATATTGTTCCTTATTGAGTTTATTATTATTGCTATTTTATCGTAACTGGTATTACACTGTATAGCTTTATTTTATTAGTAACTGGTATTATACTAGTGTAACTTTTTCCTTTTGTTTAGAAGTTTGTTTAATTACACTCTATTTTGCTTACACTTCTGAGTGTTTTTCCCATGTGCCCAGGGTCCAGACCTCCCCTGTCATGCTGTTCTGTTTATTACCCTGACTCCTTCTCCTCCTTCGTCCTCTCTGTACCCTCAGCGCCATTTTGCGCACGTTTTCCCCTATATTCGGCTGTGTGCGCTCACGATTTCAGCCCATTCGGCTGATTCGTCGCGCGTACATACCGCTCACCATTTGGCAGATAACGCCATTCGCCTGTTTGCTGCTTTCGGCTATCTTTCGTGAATGGCTCGTTTGCCTGTTTTTACATTCTCCCTTATACTTACCTATCTATTCCCACGAATTCACTCTTTTTATCTGCCGAACGTTCGCTTTTTTGCCGTGAATCTCGCGAGATTACCGGCGGCCATTTCCTGACCTCTTGTCTTCTTCCCTACCCTGTGTCTGAGTGTGCCACTGGTCTGGTGAGATTGTTTTTTCCTGTTGCTTCTGTTTTGGGTGACTAACCCATTCTATTGCTTTTGGTTTACTAGGGATCATTCCTGCTACCCTCTACCATGCCTAAACCCAGACTCATTTCTGTTTCCCCACCCTCTGCGGAGTCTGATACCCCACTGAGTATGGGTCAGGCCCCTGTCACCTCGGGCAATTCACCCACTCTGACAGATAGAACCACCCCCCCGATGGGGCATAGTTCTTAGCGCTACAGCGTTCGGTGACAGACACCATTATGGCGGCAATGGGGTCCATGTCATCTACCCTCTCCCATACTATTTCACAGGCCCTCTTGCCACGTCCTTCGGACGAGCATTATTTCGGCTCCACAACGCCTCCATCGCGTCCCCCTGTGGACCCACAGGGAGATACACCAAAAAACATCCCTCTGCCTCCAGAAACCCTATGACTGGCGTACGTAAGGTTGCCCCAGAAAGTGTGTCCCACCCACGCAATAGAGCCTTTCCGCACCAGGCAGAACGGGCGCGGCTATGGAAATGTGCCAGAGCACAGTTAGAGAGCGACTCCAACTCAGAAATCGGGTCAAGTGAGGAGGGTAAGATTGAGTCGGGCAGTGACTCTGATGTGGATGCCGCTGACACAGGCTTTGACCTCGTTTCCTCTGCTCAGGCAGAGATGTCTGGGGGTGATGCAGGGACTAGGCACTCCGCGACTGTGGGGTCCACCCTCGTGGATCCGTCGGGTGTCCCACTCTTCGACCCGTATGACCTACACCATCCGAGATCGGCAGAGTGGCTCCCGCCGACCATGTTTCCACATACCTAGAGAATTGGGTACGACGCCTGTAACGGCTACCCAGCTGTTAAGGGGGTATCTGCCGTTGGAGACATCTTTTTCCTGTCAAGCTGCTGTGTAGTAATGGAGCTCTTATTCCTATTCACGAGATCCAAGGGTAGAGTCAGGCATAACTGTAAAATGGAACAGAGTAACTGTACAATAAATCCCCTTCCAAGAACGAGACGAGGCTAAGTTTTGAAGGGTCAAGCAGAACTGATGTTTATTGACAGGGTCTCCTTTTATGCAATCCTGCCCTGGAAAGGGTGACACCTTCATAATTAACACAATACCCAATCACACACATAGTACAACACCCACATCTCCTCCCCTCAGATAAACATTTAACATAATTATAACACACACAATTTTACCCAAGTTCTGGATGTACCCCCAAAACAGGGGGGCACATCCTTAAATCCAATATCCCCAGATAGCTCTTGTTCAGGGGGACAACATATCGAAAATTCAGCCTATTCGGTTAAAGTGTTCAGGAGTTATGGGTCTTTAAAGTTTTGACCGACCGCACAGACTTTCTAGCCGAAAATAGTTCCACAAGTTTTGGCCTTGCGGTCGGTCCCCGTTTGTGCGTTGAAAACCCACAAAAATCTTGCCATCCGCAGCTATCTTGGTGTTCGCCGGAATCCCCATACATGATTTAGTCTTTCTACCGAACGGCCGACTGTTCGGTAGTTTCAGCACGAATCTACGTTGTCACGGAGGTCTCAGCGGTGTTCGCCTATTTGCGTATCCATTTTTAGTTCCACACGCTTGATGGCAAATCACCGCTGTTCGTGCGTAAGATGGCCGCGAACACGTGCAAAGTTCCGAAATGGCGGCTGTCACGGCAAGGGTGTATAATTTATTATGACTCTATGGAATATCATCTTTTAATGTGATTTCTTGTAGTAAATGGCACAAATTACAGAGATGCTATTGCTGAGGTCAACAGGGGTTACATCTTTTGAAGCTGGGACCCCCACAGAGGGCAGATGACAGAAGGGGTAGTGTGAATGGCATAGGAATGTGAAAAGGATTTTACTGTATGGATGTGAAGTCTGCAAGGTGTGAGGTTCTACACTTGGAAAAAGTCTGAATGTCTCATCATCCATTTGGCATGTACCTTGTATGTGATGAGTAAATCTCTTTGATATGTAAATGCCATTATCTTTGTTCTAGTATCATATCCAAATGAAGGACAAAAACATTCATATTTACCCGCACAGAATAATAATTAAGCCTCATTTTTGTTATATTTGGAATGTGACAAGCGCCATCTTCTAACCAAGTCCAAACATGAGTGGCCTAACTTGACCCTAGGGAAAGGAATTGTGATGTCCGTCCTATTGGATCGTGGGTGGGACGTGCAACATGTCTATGGAATGGGAAAATAATAACAAATTTGTAGATGCAATTATTATTTCTGTGGCAGGTACAAAAAAGAAGATAGAGTCAAATGTTTCCATTTGGATTGACAGTGGTCTGGAACAAAGGTACGCCTTAACTCCACCCCTGGGCAAGACTTGATAAACCACAGGGTATATATCTAATGATTCTGAAGGGTGTTGGTGTACTTGCTTGGGGCCAAGATCTAATTTTGAGTGAGTCACCACCTTTCCTTGCCAGAGACCCCCTGGACAGAAGTTGTACTTTCAAAACCTAAGTGAGTAATTAGGACTTCTGTATTTTATCATTTTTGTTTTTAAATGTTGTTGGTGTAAATAATTTGTTTATCATATATTTTTATATGCACTGGGACTATCTTTTGCTCATAATAAACATTCATTTATTAAGTTTTGCCTTTGTCTGGTTAAGAATCACGTTACCTGAAGAGACTAGTTAGTATTTTTGCAATAACCTAAATATTGTGCTAAGTCATATTTGGTGGGGTTTATTATTGATTTACCTGGGGGACCAAGGCACCCCATTTATAAATTGTCTTGGTGGTGGCAGCGTTAAAATAGTAATAGTTATATTATTATGTTTAAGTGTGGGTGGTTTTAAAAAGGGGGATTTTGTCATTATTTCCGGTCTAGTGCAGACAAATAGTGTACTTTAACCCTTTCACCACCACAACTACGTCACGCGCACTCTTGGAGTAGGGTGTGTTCGTGACAGCGGCCACCTATATTTTACACAAAGGATTTGTGCTGTACCATGCGAACGGATGTATCGGTCTGGGGAGTAAAGTACCAATTAGCTGCACATCAGGGTGGTCTGGTGTTCGGCAGTTTGTATCCGTTCAGGCAATAGAAATTCACATAAAACAGGCAAGTCGGTTCTTTTATATTTCCAGGCTCTGTAGTGTGAAATGAGTCCAGGCAGAAGTTGTAGTCCTGTTACAATGCCCCCTTAACAAAGCGGCCTGCAACAAATTGAGGGCGCAGTGTCCAAGGCCTGTGGTGCCCAATAAAGTTTGTGACACTCCTGAGGTAGACCCCAAGATGACACAGTTCCTCACTAAATTGGGCTGGAACCCCCGTAAGGGGCTTGAATCTGCCCTGAAATCCTGCCAGGATAAACACCTGGATATATTCGGCCTTTTTGTCAAATTATTTGTCTCGGCAGAAGACGCTAGAGCGGAGAACCGCATCGTTGACCCTGAAGACCTACGTGGTTGGGTCCAGAGAGCAATCTTTATTGCTGAGAGCGTTAATACCTCCCTCTCGATTGAACGGTGTAAAGCCATTTAATTTAAAATCGAACCCAAACTGCCAATCTCGCCCTCACAGAAGCTGGTAAGGACGCCCAAGGCTTACTCTTCGGCGATTCCTTCATCAAAGATATAGGGCGTTTTGTTGGGGCATTTACAGCCCTTAATAAGGCCAAAGCCTCCATGAGACGTGTCTTCCAGGGGCGAGTCCCCACCAGGGCCGGCAGATTCAGGAGCCGTCTGTCCAGCCGTAACTACTTCCAAACCCGTGGCACGGGACGAGGCTCCTTCCAACAAAGTACGCCCTGTCAGGAGGCTAATTCCCGTCCCACCTTCTTCCCATCACGCGGATGCCCTTGGCGATCCAGAGGTTTCCGGGGCCACTCCAGTTCCAGACGACCCTACGGTGAGTTCCCTCATTTTTTCCCAGCCTGGTCACAAATTACGTCAGACCCTTGGGTACTGACCACTATTCGGGAACACCTTATACACATTCCCCCTCCTCGACCGATCTGCTTTTCACTCCGGGATCGCAGATTGATCGACGATGAACTCTCCACCCTCCTTGTCAAAGGGGCTATAGAACGGGCACCACTCAACCCCGCAGGTGTAATAAGCAATATTTTCCTTGTGGAAAAAGAAGGGTGGTCAACTGAGACCTGTCATAAATCTGCACCCCCTAAATGCCATGGTTAGTACCACCATTTCAAGATGGAGGGTATCCACCTGCTACGAGATCTTCTCCTACAAGGAGACTGGTTAGCCAAACTAGATCTCAAAGAACGCATACCTGATGGTACCGATTGCGGTGACATCCCAAGACCTCCTACACTTTCACTGGCGGCACGAGATTTGGCGGTTCACCTGGCTCCCCTTTGGCTTCTGCTCAGCACCATGGTGCTTCACAAAACTACTACAACCTGTGAGGGTCTGGTTGCGCAGTCGGGAAGTTCGTCTAATCGTATACCTAAACAACATTCTCCTCATGGCTCAGGAGCGCTCTACCCTCCTTACCCAACTATGGCTGGCCATAAATCTCCTTTCCCGCTTGCGCTTCATTATCAACTGGGCAAAGTCGTGTCTACCCCTGCCACTTGCATGGAGTTCCTAGGATTCCTCTTGGACTCGGGGGCGGCGACGCTGAGCCTACTGATATCCAAGATTCGTTCTATCAGCAAAGAGCTGCACAGAGCCCTCAACCGGCCCCAGCTCACCTTACAACAGCTTGCACAGCTCATCGGCCTACTGGCCTCATCTATACAGGCAGTGTTCCCAGTCCCGCTCCACTACCGAGTGCTACAACGCCTGAAAATCGCACATCATACACAGACCTGGTGTCGCTGGACAGAGATACGAAGGATGAAATTACGCTGGTGGATCCTCAACCTGTCAGCATGGAAGGGCAAAGTGATCTTCAGCTCGCAGCCGGAGTTCACGATCGACTCCGATGACAGCCTCCAAGGATGGGTGCCCACTGCGAGGGAATTTCCACAGGAGGCCGTTGGTTGGAATTCGAATCCCGGCTGCACATCAACATGCTGGAGCTCCTGGCAGGCTCCTTCGCCATCCGCAGCTTCGTGAGGGACCGGGCCCTGATATGCATCCGACTCCGCATGGACAACGTCTCAGCAGTGAGATATGTCAACCACCTAGGTGGTACACAGTCGGCGGGGTTGGCCAGGTTGGCGAAATACTTTTGGGATTTTTGCCTAGAACGGAATCTGATGGTCTATGTGGAATACCTACTTGGTCTGCACAACGTTCAAGCGGACTGGGGGTCATGATATCTCTCAGACACCAGTGACTGGAGATTGGACACGGAGGTGTTCTCCAGTATATCATCTCTCTGGGGTCCCTTTACCATCGACCTCTTTGCCTCCCGACTCAACACTCAACTGCCTCGTTTCTTCAGCTGGCGGCCAGACTTTTCCCCCGTTCTTCATCATCCCGCATTCACTCCTGCAGACCCCAGCATGGACGAGTTGGTCATGGTGACCTCCTTCTGGGAGACGCAGTCGTGGTTCCCTCAAATGCTCAAGATGACAATGGACTATCCCTGACTACTGCCGTCGTCCCACGACTTGCTGCTGGACCCAATGGGACTTTGTCACCCCCTCCTATCGGAAGGCTCCCTTCCGCTCCTGGTATGGCGGATCTCCCTGGGAAATCCAGGGAGTTTTGGACATGACTAGACGGCTGTTGGCGGAGGCGTGGGCTCCCGGCACTTGACGGGCATATGGGTCAGCTTGGTGAGCTTGGGCTGGCTGGTGCCTGGCTAGGAGCCGGGATCCCGTTTGGGCTCCTGTAACCATGGTCCTGCAATTTCTGAGGTAGGGAAGGTGTACAGTACCATCAACCTTTACCGGCCTGCCCTCTCTTCGACACATCAAGGCTTTGACGAATGCCCCGCGGGACAACAGCCCTTAGTGTGCCGACTCCTCAAGGGCTCTCGATTCTCTCGGCCACCCAGGCCCCACTACTCCACGACCTGGGATGTCTCCGTTGTGTTATCCTTCATCTCCTCCTGGCCCGCTAATTCTACACTCTCCTTAAAGCAACTATCTGCCAAGTTGGTTTGCCTACTCTGCCTTGTCTCATGCAAGAGGGTCTCGGACGTCAGAGCTCTGGACTTTGACGCCAGGTCATACACCCCGGACAGGGTGACTGTCAACATCAGTCGGCAGACAAAGACCTCTATCAAATCGTTATCCGGCCTGAGCTTTCCTGCCTCTCCGGCATTGTGTCCAGTGACTTGCCTACGCGAATACGAAAATCGCACCAAACTTTACCGTACCGCTGTCTCTCCACAGCTGTTTTTATCCTTTTGTCCTCTGTTCCGCCCGGTCTCCAGCACCACATTGTCACGCTGGGTGAAGTGGTTGTTGACCTAGGCGGGCATTGATACCGTGGTCTTTGGCATTCATTCGGTCCGGGGGGCCTCAGCCTCTTCGATGATGACTGCAGGTGCGCGTCTGGAGGACCTTATGAGGACGGCCGATTGGTCAAGGGAGTCTACATTCCAGGAGTTTTACTTTCGACCGGCCCCATATACATTCGCTGCAGTAGTGGACCAGCTTTAAACTTGCAATATGAGCCTCCGTGTCTTGTTATAAAATTGCATGATTTTGCTATTACATGACGAAAAGTCATGATTTTATTAAAGACACAGAGGCGAGTATTGTCCCACCCATGTTATGCTCTCTTATGTTATATCACATTGAATGTTTGGTACGGTAAGTGGGGCCGTGTAGTGATGGTAGTGATTATGTACATTGATTGGTTAATCACTCTAAATTGTGGGACTGTATATATGTGGGATTTTTTTCCTCAGTTTGGCCTTGAAATTGGTTGCAAGTATAGACTTTAACCTGTGGGCTGCTGTTCCTTTATGTCTTCACAGCCTGACCCGACAAGATGGCATGCCTTGCTTCATCTTCTGAGGTTCCCCCAGCTAATAGCCTTTGGTCCTATGACTCATCCAGTCGTGCTTCCCTGACGTTGAAGTGTTACCCTCTTCAGTTCCAAAGTTTTCTATTGTTGGACATTATCACTGTTCTTGGTTTGGACGTTAATTTTTCTACGGTCGCATCTTCAGAAAGAGGGAAATGGAAGGGAAGTGCTGCCTATTATACTGGGACCAGAGCGGGGAGGGGCCTATGTTACTGTATGTTCATTTATTTTTTCACTCTGTTTATATTCTTTGGTGCTATTGGTGGACAGTAAAGAAAGGGATATGCAATACTCGCCTCCGTGTCTTTAATAAAATCATGACTTTTCATCATGTAATAGCAAAATCATGTAATTTCTTTACTATATCTATCTCTCTGAAGGTCTCTACCGTCTTTCTAATAGTATAGGAGGCTGGCTCAGTCTATTTAGTTTATATCTTTTCTCTTTCTTCTTTCATTTTCAGAAAGAGAGATACTGGAGATATATATATATATATATATATATATATACATATACACATATATATATATATATATATATATATATATAAATACTTTCAGGATTATATATTGGGCTATCGCATGTAACAACATCGGGGAATTGATTCAGGTCTAGTTTTAGCATATGAATATAAACAAAGGAAAGTGAGTCTCCACCATGTAACACATCTCAAAGTTGGCGCTCCCAGTGGGGACAAGCCTTCCCTGTACCCAATGTGGAGAATCCAGGGGGCTCCAGGGGCTTAACCCCACGATACTAAGAAAAAAAGAGAAAAAAACGCAGAGCACACACCTGTTACAAAACAGATTAAATGATCTGAGTTTACCTGGAAATGATAAAGTAGTCTAGAGAAGATCTATAAATACATATAATAATGAAAGAGCTATTGATCCCTAATAACAAGGTGGTTAGAAGGTTAAAAAAGCCCTGGGTGATGATCATCTATCATATTCTATTGGAAAAGTTACTGTATGTGACTTCTAAGAGCTTTAATGTGTCTGGCTCAATGTGTCACTGCAGCATTTATATGATTAAATCAGATTCCATCAAACCAGGGAAAATAAATAAATGAATCAAATTACTACTACTACATGTAAAGCCGCTACAGTATAGAGATCTTAATATATACAGATAATCCCAATCTCTATATAGCATAGTAAGATGCCCCAAAGGACATCAATATAGTGGGTATTATACCTGAAATATATGATCAAATATAAAAATGGAGGCTACAGATGAAAAGGTCAAAGCTATATAAAGTATAGATATCGTGAAACTTAGAATGCTCACGGCATATCTATGGACAGTATAGACGGTCAAAGAATCCTCAGAAGGGAGGAGTAGGAAGAGACAGATATAAGGTAACAAGTCCTGCCTGTAGAACTAGCCAGCAAATAGCAACCTAAAATCTATTTGCAACAAAGTATCTATCTAGTCCAATGTAACCGCTGGACCTCTATAGTGGTAGAAAAAAAGAAGAAAGAAAGTGTTACAAACTATCTATTTAAACATTCCAATAAGAAAAAAGTGAATTCAATACAGTGCCATGCCGTGAAATAAAAAACAAAATGCCTAACGCGCGTTTCGGTGCTGTGCAGAAGCACCTTCGTCAGAGGCAAGTGAGTGAATGCTAGAAAAGTTCTTTATATACCATCTTCATACGTCCGTCCACCAATAGCTGTCCTGTCTATATCGGGGGCTTGGCCAAATTTTCCTGCGCTGGGTGCAGCCATTCGCTCCACTTAGTGCAGTAACGTCATTCAGGTGGGACGGACCAAGTGATAATTAATCAACTCAGCTCCGCCCACATTTCTCCGCTCGAAATTGTGTTTATATCGTTGGTATAATGATTAAAAACGTATCAATCTGTCTGCAACACTATAAAACTATGAAGCAAATCCAATAAATTCTAGCTCTTCTCCTCCATACAAAGTCTAATTACATTGTTGGTGTGGTTATATATATTACCAAAAGGGGCACATTCATTCCTGTGTATAGCCCATTTGGGAATACACATGTAAGTTGGATCATAATGTAAAGGGGAGATAGAAATCATCACATCTAAAGATGAATCAATAACTATATTGTTATACAGATATAGAAAGTAATAGAGTGAAATAAAATCACCCAAAAGTATCACGAGTCAGTCTCAATAGCAAGTGTACCAAACTATTCTAGGTCTTCTCAATGTCAATAACGCGGTACACTATATTGGTGAATTTAAAGATACGTTCAACGGGTCTCATGGATATCGAATTACAATATAGACTTAATGTGGTATATATATACTGATGGATAAAGAACTACATATGATGTTAAGCAAACTCACAAGGGAAAACATCTCAATCATAAAGAAATCATATCATAATGGGAATAATTATAAGAAATACTACAACTACTTATTTACATTACATACAGACAATCATGTATTGCTAAATAGCAACTAGATGGAGAAAACTCCAAAAGGAAATAAAATATTAATCAAAAATAGAATATTAGTCAGAGATAAATGGTGTGAATGAGAAACCCTCATTAAGACCCATGGGGGAGAGAGTTTTTAATTGGTATATCCAAAGGCTCTCTCTTTGTAATAGTTTTTTGTCAAGGTCACCTCCCCTTGGGCCAAGTGTAACCTTTTCGATCCCACAGAAGCAAATATCTTGTGCAGAGCCTCTGTGGTGGAGTTTAAGATGCTTAGAGATGGGAGTATCAACCAATCTTCCTGGGTTGACTGATGTAACATGTTCGCGAATCCTATCTTTAAATGCACGGATTGTCTTCCCAACGTACATTTTATTACACGAACAGGTTAATGAATAAATCAAACCTCTAAATTGGCAATTAAAGAAAGTCTTAATATCAAAGGTCTGTGTATTTGTAGAATCAGATATCTTCTTCGATGAACGAAGAATAAATTTACATGCTTTGCATCTGCCACATTGATATGTGCCAGATACTGGGGATTTAAGCCATGTGGAATTTGTAGGGAGAGTTCTTAGATGACTTGGAACTAACATGTCTTTGATATTCCTTCCTCTCCTTGCTGTGACTGATGCATGTGGAGTTATAACCTTCTGTAAATGGTGGTCCTGTAGCAAAAGTGGCCAAAATCTATTAAGAATTTTGAGTGTTGGATACCAGCCCGTGTCAAAACTACCTATACATCTTATCAAACGAGAAGTATCGCTTGTATCTTTGTCTGATAGGAGGGTTTCCCTATCTGTCATCAAGGCTCGTTGATGAGCGTTTTTAAGGCATCTATTCGGGTATCCTTTCCTTTTAAACTGTTCTTTTAGAGCCTTTGCTTTGTTCTTGAAATCTTCGATTGTGGAGCAATTGCGACGTAGGCGCAGATATTTGCCCACCGGTATTCCTCTTTTAAAGGGGAGTGGATGATAACTCTCCAAATTCAGAAGATTGTTTGTTGAGGTTGGTTTCTTAAAGAGAGTGGTGGTCACATTCCCGTGTTCAGTTATCATGATGGATATATCCAGAAAATTAATTGTCCTGCCACCTATTTCATAAGTAAATTTGAGATTGATGTCATTATTGTTCAAAGTATGAACAAATTCCTTAAAGTATTCAGTGGTGCTAGTCCACACTATCACTATATAATCGAGATAGCATTTCCAAGTATGAACATACTCGGTGTATTTAGCCAAATAGGTGCCAAAGACAATTGTCTTCTCCCACCACCCCAGGTGGAGGTTGGCATATGAGGGGGCACAAGCCGTCCCCATAGCCATTCCTCTCACGTGGTGGTAGTATTTACCTTGGAAAATGAAATAGTTATGTGTTAAAATAAATTTCATGAGGTCTTGTACAAATTGGTTGTGCCTTTTTGAAGTGATCGGGTTGTTGTGAAGATGGGCTTTAAGATGTATCAATCCTATATCATGTGGAATGGAACTATAAAGGCCCTCCACATCTAGACTGCATAAAATCACATTTGCAGGGAGATTGACACCCTCAAAGACCTTCAGAGTATGTTTGGTATCTCTTAGGTAAGAGGGTAAGTCGGTGACAAATTTACGTTTAATCTGGTCAACATACAGACTCACATTCTGAGTGAGATTTGAGTTGCCAGAAACAATTGGTCTACCACTCAGTATTGACTGTTGTTTATATATCTTTGGTAATGAGTAAAAAGTTGCAACCACTGGATTTTTAATGTGCATGAACAAATATTCATCTTTAGAAATGAGTGACAGGGACAATGCTTCATCTAAAATCATCTTTAGTTCAGATAGATATTTTCTAGTTGGATCCCCACTCAACATCTCATACGTATCTTTATCCTGAAGTGTCCTATGTGCCATAGACACATAGTCATTTCTAAAAAAAATAACCAAGGTTACCACCTTTATCAGAAGGTTTAAGGATTATCTCTTCAATCCCTTGTAAATGTTTCAATGATTTCCGTTCTTGAGGGGTAATATTACTGTATGGAGAGATTTCAAACTCCTTTTTGTCTAGATTCTCAATCTCATTACAAGTAAGTTCTACAAACAGGTCGATGTACTTAAATTCAGCCAAATAGGGGGTAAACGTACTTTTCTTTTTTAATTGTGTAAACAGTGCTTGTGGATTAGATTGTATTTCATTGCTGGATAGAAGATCAACTAAAGTATCCAGCATATCCAGATCTCTATACTGTAGAGGTTTTACATGTAGTGGTAGTAATTTGATTCATTTATTTATTTTCCCTGGTTTGATGGAATCTGATTTAATCACATAAATGCTGTAGTGACACATTGAGCCAGACACATTAAAGCTCTTAGAAGTCACATACAGTAACTTTTCCAATAGAATACGATAGATGATCATCACCCAGGGCTTTTTTAACCTTCTAACCACCTTGTTATTAGGGATCAATAGCTCTTTCATATTATATGTATTTATATATCTTCTCTAGACTACTATATCATTTCCAGGTAAACTCAGGTCATTTCATCTGTTTTGTAACAGGTGTGTGATCTGCGTTTTTTTCTCTTTTTTTCCTAGTTTTAGCATATGGCAACTTAATTAACCTTTCCCCTCTTTTGGGTTTTGGTTTTTGGTTTTCGGCTGCGCTCACCCTTGTAACCTAATGGTTAATGAATATTATGAATTCTATACTTTTCAAACAGAATAGAGAGATGGTTTGAATCTCTTAAATTAACTATATATAGAGTTCAATATCTTTGTATTTACTACCTAGATTACTTCAATCTCTGAAGGTATATCCCCCCCAACTAATGACCATATTGCTATCACTTTGACGGCTTAGGATAACTTTATTCTCATTAACCTACAGCCATTTATACTTTCACTAGCAAGGATCTACTGAGGCTGCATCAAACTTTTCCTTTTTAATTTTCACCAGCACGTATGTGTATTGCACTATCACCACTTCTTCTACTTTCTATATAATTATATTATTATTTTCATTAATGCTACTTAATAAAGTTTATTTTTTATTTATATAGTGTGCCCCCTGAGTCGCCCTTACTGTTGTGGGTATCCCTTGGGTGGGACATTAGAGGAACGGTAGTCTGCCCTTTACTCTCCTGACCCGCCAGGGTTTTCTTTCTTTTCTATATTTAATGTGGGGTTAATTACCTATTTTACCCACATAGTTCTTCTGTGTTGCGGACTTTGGAGTCAAGTTGCTATTGACCCTTAAGTCTGCATCTGTTTGTTTTACTACTGTTGCGGTACTTACCTGAACCACGAGCCGGCCAGGGTCCTCTGCTCAAGCCACATGCAGAACTCCTTCATCTACACGAGCTGCGTGCAGCTCAAGCTCTTCACATCCTGAGCGGGCCGCGCTTACCAACCATAATGACCATAACTCAATCCCATATAAAGATAGCAAATAAGAAAATTATGTACTAAACAGTTATTAGCCAGCCCAGAACAAGTATTCCAGGTAGGTAATGTGTATTCTGTGCAAATTTGGCGCCTGACGCCAGCGATTATAACATGCTGGCACCAGAATGCCAATGGCAGCTTGTTACCCCACCTCCCTATGAAAATGCTTACTTTTTACTGTGGTATCTTATATGCCTCCTGATGGTGATGCATCAAAAAGAGTCACTGGCAGATTGTAAAGAAGCATATTAGGCTTTACTTGTTTGGATAAACAGCAAACAGTTATAACATATCAGTTACTTAAAATAGTAGCCAGCAGGGTGACAGGTAAAAGGTAGAGAGACATGAGGTTTGAATATTGCAATTGAAGTGAAACATAAATAAACACAAGCACATTTTTTCCAATCAAAATGTTTATTTAATAACTTTAATGATACACCTTTGAGAATGGCCGTGAACCTTTATTAAGGATTTCATAATTCCAGTGAAACCATACCCATATGAGTAATAATAAACCATAACTTTAAAAACCAACATATTAACCATAACCACTTTCCCCTCCAAAGCCAGGAGCCATAAATATCTCTTCAACCAAATCCACCCTCCTGTGATGACCAGGAGGGCGACTTATAATAAGGTCACGACATAGGTTCCTGAAATAAAAAAGGGGGAGGGTGGGTGGGAACAGCAGCTCAAATATTTTAATATAGCCAACCTTCAGATTTGTCTGGCACAAGCTGAGGCAATTAATTTTGGCGCCCTTTAATTTATACCCCTTATTTCCCCTCCAATATTGTCCTCGCGCTGCTATCTACCAATCAGGGCTCATGCCCTGGTTGTGAGCTTGACGCCTTTTCTGTCAGCGCGAGCTGCCTTGCAATTAACCCTAGCCTGCATTTAACCCCTAGTGCGAGCGCTATACTTACCACCCACTTCTGTCAGCGCGAGCTGCCTTGCAATTAACCCTATCCTGCATTTAACCCCTAGCGCGAGCGCTATACTTACCACCCACTTCGCTCCATCAAACCTCATGGGGCTGCTCCTTATGTAGTCCGCGTGCCCGACATGAGGTTTGAATGTTGCAATCGAAGTGAAACATAAATAAATAAACACAAGCAAATTTTTTCCAATCAAAATGTTTATTTAATAACTTTAATGATACACCTTTGAGAATGGCCGTGAACCTTTATTACGAATTTCATCATTCCAATTAAACCATAACCATATGAATAATAATAAACTATAACTTTAAAAACTAACATATTAACCATAACCACTTTCCAAGGCTCCACCCACCTCCAAAGCCAAGAGCCATAAGTATCTCTTCAACCAAATCCACCAAATCCAGGATGACCAGGAGGGCAACTTATAGCCCAATGCCACCGAGGTTCTGGGCTACCAAACTCGGTGGCCCCCCAATGTCCACGGCCATCTCCAACATAGATTGAATCTCCAAATTAAATATATCCAATCCAATATCCAACAAGTGAACTGCATCGCTCCTATAAAAGTCAGCGCAATTGCCTTATGTCTATACAAGGTCATACCCAAGGTTGGTAAAAAAATTTCCAACGCTCTATTTACTTTCCTATGTACCCTTTCCTTACTTTTAACCAGCAATGCCTTGGGATAATCTCTGACCAGATGAACCAAACATTTGGAAATATTTCTGTTATGCATTCCAAATCACTTTTAATCTCTTTTATCCAATTCGCTGATTTTGTTGAGCCAATATCATTCCCTCCCAAATGGTGAAGATTTTCACCATATGACCGTTCTTTTGCCCTCTTCTGAGCCCAAAATATAAACAAGTGACCAATTACCCTGGCAATCGATGGCTTCTTACTACCTATCAAAAATAAAATTATGAACATATACGCCAATGTTCATATTCATCAATAAACTTTAATAACATTGAGCCGATAAACAATTTTTTTTAAAAAAATTTTTTAATATCAAATGAGGCCTAACGTATAGTTGAAATCTATTAGACTACCATCTCCCCAACCTTTGAATCATTCCATCACCTAAACCACACCTTGCTGCTTCCGTTGCCGCTCCAATTCTAAAAGAATGAGATGAATAACGCTCATCGCCTAACTTTAACTTATCTATGCATAACCTAAAGACCTTTGTAAATTGAAACTTAGTCAAAGGAATGGTGTCACTATGCATTAAAAATGGTCCTTCAACCCTTGGTCTAATTGACAAGTAATTTTCAGTCACCTTAACTGGACACAAAAAGTAACCTTGAATCTCCAGCAATGTTAACCATCTTCCTTTGCCTTCCTGATCTGTTTTAGATTTGCTAATAAATACCATCACTTTTCTATCACTAACTATAATATCTTACCATTGTAAACCCAACAAACAAAATTTACTCTTAGCCACTAACTTGCTAATTCTTAAAGCTGTGAAAAAAGCTATTATAAATGAACATCTAATTAAAACTACCTCATACTCAGAATAGCATACCTCTTCCAAGACTACAAATAACTGTGATAACACTGTAAACGATATCGGTTTTCTATTATCCCTAACTCTATTGGCTCTTCTATAACCTTGGACTAACTGATTCACTATAAAATACTGCTTGATTGGTTTACAATCACACAGCTTCCTAAAGAAATCCACCCCGGCTAAACTACACGCTAACTTGGACTTAGAGAAACCCTTCTGCATTGACACCAATGTAAATTGTATTGCACTCTCCTTATCCTCTCCAAACGGATCTTTATTGTTTAACTGATTAAATTTGAACCACTCATTCCATGCCCTGACATATGCACTCCATGTAGAAGCAGCTAACGAGTTAATCAGCATAACACTTAACTGTCCCCAATCAAATCCTAGAGGTCTGACGGGAAGTGGGTTCCTTCCGCAGCTGCTCTTGGTGCCAATATTCGAAATTCCTGCAATTGCAATCGTAAAAGAGCATTAGCCAGCCTATTGATTTTGCCTGGAATATGCCTAGCTAGATATACCATCACTACACTTAGATTGTCGCATTTGACAATCAGCCGCCTATTTTTCCATGCTCCTCCCCATAAATATATTGCGGCTACAATTGGAAATAATTCCAACAATGTCAAATTTTTGGTTAAGTCTTCCCGAGCCCAAAGAACAGGCCATTCTTGTGCGCACCATTGTCCATCCCAATATATGCCAAAACCGATAGCACCAGATGCATCTGTAAACAGCTCAAGACTATCAGAATCTATGAACTCTTGTTGCCACATTGATCTTCCATTAAAATCTGTTAGAAAATTATTCCATACTTTTAGGTCTTGCTTCAATTCTTTTGTTACCCTAATGTGTGCAAATGGGGACTTAACCTTAGTCATTGCTATCCCCAACTTTCTGGAGAAAGCTCTCCCCATTGGAATAACCCTTGAAGCAAATGTTAACAGACCTAATAGAGATTGTAAAACTTTTAGTAACACCTTCTCACAGCCCATTACCTGCGTCTTCATTTTCAGTATCTTATCCTCTGACAACCTAAATTCAATTTTTGTTGAATCAATAATTGTTACATAAAGGGGTTAAACCGCTGTTTAGTAGAGTTTCCCTTTTTGTGGAGGTATAGGTACAGCTACTGTAGAACCCCAACTCCTGAACTGGAACCAGGGAGTGCTCCAAACTCCCGATCAGTATACCCAGTAGTACTCCAAACTTCTGAACGTTAATCTCACGAATAGCTGCTAACAGACGAACACACACAGCATTCAAGCGGCTTACATTCCCAGCAATCAGTCTCTAACCAGGTACAGTAAATCCCCTCAATCACTAGACCAAACTCCGTATTGAGGGTAAAACAGGATTCTGGTTATTGAGGGCTACCTGCCCGGTATTTATGCAGGTCTCCCACCTGGTGGACACTCCCCTAAGGGACCAGATGGAAGACTGTAACACAGACAGACATGTATCACATTCAGAGACACAGAAGTAAAACATTACCACAATGCATCCTAATTTCCCTCCCTCTATCCTGGAGATACAGTTGCAAGAAAATGTATGTGAACCCTTTGGAATGATATGGATTTCTGCATAAATTGGTCATAAAATGTGATCTGATCATCTAAGTCACAACAATAGACAATCACATGAATAAAAGAAGAAAGTAGCGCTTATGAGAATAAATTGTTGCTTTTTAGCAGTCTCAGAGGAATGTATGGAAAATCAACACATAAATGCCTAGAAAGAGAATAATCAAATATAGTGTAGATGGTATGTCCCAAGATAATATTTAGCATAAAAATATATGGATAAACTTACAAACAGGGAGCTATAGACTCAGCTCTAGTTTGCATCGCTTTTGGATCCGTTTAGGCGATCCTCCCCTTTTTTTGGAAGTTGCAAATCTTGTCCTAAGGAGAGGGTCAAAGCAGAAACAATTGTGCAGTATTATTTTGGGCTATCCTATTAAATAATAAAGATTCCCAAGTGGGTACTTACAAGCCCGGAGTCAAGTAATATGACTCAATTTTCACGTATTGTGCAGTATGGGACTGCACTCCCATCCATAAGATGCCGAAGAAATAGATGAATCCAGGGATCAGGATCAAGGAATAAAAACTAAATTTATTATTATAAATTATAAAACAAAGGGCAACAATATGCCTAAAACCAGAACGCGTTTTGCCAGTACACTGTGGCTTTTTCAACTGGATGAATTGATACAATGTTGCCTGTTCCCTAGATGCTGTATAAATAGTGCCTTATTTGGCAGTTAAAAGTTTGTGCTTCTGCTGCAACACGCTATTACCACCCACAGGCAGAGCGGTGTGCGGTCCAAGCCTCTCTCTCACTCCGTTCGCGCACACGAGCGGCAGATATTACTTCTCTATATTACATTGCAGTACGTTACCTTATGAAAGTCATTTCAAATAGTTCCAATATAGTGATGTACCGAATGGTTCGCCGGCGAACGGTTCCTGGCGAACATAGCATGTTCGCGTTCGCCACGGCGGGCGAACATATTTGCGGTTCGACCCGCCCCCTATTCGTCATCATTGAGTAAACTTTGACCCTGTACCTCACAGTCAGCAGACACATTCCAGCCAATTAGCAGCACAGCCTCCCTAGCAGACCCTCCCACCTACTGGACAGCATCCATTTTAGATTCATTCTCAAGCTGCATGCTTAGTAAGAGGAGGGAAAGTGTAGCTGCTGTTCATAAGATAGGGAAAAGCATAGCTAGGTTAGGGATAAGGGTATGCTTTTTTTGGATTTTTTTTTTCTATGTAATGTAAATGCACTTAGTTGTCTGCCACTGCTGCCAGCTTCTGTGTCAGGCTCACAGTGCCCATTTCCCCAGTCAGTGCCACCAATTACATCTGGTGTCACAATAGCTTGGATTTAAAAACAAAAAACTTTTTTCACTGTTATAGATTGAATAGCAGTCAGTTGTCTGCCACTGCTGCCAGCTTCTGTGTCAGGCTCACAGTGGATACTGTGCCCATTTCCTCAGTCAGTGCCACCACTTATATCTGGTGTCACAATAGCTTGGATTTAAAAACAAAAAACTTTTTTCACTGTTATAGATTGAATAGCAGCCAGTTGTCTGCCACTGCTGCCAGCTTCTGTGTCCGGCTCCCAGTGCATACTGTGCCCATTTCCCCAGTCAGTGCCACCAATTACATCTGGTGTCACAATAGCTTGGATTTAAAAACAAAAAACTTTTTTCACTGTTATAGATTGAATAGCAGTC
>OW240921.1:34282304-34306505 GCA_933207985.1 Pelobates cultripes | reverse complement strand
TGTTTATCTGTGAATCAGGAGTGTGCTGGATGTGAAGAGAGGTGTGTAGGTATTTATCCAAAAGCCATAGGAAAAAATATGGTTAAGACACCACAATCAAATGGTACTTGTGATGATTGGCACAGTTATTATTTATGTTTGTGTTCGTCATTGCCTGTGTTTTCATTCAAGAACTTTCAAGCAAGGATATTTTAAGCAGAAGAAGAAGAAGCACTGGACACTATGCTCAACTGTTGCTGTAAGGAGAAAAAATATTGCAGCTAAGAGTGGTGAGAGTCAGAACAAAATGCATCAGGAGCAGGAAACTGTTATGTCAAGGTGGTTAATGGTATAAAGAAAGAAAAAACAAAACAATGTGACCACAAACACACAAAAGTCCTTGATCACATGAACTGTTTCATTCATCCCTGTCTCCGTGCGTATGTTCTATGAGACTGTCGAAGAATAGAGTATCCAGTTTCCAGGACTAATGTTTGTGAAAATTCCAGGCACACAGACCAGCCAGAGGCTACAGAAATCGAGTCGGTCTGTACCATGATTCATAGGTGTTATGAGTTTGTGGTGTCTAATACTATATTAAGCTCCAAAACACATCCTCACATGAACACAATATCATTGGTTAAACTAATAAAACATGGTTTGAGTTGTTCATTATTATAAGGGTGGGTATGTGCCTACTTCCCAACTGGTAATGCATGTGCTCAATGGTGAACATTTATATAAGCAATAAAATGTCAATGGGTAATAATTAATGGGTAAATGCGTATCGTTCTTCAAAAGGTGGGTTTTGTTGTAGGGCAGGTAGTGTTAAAATGGGAAAGATTCACAATTTACTGGTTTTATAAATGCTTGTTTTATGACATAAGTCAAAGGGTGGTTTGTAATGGTATTTATTAATTAATGACTTTACATCATAAAGAAAGCATATTTAGTGTAATGCTTTGGGGGCACCACTAGGGGGAGTGTGTAGGAAGACATGTGCTTCTGGCAGTGACATCACAGGCCAGCCTACTTACACTGAATAAAACCAGATGGAGGAGAAAACTCTGCCCCTTTGTCTGTACCTGACTGAACCTAAGATGTAGTACCAGCTCTGACTTAACCCCAGCCAAAGGGCTGGGGCCTTGTAAGTAAAATGTTGTGTAACATGTAGCAACCTTTTGTAAGTAATATGTTGTAGTTTTGTATTATCATTATTGTAGTAAATTGACATTCTGCTAGCATCTGTTTATTTATTATAGTTATATTAAATACACATTTAATATTACAACGTTTTGTGTATTTTCTATCCACATATTCGACCATAATACCATGAATTATAAAAATATTAATGTTGTTCTGTATTGCTTAATTATTATGTATTAAGAGATTAATATTCATATTTAGGTCACGACCACAACAAGGAGTGTGGTCGTAGAGGGCCTCAAATTATTTTTGGAATACGCTAGCTATCTCTCTCGGGTCGTCCGTGAGGGTTCCTTCTGGTGTAGTGATTCTTTGTTTAACTTTGCGCGCTAGTAGCGTTTCAGCGTTGTTTGCTTTTTCGTAGGGCTTAGGTCGAGTCCTTAGCCATGTATTCTTTTATGTCCGTTTTTTTAATTTTTAATTTGTTCTGTCAGTTCTGGTGTTGGGTCGAGTTTAAGTTTGGCCTCTAGGGTCCTGAGTGTCGTTAGGGTCTGTTCTAGGTGGGCTATCTGTTGTTTCTTGTGTATAGTTGCCTGGTTGATTATGGCTTCTCTGATGACAGCCTTATGGGCTGCCCAAAGGGTTCCTTTGGAGGTTACCGAGTTCTTGTTTATAGTAGGGACTCACAGAAGGGTGAGGTGTGGGAGGTGCAGGCAGACTGAAAGATTAGCCTCGCCATCGCATTCATTATGGAATGTAATGGCGCAAGTTGGGAGCATGTAAGAGAAGCATATTACAGTAGTCAAGGCTAGAAAGGACAGTGGAATAGACCAGCACCTTAGTCGCATCTGGCGTAAAGTACTAAATGACAGGATTTGGCGATAGAGTGAACATGAGGCTTGAAGGAGAGGTCGGAGTCAAAGAGAACACCTAGGCAGCGAGCCTGCATGGTGGAGCTGATGGTAGCACCGTTGACTTGGAGGGAGACAGACACAGGAGTAACAACACTTGAGGGAGGAAAGACCAGAATTTCAGTTTTGGTCAAGTTTAGTTTAAGGAAGTGGGCAGCCATCCAGTTAGAAACTGCAGAGAGGCAGTCAGAGACACTAGTCAAGAGGGACGGGGAGAGATCAGGACAGGACAGGTAGATTTGCGTGTCATCTGAATAGAAATGATATTGGAAGCCAAAGGAGCTAATGAGTTTACCAAGGAGGCATTATAGATGGAGAACAGTAGGGGACCAAGGACTGAACCATGGGGGACACTGTAGTGGAGCGGCAATATTAAATCCCACGATCTCCGCTGGTTCAGAAGGTAATCCACAGTCAAGAGCTGAAAAGTAAGGCAATATCCCAAATCTCCCAGTAACCGGACGAAACACAGTTCTGAGAGTCAACTGAGGCTTTATTCACAGGTTCCACAATTTATACAATTGCCCATGCAAGGGGTTTCCTGAGTCCTATCCCAGGGGTATTCTAGGGGTGGACTACGTGCGGAACTTATAGTACAGAGCATTTCTCCCATCAGGCACTGCTGCACGAGAGGGATCCTTCCACTGGAATGTACCGTTAAGTGGATTATCCCTCCGTGCAGCAGAACTGGCAATTTGTATTAAAACACACAACTTTTCGAATATTAGGTTGATTTGCACGAATGGACGTTCGGTAGATAGCTGGGGTCTGAGCGCATCATTCGTGAGATTACCGCTCAGATCCCAGCTAAAACAACCGAACGCCGCACGAAAAACATTCACCAAAACATGCATTCAAAAGACCGATTGGTATATGGGGAATACCATGCGCTCGACGACCAAACACCGCTGGGGAAACAAAGGATCCAAGATGGCCGACCGCCGTGTGGTCGGTAGTCGAACGACAGCCACCTAGAAGAGCCTCTAATTACCGATTGCAACATTGCAACAAGCGCCACACGACTCTTAATGTGTGGGCTATTACAGGGTGGTTTATTCGGTTCACGAACGGCCCGCAAAGGTGCTGTTCGTGAAACGAAATGGAATACAGCTATCTGCTTTCGGCAGATAGCCAATACAGGCAATACAATGTTATATAGCCAGCATACATTACACCTAGGGACATACATATCACCACAACCATACAGGCAACCCTTAAAGGCACAGTCTCTGTATATTGTCCAAGTGACTAGGTTTGCCACAATGCTCCCCCAGAACCAAGCCGGCATACACAGTCTGATCCTAACGGATCGGCTTGGGGATGTCCGGAGGAGGGCTCACAGATCACTTTTCAAGGTTTGTCTGTCGAGATAACCCGTCGGCGTTACCGTTTTGTTTCCCGGGGCGATAATGGATGGTAAAGTCAAAAGGCTGCAGCGCCAATTCCAGCGCAGCAGCCTGGCATTGTCTCCAGCCACACGGTTCAGCCACACCAACGGGTTGTGAACTGTGAGCAAAGAAAAGGGTTGCCCATAGAGATATGGTTTTAACTTTTTCAGGGCCCACACCACGGCCAGGCATTCTTTTTCGATGGTGGCGTAGCTCACTTCTCGGGGTAACAATTTCCGGCTTAAATAAGCTACAGGGTGTTCTCCGCCATCTGCCCCAATTTGGCTCAGTACTGCTCCCAATCCAAACATTGAAGCGTCTGTGTGAACAAGAAAGTGTTTAGTTGGATCAGGAGCAGCAAGTACAGGTGCATTAGTCAAAGCCGTCTTAAGTTGGGTAAATGCCTGTTCACACTCTGGGGCCCAGATGACCTGTCTGCGTAGGTTCTTGCGCGTCAGGTCAGTCAGGGGTTTGGCCAGGGCACTGTAGTTGGGTACAAACTTCCTATAGTACCCGGCGGTACCCAGGAAAGCGAGGACTTGGGTCTTGGTCCTAGGGGTGGGCCACTTAGCTACAGCTTCAATTTTCGCTGGCTCAGGCTTTTGTTGCCCACTTCCTACCCGGTGGCCCAAATACTGCACTTCAGCCTCCCTATATGATACTTGCTAGGCTTCAGTGTCAACCCTGCCTCTCCAATCTGATCTATTACGGCCCCTATGTGGTGTAGGTGCTCGTCCCAGGTCTGGCTATAAATGGCAATATCGTCCAGGTATGCACATGCATAATCCTGGAACCCATCCAGTAGCCGATCTACAATCTGCTGAAAGGTTGCCGGGGCGTTCTTCATCCCGAATGGAATGACTCTAAACTGGTACAAGCCAAACGGGGTGACAAACGCCGACTTGGGGATGGCATCCTTGGCTAGTGGAATTTGCCAGTATCCCTTACATAAATCTATTGTAGTATGATACTGGCCTCTGGCCATCCTATCTAGCAGCTCGTCTATCCGGGGCATCGGGTAGGCGTCAGACACTGTTTTGTCGTTCAGCCTCCGGTAGTCCACACAGAATCGTGTTGTACCATCCTTTTTGGGGACCAGGACTACCGGTGATGCCCAGGGGCTGAGTGTTCAATAACCCCTAACTGCAGCATCTCCTTGATTTCTTTTCTCATATGTTCCCGGACGGATTCAGGAATCCGATATGGGGTCTGCCGCATCGGTAGCTGTCCAGGGGTTTCCACTCAGTGGGTGGCTAGCGGAGTGTACCCAGGCAAGTTGGAGAAAGTGGCACCTTTCGCCACTATCAGCTCCTGTACCTGGATTCGCTCTTGAGGGCTTAGCCGCTCCCCCCAGTTGAACCCCCTTGGAAGGCTCGGTATGTTCTTCCTGCTCTAGGAGATCAGGTAGTGACAGATTCTCCTGATCTTCCGAGGCAGGCGTGCATATGGCAGCCATGTCCTCGGTCCTCTCGTGGTAGGGTTTGAGCATGTTCACATGGAGCATGCATCTCTTCCCTACCCCGGAGCATGGGACGATCACATAGGTGGTGTCGCATCTTTGCTCTACCATCTGGTATGGGCCCTGCCAGATGGCCTGCAGTTTGTCTGTGCGGACGGGTTTGAGAATCAACACCTTTTGTCACTGACAGTCGCTATAGGCGCTTCCGCGCGTCTCACTGTGAAAATCACAGTGACAAGACACTGGACGTCCATATGAAAGCATTGACCGTCTGAATGCACTTGTGGCTCCTGACGCGCATGCGCATTCAGCACTGACGTCGGGAGGAGGAGAGTTCCCCAGCACCAAGGCAGACCGGCGCTGGAGAAAAGCGTTGGCACTCTAGTGGTCCTTTAAGGTTAGATATCCAGAAAGTCTCTGTTTGGTCAAAATGTTTTTTTAAGTCGCCCCCTCTCCAGGGTAATTGAATTAATTGTATGCCACAATACTATAGGGTGTTAGGATTAATATCATGGCATTCTAAAAAGTGTTTAGACAGGGTGTGATTTAAAAATCCTCTTTTTAGATTATAGGCATGTTCTCTAAGTCTTATTTTCAAATTTCTTCTGGTTTGCCCCACATTTTGAAGACCGCATCTACATTCTAGCAAATAAATTACTTGTTTTGAGTGACACGTGATGCAGTCTTCAATTAAAAACTTGTAGTCTTTCCAAATGGTGGTCCTATTGTTTTGCACACATTGCACTGCCCACATTTGTAAAAACCCTTTTCGTTATTTAAAAAGTGTCGTTCTGGGTCAGGGGGCTTAAAACTATGGACCAATTTCTGTTCAATTGTAGGTGCTCCTCCAAAAATAATTTTGAGTTTGGAGAGTAGAAGTTGGCCTAAAACAGGGTCTTGTAACAGTAAGTGCCAATTTTTATGGATAGTTCTTTTAAACAAATGTGATTGAGCACTATAGTTAAATATCAAGGGATAAGTAAATGTTTTTTGATGTTCTGGAAAAATAATTGTAGTCCTACCTATATTGTTAGTTTTCTGTATTGATTGTTTTAATAGTGCTTTTTAGGCTAACTTCTACCCTCCAAAGCCAAAATTATTTTCAGAGGAGGAATTTTTGAAAAGTTAATTTTTAAATAATTGAACCCCTTTTGGTTTAAGATTCCCTTAATTAATACGAAGAATTGTCCTTTTAGAACATTTGTGGGAAGCTAAAAACACATATTAGAAATTAAAAACAAACCCCACAAAAATTAGATGTCTACAACCGATAGTACAAAAAATACCAAGCTATCTCAAAGACACAGGAAGCATATTAAGGCACGTTAATTAATTAGTTTGGGAAGACGATTATTTTTTAGTAACTGCAGACGTAAGTTCATTATATACCATTATTGCACACGAAAGAGGCTGCGCTGCTACTAAATGCTTTTTAGAGCAGTCAAAGAATTTTAAACCAGAACACGTCGATTTTATAATGGAAGGGATTCACCTCATTTTAACTAGCAATTATTTCTGGTATGGTGAAGATTTCTACTTACAGGTCTGTGGAATGGCGATGGGAATGAGGATCGCACCCAGCTATGCCAATTTATTTATGGCCCATTGGAAACTATAATTTATCCACCAAGAAAACGTCTGGTTAGAGGGCCTCATTACCTAATGCTGTTTTATAGATGACCTATTTATAATTTGGAAAGGCACAGAGAAATTACACACAGACTTTATTAACAGATTAAACCATGGGTTGTGAACCTGGTCCCTACCGCCCACTAGTGGGCGTTTTTAGGATTCCAGGTGGGCGGTAGTGATTTTCTAATTTTGACAGATTGGGTGGGCAGGCGGGCGCGAGCCGGCGGTACCCCTGCAACCGGGTACCGCCATCACCACTTGCGGCCCTGGCCCATGAGGCAAACCGCCGGGGCCGCATATGGAGGGGTCCATCGGGTGGCCCATGCTGTCAGGGCCACCCAATGGATGTGGATTGTAAGGGGGCCCGGTCAGCGCTGGGCGCTTTAAACAGCGCGACCGGACCCCTTGTGATTACATCACATGCTGGGAGGAAGTGACTGCATGTCACTCCTCCCAGCTAACACACAGACCGCGTGGGAGGAAGGAGGAGGAGGGAGTCAGAGTGGGAACTCTGACTCCCATCCACCTGAGCCACCACTGGACCCCAGGGAAAGTCACCCTCCTGCACCTTAAAGGTAGGAAACAGGAGGGTGACTTAAGTATAATGTGTGTGTTTGTTTGTGTATGTGACTTTGTATGTATGTCTTGTGTGTGTCTGTCTGTATGTATGTATGTGTGTCTGATGTATGTGTCTTTATATGTATGTGTGTGTCTGTCTGTATATATGTGTGTATGTGTGTCTTGTCTTTGCATGTATGTGTTGTGTGTATGTGTCTTTGTATGTGTATCTTTATGTATGTGTGCCTCTGTTTGTATTTGTCTTGTGTGTGTTTGTTTCTGTATTTGTGCCTGTCTGTTATAGTGGGTTTTAGTAAGTAATAGTAAGTGGGATACCTATCTCAGCCTTCCTACTGGGCATTGCTATAAGGAAGGTTAAAAAATAAAAAAAGGGGGGGGGAAGATGGAGAGGGGAATTGAGGAGGGAGAGGAGGGGAGCTGACGCACAGATGAGAAATCATATTATGCACAAACAGAGAAGTCATCTGAATATCACCGAAAGAGGAGACCTTTGTTTGTTCCTTACAAAAATCGAACCAGATATCAAATATTTAGTCTTGCAGCATCAACCTCAAGGATCTCATTAATAACTAGTAAAGGTAATTTCAATTCACTTTATTGTTTTCTCATTAAACTTTATAAAGTTAAAAACATTATAAACATGCATTAAGTAGAAATAAAAAGGTAAATGTACGTACATTTTTTTAATTTTTTTTTAAACACCCTCCTTTCTAAAAAATATTCCGCACTTGCGCGAAAACTGGTGGGCGGTAAGGAAATTTTTTCAACCAAAAAGATGCATTAGTAGGCGGTAGGTCGAAAAAGGTTGACTACCACTGGATTAAACCATAATGATTGGGGCATAATTTTAACAACAACTTTTAGTAAGACTTTGGTAAATTTTTTAGATTTGGACATTTTTAATGAAGAAAATATAATCAAAACTAGTACGCACTTTAAGAAGGTAGATGTAACCATCTTTATACACTCCACCAGCTGCCACTTCACACCTTGGCTAAAGGCAATTCTGAAATCACAGTTCCTTCAAATTAGAAGGAACTGTACGGAGGAAACAAAATTTATGGAACAGGCAGACAAACTAATAGCTTACTAGAAAAAGGATACAGGGAAGATCTAATGATCTAAATCAAGTCTTAAAAATAAAAAGAGATATCTTACTAGAGGATAAAAATACAAAAAAATTAAATCAAATATGGAAAGTGATATACCCATCATCTGTAAGCCACGGCAATCAACAGTTAAGACCCCATTTTATCTGATATTTTACCAGAAAAACCAAGAGTGATCTTTAGAGGAGCACCCAATATGAAGCCGTTACTAGTAAAAAAACATACTGGAAAATATTGTAATATTAAACCCATTGATACTCGAAATGGCTTCTTTGGGTGCGGCATATGTTTAGCATGTAGAAGCACAAATAGTAAGAAAAGACCCGTAAGAAAATGTAATAATACGCAAAAAGATGAAGAATTCACAATCAACCTGATTTCCTGTTACTCAACAAATGTAATCTATCTATTGGAGTGCCCATGCGGCCTAAGATATGTGGGCTGCATAAAATGAAACTTACACATAAGGATAGAAGAAGACGTAAGAAAAATTTAAAAAGGCCACAAAGGCAATGGTGTATCAAATCATTTTAAAATGCAACACAATAGTAACCCATTGGACTCCAGTTTATATGTATCCATAAAGTTTTAGGAGAGTGAAGAAGAGGAGATTTTCATAAAATTTTAGGGCAAAACGAGATGAAGTGGATATTCAATCTGGGGACTTTACAAACCCAGTGTCTGAATATCGATTTCAAATTATTAAAATTTGTTATTTTAATGTAATTGTTTCTATTTTTTCATTTTTTATTTTTTTTTAATTTTCTTATGTGTCTTTTACACTAAAAAAATAATGCTATTACCCCCTCTCGTATACTTCATTCAAATGTTGTATTTGTTCATTATTCTTGTAAAATATGTCTCCAACATCCAAACCCTATTGCATCTAAGTTTTTATATATGTGTACAATTAACTTTTTACCACCTGTACATTGAATATAACCCTCTGTCCCCTTCTCCCATCCGCTCTTTCTTTTTTCTTCTTTCCCTTTCCTTCCCTCTTTCCTCCCATTTGGTAATTGTTTATTGCCCAATCCCAACGTGGAGCCATTTGCCTATTTAGAGGATTATATATATATTTGGGCTTTTGGTATAACCCTTTTTTTCTCCTCTTGCCCACTTCTGATATGGTGGACATGGTGGGGTCGGCACTGAAAGGGCTTAGGCTGACGCTGTGATGTCATCACGGCCACCCTCCAGCGCAGGCTGTGGCTAGTCCCCAGTATGGAGGTGTGTTGTTTTGGAAGGAGGAGGGGGTTATGTCCAAAGTTAGGCGGGCGGAAGTGATGAGCAGTTTCGATCCGCGACGTCACTTCCATCGGCCACAAATAACACCAAAATAGTCTTACAATTAATACCCCTGCCCACCAATGATATTACTAATGAAATTATTCAACATAAACCATGACCGCGTGCCTTCCAGTGGTGGAGGGCAGACATGGCGAGAGATACCACCCACAACGTCACTTCCGCCAACGACAAACCGGAAGTGACACACTCAGATTAATATCACCAATCATATAGTCCCAAATTTTAAGCGGCAAACACAATTAAGCAATGAGATTGTCTAATTGGACACCATGTGACCTCAAAGGGAAGTAGTTCAAGGACCCACAGAACATTTAAAAAGAAAAAGGATCCCTGAGGCTTTATCATAGCTGACTGACGAAGCACATAGAAGAGCAAAATGCATTTTAGCAGATCTCGACTCTATTATTGGACTTTTACTTTATATTTATTTTTAATACTATATGTGTTTTAATTTGTAACTTAATAAATTCAAAGTTATTCCAAATTAAGTCCTTGAGGCATTCAGGATTCTTCATTGGGGAAGTGCCATCCCCAGAAAGTATCATAGAAACATAGAAACATAGAAACATAGAATGTGACGGCAGATAAGAACCATTCGGCCCATCTAGTCTGCCCAATTTTCTAAATACTTTCATTAGTCCCTGGCCTTATCTTATAGTTAGGATAGCCTTGTGCCTATCCCACGCATGCTTAAACTCCTTTACTGTGTTAACCTCTACCACTTCAGCCGGAAGGTTATTCCATGCATCCACTACCCTCTCAGTAAAGGAATACTTCCTGATATTATTTTTAAACCTTTGTCCCTCTAATTTAAGACTATGTCCTCTTGTTGTGGTAGTTTTCTTCTTTTAAATATAGTCTCCTCCTTTACTGTGTTGATTCCCTTTATATATTTAAATGTTTCTATCATATCCCCCCTGTCTCGTCTTTCCTCCAAGCTATACATGTTAAGTTCCTTTAACCTTTCCTGGTAAGTTTTATCCCGCAATCCATGAACCAGTTTGGTAGCCCTTCTCTGAACCCTCTCTAAGGTATCAATATCCTTCTGAAGATACGGTCTCCAGTACTGTGTACAATACTCCAAGTGAGGTCTCACCAGTGTTCTGTATAATGGCATGAGCACTTCCCTCTTTTTACTGCTAATACCTCTCCCTATACAACCAAGCATTCTGCTAGCATTTCCTGCTGCACTATTACATTGTCTGCCTACCTTTAAGTCATCAGAAATAATCACCCCTAAATCCCTTTCCTCATATGTTGAGGTTAGAACTCTATCAAATATTCTGTACTCTGCCCTTGGGTTTTTACCTTGCTGACCACCCTTATAGCCAGAAATTTAACGCTCTTTAAAAGGTGAGCGCTATACCTACCATAGCTGTAGTACCTGTATTCTGTAAATTACAGAACATTTGGTCGCCTCTTTCTCCCTTTTTTGTATTTCTCTAAGGAGGAACATCAGTGAGGAAGTGGTGTGTTGCTGCCTTGAAAGCAAAAAGGTTTACCTTACGGAGTCAATAACATATAGGCTCCAGACAATGTGAGTGGTTCTATTTTATTTACCCATCACCGATTATTGTCCAAGGCCATCTGCACTATAAACTTTATATATTTTTTTCCATATGTATCATTTGCATTTTCAAGTTTGTTGTCACACTGAATTGATGGGGTAAGTTTAACAACAAACAAAGGTGCATTTTATTGAGATATCGTGACGAGATCCTGAAGCACATTGTTGTGCCATTTATCCACGGCCATCACTTCATGTTGCAGCATGATAATGCACGGCCCCATGTTGAGAGGATCTGTACACAATTTCTGGAAGCTGAAAACATCCCAGTTCTTGCATGGTCAGCATACTCACCGGACAAGTCACCCATTGAGCATGTTTGGGATGCTCTGGATCGGCATATAAGACAGCGTGTTCCGGGTCCTGTTAATATCCAGCAACTTCGCACAGCCATTGAAGAGGAATGGACCAACATTCCACAGGCCGCAATCAACAACCTACTCAACTCTATGCAAAAGAGATGTGTTGCACTGCGTGAGTCAAATAGTGGCCTTTAATTGTGGCCAGCCTAAGGCACATCTGTGCAATAATCATGCTGTCTTATCAGCATCTTAATATGCCACACCTGTAAAGTGGATGGATTATCTCGGCAAAGGAGAAGTGATCACTAAAATAGATTGAGACAGATTTTTGAAAAATAGTTGAGAGAAATAGGCCTTTTATGTACATAGAAAAAGATCTTTGAGTTCAGCTCATGAAAAATGGGGGCAAAAACAAAAGTGTTGCGTTTATAATTTTGTCCAGTGTATATACCCTCTCCTCCAACTTTGGAGGAAATATAAAAGAATAAAGAAACAGTTTGTGTAGGCGCTTCAGGAAATAGAGTGTAGTAATAGTAAAGTAATAATAAAATTGGTGTAAAAAAGGTATACCCATTATCACTTTTATATATAAATCATGAAATATACAACAGTATACACCCAATGTGAATACGCACTAAATATAAAATAAAGCAGTGTGTAAACACAAAAATCACCGCCAAAAGTCCATATGAGTCCAAAGTCCAAAAGTGCAGATAGACAGCATGTTAAAACTCCAGTGCTACTCAACAAGATTTACCCCCAAGTCCCGGACGTATGCTGGAGATGCCTGAAAGAGAAGGGCACCTACCGATACATATGATGCAACATTCCCATTATAAAGAGGTACTTGGACAAAGTCCTTCCAATTATAGCAAAAACAGCCAATATCCCATTGCCACAATCCCTACCAGAAATTATACTACACCTCTCACCAAAACCAGTAAAAATATATCATAACGCTCTGGAATTCAACCTCCTAACTGCAGCCAGAGGTCTGATTCCCAAGTACTGGAATCAAACTACAGCACCACCGATCGTCAAATGGTTTAACAGAGTAGAACATCTTAGAACAATGGAGGAAATCAAACACTCCTTATCAGATCATAATACTCAGTACCCCTAAACATGGGGACCATGGCTCACCTTTGTAAAAGAGGGAGGGGAGACCACCTAACCACACAACCCTTCACCCAATCACATAATGTGCCTCTGGCATTCTCAAAAATAAACTTTTCACCTAAGTCTTATGTCAAACATAAACGTTTTACCCAAGTTATTCTTCTAACCTAAAAACTGAAATGTATGTAATAACACTCAAGCTCATGGCAAAGGATTGCTCAAGCTGTATAGAGTTGATTCTACCTTATTTTTAAACCAGCTGCCAATATTCCTCTACCAAGCTTTTAGTATTCCATTACATTGTTCCTTTTAGTTTTATATTTTTCTTAAGTAGCATTAAACTATTATTATCAATGGCATAGGCACAGATATCATGATCCCAGTCCTTGCTTCCGGTTATATGGGATTATTGTAATAGCAAATTAACTATACTGTCCCATGTATTGCTACATAACCACACGCTTGTATGTAAATATACAACCGTATATTGTTATAGATAGAAATGCAATATCTTGTATACTTGTACCTTTTGTACCCTTTGTACTTGTAAAATCGTTACTTTATCCTTATCATTTGTTCTGTATGAACCTGTTATTCCAAAGCCACATCAGTTTTCCTGTCGCCAGTACCAGTGGTACCAGTGCAATCTCTCTGCGGCATATGTACCTGGGTGGTGGAATAAAATAGTTTACCAGGAGCAACTTGTATAGCTTGAAATACCTCTATGATGGTGCTCCCTTAGGGTTCATCATTGCTTAACATGCATTAGAGGTCTGCAAAGGTGTTGAGAATGAACGACAGGGGAGAGAATGAATGATAGGGGCCAACTGCATGTGGTGAAACTGAGAAAAAGTTTTGTGGATGGTTGGCTAGTAAGGGCAGACAAGCTCTTTAACTTGTCACGGAGAGGAGGTTTGATGTGGTGAGTGGATGGGTAATCTATTGCATGGGATTGGGGAATGAAGACATATCTGATTGTGCTGGACCAGGGTGATAGGATTAGGTAGTTACATAGTTAAATAGCTGAAAAGAGGCTTGCGTCCATCAAGTTCAGCCTTCCTCACATATGTTTTTGCCGTTGTCACGGTCCACGCCGTGACATCCAGTCTGCCAGACGTGGTCGCTCTGGAAGCGCCCGATGGGGGATTTGAACTGTGGTTCTTCTGGACCATATCCTGCTGTTCTTCCTCTGAGCCATTTCAGGACTTTGGATAACTCCTGTTTATTCTTGTATTGCCTGCAGCACTAGGGGGCTGGACTTCACCAAAGGCTCTGATCTGTCAGTAACTCTCCAGCTGAATCTGATCCTAATTAACAGGATATAAAAGCCTGCCTCACCCTGGGAGGGGTGTCAGTTCATTGACTCTGGTTCCCTTGTTTGGTTCCTGTTACTCCGTACCTGCGTTCCAGTGATTCTTGTCTTTCCAGCTTCTGACCTTGGCTTTCCTCCTGGACTACTCTGACCTCTGGCTTCCCTGATTTTGGCTTCCCTTGACCACGCTTCTGCTTATCCCTGCTGTACTGAGTCTTGGAGCACCTTTCCTGGAAAGCCCCCGTGCACAGACTCACAGGCCAGGTGGCGTCTTACCTGGTCACCCTGGTCTGTGTCTACTTTGCAAGGGTGAGCATATAACTCTGCGAGCTGGACTCCCTATCAGGTAAGACTCCATTACAGATGAACTGACCATGGAGTCTGCAGAGTTATACAAGTTACTCACCTCCCTGGCCGAGCAAGTCTCCAACCTGTCCCAGAATGTTACAGAATTGCAGAGACATTCATTGGCATTGAAAGGAGCAACGCTTGCAGTCCCGGAACATGTATGCCCAGAACCGTATGTCTTTATGCCTGACAGGTTCGACGGTTCCCGTTCTACTTTTCCGATGTTCAAGACGGATTGTGAGCTACTATTTGCCCTGAAATCGAGAACCTACGCCACCGACTTTATCAAAGTACGCTCCGCTATTAACCTATGTACCGGGCGAATTAAGGCGTGGGCACACCAGAAGTTGCAGGAGAGAAGTACTGTCTTGGACTCCTGGGAGTTGTTTATGTCCGCAATGGATTCTCAGTGTTTTGCAGCAAGAAAAGCAACTTCCAAACCCATTTCAGGTCCTCGCAGAACCCGGTTGCCTAGAGAAGAGGAATTGTTTTATGGATACAAAAATCCCATCATGTTGCAGCATGAACCCACTTTCAGGGACCCGCCTTGTAACCCTGTTTACACTCGCGCTAGCAGTGAAACTCCAGTCGACATGGAGGAACCCATGGAGATTGGCTTTACCAGAACTAGATTGTCCTCTAAGGAAAAGGACCGCAGGAGAGCCCATGGTCTATGTCTATACTGTGGGAAAAGAGGGCATTTCATATCGCTCTGCCCGACTCGTCCACCTAGGCCAAGACCCCTTCTGTCTGGTGCCATATGGACTTACCCTGTCATCCCAGCAAGACAGCCTGGACACTGCCAGCCCTGTCCCCGTCCTGTGACACAAAAGGGTACCCAAACTAATACTGTTAATGTTACCAGTACCTCTGTGGAAACTTCACCTCTTGCTCTAAAAAAATTTGGACCACTTCCTGATGACACTTCTGTACAAGCAAGCACCATCACCACTTCCTGCCTTGCCAAAACAGTTCTGCCTCCTGACTGCACCTATGCCTCAAATGGCACAGTTGTGTGTAAACAAGATCTAGAAATATTCGAAAAAGCTTTGAAAGCTGCAAATGCCTCCCCTATAGCACCCGAAACTGGTACCATAAAGTCCCAGTCTGTAGACTTTGATTACAAAGACTATCTTAGTGATACTGATACCGAAGATGAAGAGTACCATTTCCAGGAAGAGCCTGTTCACGCCCGGAGGGCGTTCTTGACGGGGGGGTACTGTCACGGTCCACGCCGTGACATCCAGTCTGCCAGACGTGGTCGCTCTGGAAGCGCCCGATAGGGGATTTGAACTGTGGTTCTTCTGGACCATATCCTGCTGTTCTTCCTCTGAGCCATTTCAGGACTTTGGATAACTCCCTGTTTATTCTTGTATTGCCTGCAGCACCAGGGGGCTGGACTTCACCAAAGGCTCTGATCTGTCAGTAACTCTCCAGCTGAATCTGATCCTAATTAACAGGATATAAAAGCCTGCCTCACCCTGGGAGGGGTGTCAGTTCATTGACTCTGGTTCCCTTGTTTGGTTCCTGTTACTCCGTACCTGCGTTCCAGTGATTCTTGTCTATTCCGGCTTCTGACCTTGGCTTTCCTCCTGGACTACTCTGACCTCTGGCTTCCCTGATTTTGGCTTCCCTTGACCACGCTTCTGCTTATCCCTGCTGTACTGAGTCTTGGAGCACCTTTCTTGGAAAGCCCCCGTGCACAGACTCACAGGCCAGGTGGCGTCTTACCTGGTCACCCTGGTCTGTGTCTACTTTGCAAGGGTGAGCATATAACTCTGCGAGCTGGACTCCCTATCAGGTAAGACTCCATTACAGCCGTTGATCCAAAAGAAGGCAAAAATCCTAGTCTGAAGCGCTTCCAATTTTGCTACAAACTAGGAAAAAAAATCCTTCTTGACCCCAAAATAGCAGTCAGATGTCTCCTTGGATCAAGCAGCTATTACCCAACTAATTAGAAATTATATCCCTGTATTTTATGTTTTTGCAAGTATTTATCCAATTGCAGTTTAAACATCTGTATGGACTCTGTTAAAACCACCTCTTCAGGCAGAGAATCCCATATCCTTATTGCTCTTACTGTAAAAAAAACTTTTCTTTTCCTTAGATAAAATCTCCTTTCTTCCAGCCTAAATGCGTATGTATAGCCCTGTTTATGAATAGATTTCCAGATAATGGTTTGTACTGGCCCCGAATATATTTGTATAATGTTATCATATTCCCTCTGAGGCGCAGTTTTTCCAAACTAAAGTGATTTACATTTTTTAACCTTTCTTCGTAACTAAAATGCTCCATTCCTTTTATCAATTTTGGAGCTCACTGTAACGGATCACCTGGCACCCCGACTGGGTACCTCCGTTGAAGCATGCTCCTAGCACTCCTTGAGGACTCCAAGCACTGCAGCAGACACCACAATAACCGAACCGGAGAAGCATATGAATGCTCTCAAGCATATGAATGCTGTAAACAGCTGAACAGGAAAAGCATACAATCAGCTTACACTCCTGGCAATCAGCATACAATCCAATTCCCGCAATAACGAGACGACACTTCGTTTTGAGGTCAAGCAGAACTGACTGTACTGGCACATACAGCCTCTTTTATTCACAATCCACAAACATAGTACTGCCCACAGGGTTTTGAAATACAACCAATCAATCCGTACAATGCACACAGACACTCCCACACAAAATCCTCCCCTCTGCCTGTGAAATGATTACTGAACACAATGAACACAATGGTTAATATAATTATCACAGGCAGAGCAATACAGTATTATAAAACATATTACAGGGAGCCCAAAACATGCAATAACCCCATAAAAATCCTTGGAACAGGGGGATCTGGGTGAACCACATATCCAAATTTCACCCAGATCCGTTCAGTAGTTTGGAAGATACAGTTTAATGCACATTTCGAAGAACATATACATGCTATATGAAAAATAATTACTGTATAATGTGTCCCCTGTTGTATAGTTTAAAACTACTGCACGATGTCTTTGTGTACCAAATACCGGCGAGATGGCACCGTGTAGAAAAGTCCAAACAGTGTCTGTGAGTTAAAATGTCCACCATCCATTGTTCTCACCATGTGCTTCATCTGTTGTTCTCACCATGTGCCTCTGATACATGAAATGGTGGCCACCCAGTAACTCCACAGTTTGTCTGGTAGTCTATCCAGCCGGACCAACAGATGAAACTCATGGGGAACATGCAACAAATGAAGGGAATAATAAAAAATATGAGCAATAGTCATATTTGTGCACAATCTCCAGTTTTGTCACAGGGCACAAATAGTGTTTTCAAATGCCATATATCCCAGGGCCATAGTTAGAAGGTAGGAGGCGGGCAAGGAGCCCCCTCCAAGAACATGTGGCGAGGTCTGTTCCGCCACACTCGTCTCAGCAACAGGTGCCCCGAATTGCACAGCATATTCAAGGTGTGGTCTTACCAGCGATTTATAAAGAGGCAAAATTATATTTATAAAGAGGCATAATTATATTTTCATCCAGAGTAGTGTTGAAAGAGAGGTGCGCAAATGAATAGCAACTGAAATATGAAGAGTAGCTCCCCTCAGCAAATGCAGTACTGTCTCCTTAGGCGCTGCCCTGTTGCTAACCACAAGGAAGGGAGCAAGGTCAGTCCCACAAATTCGATTTTGAGGGATGAAAAATATCTGCTTGACTTGGTCAGTCAATTATGGAAAATAGGTGAGTCGCCCTGTAGTATGTTTGAAGAGAAGGCAGGCCCGGACAACCTTTTGATTTGTTACAGCCAATCGGATCCACATGAGGGCTATTTAAACCCAATTCTACTCTTGCTCAGTGCCCTGTCATGGTTTCATGCCTATGGTTATCCGAGAGTGAGTTCCTGATCTTGACTTTATGGTATTTGTCTTTGGCTTTGTTTTGACTTCCCTGATATGTGGTATCCTTGACTTTTGGCTTTCCCTCATCTTTGTGTCTGATTCTGTGTCCCTGACCTCAGCTAGTATTTTGATCCTTAGTCCTAGGTGTGACACAGTACTGCGTGCTGGATCGACTTGTAATCCTGATGCCCATATAGTTCAAATTTATAAGGTAGATTGGAGAGCATTAGCTGTATCCTCTCGACAAAAAGGAGCATGTCATTGATAAGCTCCACTCCACCAAACAGAAACTCCACATTTTCAACCCAAAACCCATCCTCTCCAGAACTGCAGACATAAAAGAGCAGTCATATGGGGCAAATGCCTTTCCAGCATCTGTGGATAATAACAGCAACAGGCTCTTTTGAAGTTGGGCCACAGGTATTATGTTAAAAGGCTGCATGGCATATGCCAGGTAGCCCACTCCCCCCACCCGCCTTTAAAATTTATAAATAAGGAGAACTTCTGTTGTTCTCCAGTGGAGAATGCTCACTTTCCGATACTCTGCTCCACTCCTGGGAGACTGTCAGTGACCACAATTACCCTTCCTGCCTGCAAGAAATCGGAGCATGCATAGTAATTGCCTCAAATGTGCCAATCAAATGCAGAGATCTCTTAATAGAAAGCTTCTAATAGTGAAGCATTACACTAATTCTTCCCGATTGAAACACACACATGCATACACAATCAGACACACAAACACAGGCAACACAGACTCAGGCAAAAGCTTACACACAGACACTGGACACACAGAAACTAAAAAAGCAAATGTTTTCAGCTTCCCTAGCAGTGCTCTGTGTAGTTAGGTGGGAAGTGAAGGTTGGCAGCAACTGCTAATCTTTTGCAGTGTGACGGCCACATGCCTTTCTCTCTATAGCACATACCTATACTAACTGAAGAAGAGTAGGCACTCTGTGCTATTGATGCCATGCTGATGCCCCTGAATTGTCTTTACAATGAGTCTTGGCCAGGAGTGGAAGCAGCACAATTGTAAAGATGAGGGAGTAAGAGTGTCATACTACTTGTGTCTCTATGTAAACTGTGCTTCCACTTCAACGCCAAAAATCAACAAATAGACTACACAGGGAGAGCACACAGATATTTGGGACATTGTATTACAGCCCTCTCTATGCCAAAAAGATTTAGGGCTACAGATCCCCCAAATTCAGGGAAGTAATACCACTTTCCTAATCTCCCTCAACAATGTGCCTTGTAGCCATAATGCGGCTACTATCAACCTGTTTGCAGTCCGGTTCATAGTATTGGCAACGAAGTTTGGTTTAGATGGATGCAGATTGGGTTGTCTCCAGGATCTCTCCTCTTGAAGATGCTTGCCCTAGTTGTGGTGCGGAAATGACATGCACAATTTGAAGGGATCTTGAATAGCAAATGAGGAAGCTACAGTTCTCATACGAGGTGATTCACTACATTTCTAATGGTCTCATACTGAACAGGGCAAAACCATATGGCTGTCTCCGGGGCCATTCGGAATGCAAAATCCAGACATTGCTATGGCAATTCAATAATATCTGGATTTCTGATTGGGTCTCACATACAGAGATATTGTATATTGCTGCACGTGATTCTCATATAACACCAACATATTGCACAGCGATGTACAATAGGTAAACCAGACAAACATTTGATTTTAACAAAGCATGACTGACATGCTGTGATAATAGGTGAATATGTCACTGCCCAAATCAGCTTACAATATAAACATCCAGTGGACAAATGGTCATGCATTTGCTGAGAGCAGGCTTTAGTAGTTATGATACACTTTCATTTTAGAATATTTCAGTTCTCAACTGGTATACTGTAACTTTATTTTATTTTGGATTATTACCTTTTACTTTCCACATAGTGTTTATTTTATGTTCAGTTTCTGCAACTCTGTTATTTATCTTTTTTTTCTTTCTTGAAAACATATTTTGATTTATTAAAACATTCAATACTGGAGCGCTTAAAATTAAACAATCTATAGGGGCAAAAATAGATTTAATTTAAATTATAAATATATTAATTATTAATACAATACCAGCTACCACACTTCAAAGTGATCCCTTCACCACATATCAATTCAAGAAAAATATTGTGAAGTGGAGCGGTCTTTAACTGCAATACACCCCTATCCCACATGCAGTACAATTAGCAAGTTAAAATATACTTATACTTCTTGCTCAATGGTATCTCAATGGTTGTTCAGCATATACAGAAAAAAAAAAAAAAGGTAGAAATGATCATAGAACAGATCTGTTATATTATCTTGCACTTCTATAGATAGTGCTAAAGATCACATATACTTGTCAAATCAGCTGAATATTAACAAGTTTATTACAATCATAAAACAGATATCAAAGTTAAAAAGCAAGATATAATAACAATTAAAATACAGATACAGGACAAATCACTGTTTAGTTAACATGTCACAAACAGCTCATTGTGCATCACATAACAAATGTCTAGAGATGGCTACAGAGCAAATGGCTGCTTACTAGAGTTGTTGGTGAGTATAACGGTATGTGTGCCCGTTTACTCACAGTCTGGCTTTCCCACACTGGGAGATGTCTCCTGTGTTAAGAGGTTGAGGGAGGTCAGATGGAGTTCCTCTATGTTGCCGCTCGGGTGCCGTCCAGTTCAGCATGTAATTCAGCTTTGCCGCTTTCAGAACGCCCGGCTTCCAAATAGGCTCCGCCCCCTTTCTCAACGTGCTTTGTGCTGAACAACCATTGAGATACCATTGAGCAAGGAGTATAACTTGCTAATTGTACTGCATGTGGGATAGGGGTGTATTGCAGTTAAAGACCGCTCCACTTCACAATATTATATTTTGATTTATGTTGTTATATTTAGCAATGCACATATTTTATATTAGTGTTTTATTGTTATCAAACAAAAATCTTATACAATATGCATATTTATACTTAGTTATCCAATTAATGTTATATGTATGTTTATACTTAGTGATCCACATTACTCACAGGCCAGGTTAAGTGTCAAGGCTCCGCTGGTAACATTATTCAACCGGTTGCTGGCAATACACGTAAAAGATCCATTGTCACTTCTATCCACTGGGCTAATAATGAATTTATCTTGGTTAAGATAGTAGCGTGGGTCTGAAGGTAGTGCAGCTCCATTCAGATTACAGGAAAACTGAACATCAGTACCAAGAGCTGAACAGTTTAAAGATACAGAATCCTTTCCAACCCAGAGCAAAGTGCTAGTGTTCCTTCCTATCATCACTTCATGGACAGGAACTGAAAGTTAAGAAATATACACAATTCAATTATTACACCCGAAGCATACAACTTAAACTAATTCATAATGTCATTTATTTTCTGTGGAATTTAGTTTGTACAATTTTTCTTTTTTTTTTTATAAGAACTAATAAAGATGAGACTTTAATATGAAAGAAATGATTCCGTGGGGATATAGTAAAAATATTCTAACATATTTCCAAATGACAAAGAAAAAAGTTTTTAACTGATCAATTTGTATATGTGGTTACATAATGAACATTAACAAAAAAATCATTAACTAGTTATTACTTTATAAGACTAGCAGTAAAATATTCTCTGGTTACTAAGAGCAGTTTTTAATTGATTATTACGATATGCGATGACATAGTAAGGAGTAACTTAATCCCCATAAGGAGTTAAGTAATTTTATAGTTTCAGTTTCCTGGCCCTCTTTAAAGTTTACCACTTTAAAGACAGAGCCCCAGTAAATACTTAATTTTCTGACCCTATTGGCCTCAATAAGGGATCAATCTCATTATAGGGTCAATCATAGGATCAGGACACTTAACATATTATTATTATTATTATTATTATTATTATTATTATTATTATTACTACCATATATATAGCGCCAACAGATTCCGTAGCACTTTACAATATTATGAGAGGGGTGATGTAACTATAAATAGGACAATTACAAGAAAACTTACAGGAATGATAGGTTGAAGAGGACCCTGCTCAAACAAGCTTACAGTCTATAGGAGGTGGGGTATAAAACACATTAGGACAGGAAATATCAAACAGATTGAGGTGTGAGAGGACCAAGAGGTCCAGGGAGGAGAGATATACTTGGGTGTCATCAGCTTACAGGTGGTAGTGGAATCCAAAAATGGCAATAAGTTTGCCAAGAGAGGCAGTATAAAGAGTAAATAGAAGGGGACCAAGGACAGAGCCTTGGGGAACTCCAACCGAGACAGGACGAAGGGAGGAGGTATCCTTGGAAAAGGAGACACTAACTGAGCGTTGGGAGAGATACGAGGAAAACCATGAGAGGACAGAGTCACAGAGACCTAAAGATTGAAGAGTTTGAAGGAGGAGAGCATGATCAACGGTGTCAAAGGTAGCAGAGAGGTCAAGAAGAATTTATATGGAGTAGTGGCCTGTGACGGATCCTCCGTCAGTCGATGCACCTAGTGCTTACCAAGGACCATCAGTACTGCACCAGACACCATAAGCATTGCAGCTTTGCTGGGGTCTCGCCGTCCTCCACCCACCCTGGACCAAGACCAGGATCCAGCTCCCAGTGGGTAGACCTCTTCTACTCCAGAGATCGTAGCAGGAACAAGCTCTTAAAAGAGCTTAGTGATTATAGCCAGGGGAGTATACAGCGTATAGCAATACCCAGTGTAGATGCAGACATTTCCCTCACACATGAGACGAGGCTCTATGTTGAGGGTAAAACAGGAACTCAGCAGATCTGAGGGTTTATTGTCTTTTATTCAGTTTTCCCACAAGGTTACCACCCAAGTGGACCTTGTGGAGCACAGGGCACAAGGTCACAAAGCCAATCAGAACAGTATTGTACAGTTAGACACTCCCAGATAATGTACACAAACCCTCCCCTCTGCCTGTGACAAAGACAATGGACTAACTCAATTAACCCTAAGCAGAAAAAAACTTACATTTTTACAAACCCCAAAATACAAAAGTCACATCCCCTGATAGCCCAGATCTGGGTGAACAACATATCCAAAAATCACCCAGATCGGTTCAGGGGTTCAGGAATTTCCTGGAAGTCTTATTTTTTTTGCCCCACCATGCACATGGCCTCTTGCTCAAAACAGTTTCATACACTTGACGACAAAACACTGCTGGCCAATTTAAGATGGCCGCCGCCACACGTTTGAACCTGTTCCAGTTAAAAGTCCAAGGGACATTGTGCCAAGTCCCAATATTCACAATTAGTATTTTTAAAGGGCAATACATCCCAGGGGCCATAGTCACAGGGTAAGAGGCTGGCAAGCAGGTCTCTACAAAAACCAGTGGCGAGGTCACTTTAGCCAAATAGCCTTTGGATTTAGCTGCGATTAGGTAATTAGTAACTTTGATAAGAGCAGTCTCAGAGTGGAGAGGGTGGAAGCCAGACTGAAGAAGGTCAAGGAGAGAGTTGGAATTGAGGAAGCGAGACACACGGGTAAAGACAAGTCTTTGAGGAAAAAGGGAACAGGGATATGGAACGATAGTTAGAAGGGGAGGATGGATCAAGAGGTATTTTTTTCATCATAGGTACTGCAGTGGCATGTTTAAGGTCAGCAGGGACAATGCCAGAAGAGAGAGAGCAATTGAAGATGTGTGTTAGGGAAGGCACAAGACAAGGGGAGAGAGATCTGATGAGGTGAGACGGGACAGGGTCGAGCGGGCAAGTGGTGGGGCGGGAGGAAAGGAGAGGCGCAGCCACCTTTTGTTCAGTAGCTGGGGAGAAAGTCTGAAGGGTAGGAAAGGCATGATCTATGTGTGGTTGAGAAAGAGTACGGCAAGGAGGAGAGAATTCTTTCCTTAGTTGTTCAATCTTGTCGGTAAAGTAGCATGCAAAGCTATCGGCTGTAAGGTTAGTTTTGGGGGGTGGCCACAGCAGGGCGGAGAAGAGAGTTAAAGGTGTCAAAGAGACGCCTGGGATTGCAGGAGCATGAACTAATGAGAGAGGAAAAGTATGACTGTTTGGTGAGGGCAAGGGCTGCACTGTATGAACACAATATGAATCTATAGAAAGTTAAACTTTATCGGAGGGCTAAATAAAATTAAATTGTATTTAGTTGCTCAACCCCCAAACTTGGAAATTATTTATTTTGTTACTGTCGCTACAAACACTTCAATGTGTACCCTTCACCACG
>OW240921.1:34253224-34282204 GCA_933207985.1 Pelobates cultripes | reverse complement strand
GTTGAGAGAAATAGCCCTTTTATGTACATAGAGAAAGTTTTAGATCTTTGAGTTCAGATCTTGAAAAATGGGGGCAAAAACAAAAGTGTTGCGTTTATAATTTTGTCCAGTGTATATACCCTCTCCTCCAACTTTGGAGGAAATATAAAAGAATAAAGAAACAGTTTGTGTAGGCGCTTCAGGAAATAGAGTGTAGTAATAATACAGTAATAATACAATTGGTGTAAACAAGGTGTACCCCCTTATCACCTTTATATATAAATCATGAAATATACAACAGTATACACCTAATGTGAATACGCACTAAATATACTAATGTGTGTTGAAGCAGCACAAGCTCAATACATCTGAAAATGCAGACAAAATAAAAACATACTGCTTTCTATATAATAACAATAAACATAACATAATGAATGGAATCAAACTCACAAAAATAGAGCCGTGCCAGGCTCTATATAGTCAGCATGTAAGGTGCCTATACAGTCTAAAGCGATGGAGTACCAGGACAGGATAACAGATCAGTAAAGAAAATAACTATTTATTTTATATTATTAAAAAGGAATATAAGGACATAAATATGGAGAAATATAAAATAAAGCAGTGTGTAAACACAAACATCACCGCCAAAAGTCCATATGAGTCCAAATTCCAAAAGTGCAGATAGACAGCATGTTAAAACTCCAGTGCTACTCAACAAGATTTACCCTGAAGTCCCTGACTTATGCTGGAGATGCCTGAAAGAGAAGTGCACCTACTGATACATATGGTGGGACATTCCCATTATAAAGAGGTACTTGGACAAAGTCCTTCCAATTATAGCAAAAACAGCCAATATCCCATTGCCACAATCCCTACCAGAAATTATACTACACCTCTCACCAAAACCAGTAAAAAATATATCATAACTCTCTGGAATTCGACCTCCTAACTGCAGCCAGAGGTCTGATTCCCAAGTACTGGAATCAAACTACAGCACCACCGATCATCAAATGGTTTAACAGAGTAGAACATCTTAGAACAATGGAGGAAATCAAACACTCCTTATCAGATCATAATACTCAGTACCCCTCAGCATGGGGACCATGGCTCACCTTTGTAAAAGAGGGAGGGGAGACCACCTAACCACACAACCCTTCACCCAATCACATAATGTGCCTCTGGCATTCTCAAAAATAAACTTTTCACCTAAGTCTTATGTCAAACATAAACGTTTTACCCAAGTTATTCTTCTAACCTAAAAACTGAAATGTATGTAATAACACTCAAGCTCATGGCAAAGGATTGCTCAAGTTGTATAGAGTTGATTCTACCTTATTTTTACACCAGCTGCCAATATTCCTCTACCAAGCTTTTAGTATTCCATTACATTGTTCCTTTTAGTTTTATATTTTTCTTAAGTATCATTAAACTATTATTATCAATGGCATAGGCACAGATATCATGATCCCAGTCCTTGCTTCCAGTTATATGGGATTATTGTAATAGCAAATTAACTATACTGTCCCATGTATTGCTACATAACCACACGCTTGTATGTAAATATACAACCGTATATTGTTATAGATAGAAATGCAATATCTTGTATACTTGTACCTTTTGTACCCTTTGTACTTGTAAAATTGTTACTTTTTCCTTGTCATTTGTTCTGTATGAACCTGTTATTCCAAAGCCACATCAGTTTTCCTGTCGCCAGTACCAGTGGTACCAGTGCAATCTCTCTGCGGCATATGTACCTGGGTGGTGGAATAAAATAGTTTACCAGGAGCAACTTGTATAGCTTGAAATACCTCTATGATGGTGCTCCCTTAGGGTTCATCATTGCTTTACATGCATTAGAGGTCTGCAAAGGTGTTGAGAATGAACGACAGGGGAGAGAATGAACGATAGGGGCCAACTGCATGTGATGAAACTGAGACAAAGTTGTGTGGATGGTTGGCTAGTAAGGGCAGACAAGCTCTTTAATTTGTCACCGGAGAGGAGCTTTGATGTGGTGAGTGGATGGGTAATCTATTGAATGGGATTGGGGAATGAAGAAAAATCTGATTGTGCTGGACCAGGGTGATAGGATTAGGTAGTTACATAGTTAAATAGCTGAAAAGAGGCTTGCGTCCATCAAGTTCAGCCTTCCTCACATATGTTTTTGCCGTTGATCCAAAAGAAGGCAAAAATCCTAGTCTGAAGCACTTCCAATTTTGCAACAAACTAGGAAAAAAATCCTTCTTGACCCCAAAATAGAAGTCAGATGTCTCCTTGGATCAAGCTGCTATTACCCAACTAATTAGAAATTATATCGCCTGTATTTTATGTTTTTGCAAGTATTTATCCAATTGCAGTTTAAACATATGTATGGACTCTGTTAAAACCACCTCTTCAGGCAGAGAATCCCATATCCTTATTGCTCTTACTGTAAAAAAACCTTTTCTTTTCCTTAGATAAAATCTCCTTTCTTCCAGCCTAAATGCGTATGTATAGCCCTGTTTATGAATAGATTTCCAGATAATGGTTTGTACTGGCCCCGAATATATTTGTATAATGTTATCATATTCCCTCTGAGGCACAGTTTTTCCACACTAAAGTGATTTACATTTTTTAACCTTTCTTCGTAACTAAAATGCTCCGTTCCTTTTATCAATTTTGGAGCTCACTGTAACGGATCACCTGGCACCCCGACTGGGTACCTCCGTTGAAGGATGCTCCTAGCACTCCTTGAGGACTCCAAGCACTGCAGCAGACACCACAATCACCGAACCGGAGAAGCATATGAATGCTCTCAAGCATTTGAATGCTGTAAGCAGCTGAACAGGAAAAGCATACAATCAGCTTACACTCCTGGCAATCAGCATACAATCCAATTCCCGCAATAACGAGACAACACTTCATTTTGAGGTCAAGCAGAACTGACAGTACTGGCACATGCAGCCTCTTTTATTCACAATCCACAAACATAGTACTGCCCACAGGGTTTTGAAATACAACCAATCAATCCGTACAATACACACAGACACTCCCACACAAAATCCTCCCCTCTGCCTGTGAAATGATTACTGAACACAATGAACACAATGGTTAATATAATTATCACAGGCAGAGCAATACAGTATTATAAAACATATCACAGGGTGCCCAAAACATGCAATAACCCCATAAAAATCCTTGGAATATCCTCGGAACAGGGGGATCTGGGTGAACCACATATCCAAAATTCACCCAGATCCGTTCAGTAGTTTGGAAGATACAGTTTAATGCACATTTCGAAGAACATATACATGCTATATGAAAAATAATTACTGTATAATGTGTCCCCTGTTGTATAGTTTAAAACTACTGCACGATGTCTTTGTGTACCAAATACCGGCGAGATGGCACCGTGTAGAAAAGTCCAAACAGTGTCTGTGAGTTAAAATGGCCGCCATCCATTGTTCTCACCATGTGCTTCATCTATTGTTCTCACCATGTGCCTCTGATACATGAAATGGTGGCCACCCAGTAACTCCACAGTTTGTCTCGTAGTCTATCCAGCCGGACCAACAGATGAAACTCATGGGGAACATGCAACAAACGAAGGGAATAATAAAAAATATGAACAATAGTCATATTTGTGCACAATCTCCAGTTTTGTCACAGGGCACAAATAGTGTTTTCAAATGCCATATATCCCAGGGCCATAGTTAGAAGGTAGGAGGCGGGCAAGGAGCCCCCTCCAAGAACATGTGGCGAGGTCTGTTCCGCCACACTCGTCTCAGCAACAGGTGCCCAAAATTGCACAGCATATTCAAGGTGTGGTCTTACCAGCGATTTATAAAGAGGCAAAATTATATTTATAAAGAGGCATAATTATATTTTCATCCTGAGTAGTGTTGAAAGAGAGGTGCGCAAATGAATAGCAACTGAAATATGAAGAGTAGCTCCCCTCAGCAGATGCAGTACTGTCTCCTTAGGCGCTGCCCTGTTGATAACCACAAGGAAGGGAGCAAGGTCAGTCCCACAAATTCAATTTTGAGGGATGAAAAATATCTGCTTGACTTGGTCAGTCAATTATGGAAAGTAGGTGATTCGCCCTGTAGTATGTTTGAAGAGAAGGCAGGCCCGGACAACCTTTTGATTTGTTACAGCCAATCGGATCCACATGAGGGGTATTTAAACCCAATTCTACTCTTGCTCAGTGCCCTGTCATGGTTTCATGCCTATGGTTATCCGAGAGTGCGTTCCTGATCTTAATTTTATGGTATTTGTCTTTGGCTTTGTTTTGACTTCCCTGATATGTGGTATCCTTGACTTTTGGCTTTCCCTCATCTTTGTGTCTGATTCTGTGTCCCTGACCTCAGCTAGTATTTTGATCCTTAGTCCTAGGTGTGACACAGTACTGCGTGCTGGATCGACTTGTAATCCTGATGCCCATATAGTTCAAATTTATAAGGTAGATTGGAGAGCGTTAGCTGTATCCTCTCGACAAAAAGGAGCATGTCATTGATAAGCTCCACTCCACCGAACAGAAACTCCACATTTTCAACCCAAAACCCATCCTCTCCAGAACTGCAAACATAAAGGAGCAGTCATATGGGACAAATGCCTTTCCAGCATCTGTGGATAATAACAGCAACAGGCTCTTTTGAAGTTGGGCCACAGGTATTATGTTAAAAGGCTGCATGGCATATGCCAGGTAGCCCCCCTCCCCACCCGCCTTTAAAATTTATAAATAAGGAGAACTTTTGTTGTTCTCCAGTGGAGAATCCTCACTTTCTGATACTCTGCTCCACTCCTGGGAGATTGTCAGTGACCACAATTACCCTTCCTGCCTGCAAGAAAAAGGGAGCATGCATGGTAATTGCCTCAAATGTGCCAATCAAATGCAGAAATTGCAGAGATCTCTTAATAGAAAGCTTCTAATAGTGAAGCATTACACTAATTCTTCCCGATTGAAACACACACATGCATACACAATCAGACACACAAACACAGGCAACACAGACTCAGGCAAAAGCTTACACACAGACACTGGACACACAGAAACTAAAAAAGAAAATGTTTTCAGCTTCCCTAGCAGTGCTCTGTGTAGTTAGGTGGGAAGTGAAGGTTGGCAGCAACTGCTAATCTTTTGCAGTGTGACGGCCACATGCCTTTCTCTCTATAGCACATACCTATACAAACTGAGGAAGAACAGGCACTCTGTGCTATGGATGCCATGCTGATGCCCCTGAATTGTCTTTACAATGAGTCTTGGCCAGGAGTGGAAGCAGCACAATTGTAAAGATGAGGGAGTGAGAGTGTCATACTACTTGTGTCTCTATGTAAACTGTGCTTCCACTTCAACGCCGAAAATCAACAAGTAGACTACACAGGGAGAGCACACAGATATTTGGGACATTGTATTACAGCCCTCTCTATGCCAAAAAGATTTAGGGCTACAGATCCCCCAAATTCAGGGAAGTAATACCACTTTCCTGATCTCCCTCAACAATGTGCCTTGTAGCCATAATGCGGCTACTATCAACCTGTTTGCAGTCCGGTTCATAGTATTGGCAACGAAGTTTGGTTTAGATCAGGGGTTCTCAACCCAGTCCTCGGGACCTCCTACCAGTCCAGGATTTGGGGATTACCTGGGTGTGTCTAAGGTGTTTAGAAAAAGGGGGGAAAAAAACCTTAGACTCTAAGGTGTTTTTTTTTTATTTTTCTAAACACCTTAGACACACCCAGGTAATCCCTAAACCCTGGACTGGTAGGGGGTCCTGAGGACTAACGTTGAGAACCCCTGGTTTAGATTGATGCAGATTGGGTTGTCTCCAGGATCTCTCCTCTTGAAGATGCTTGCCCTAGTTGTGGTGCGGAAACGACATACACAATTTGAAGGGATCTTGAATAGCAAATGAGGAAGCTATAGTTCTCATACGAGGTGATTCACTAAATTTCTAATGGTCTCATACTGAGCAGGGCAAAACCATATGGCTGTGTCCGGGGCCATTCGGAATGCAAAATCCAGACATTGCTATGGCAATTCAATAATATCTGGATTTTGGATTTCTGACTGGGTCTCACATACAGAGATATTGTATATTGCTGCACGTGATTCTCATATAACACCAACATATTCCACAGCGATGTACAATAGGTAAACAAGACAAACATTTGATTTTAACAAAGCATGACTGACATACTGTGATAATAGGTGAATATGTCACTGCCCAAATCAGCTTACAATATAAACATCCAGTGGAGAAATGGTCATGCATTTGCTGAGAGCAGGCTCTAGTAGTTATGATACACTTTCACTTTATAATATTTCAGTTCTCAACTGGTATACTGTAACTTTATTGTATTTTGGATTATTACCTTTTACTTTCCACATAGTGTTTATTTTATGTTCAGTTTCTGCAACTCTGTTATTTATCTTTTTTTTCTTTCTTGAAAACATATTTTGATTTATGTTGTTATATTTAGCAGTGCACATATTTTATATTAGTATTTTATTATCAAACAAAAATCTTATACAATATGCATATTTATACTTAGTTATCCAATTAATGTTATATGTATGTTTATACTTAGTGATCCACATTACTCACAGGCCAGGTTAAGTGTCAAGGCTTCACTGGTGACATTATTCAACCGGTTGCTGGCAATACACGTAAAAGATCCATTGTCACTTCTATCCACTGAGCTAATAATGAATTTATCTTGGTTAAGATAGTAGCGTGGGTCTGAAGGTAGTGCAGCTCCATTCAGATTCCAGGAAAACTGAACATCAGTACCAAGAGCTGAACAGGTTAAAGATACGGAATCCTTTCCAACCCAGAGCAAAGAGCTAGCGTTGCTTCCTATCATCACTTCATGGACAGGAACTGAAAGTTAAGAAATATATACAATTCAATTATTACACCCGAAACATACAACTTAAACTAATTCATAATGTCATTTATTTTCTGTGGAATTTAGTATGTACAATTTTTCTATTTTTTTATAGGAACTAATAAAGATGAGACTTTAATATGAAAGAAATGATTCCGTGGGGATATAGTAAAAATATTGTAAAATATTTCCAAATGACAAAGAAAAGTTTTTAACTGATCAATTTGTATATGTGGTTACATAATGAACATTAACAAAAAAAATCATTAACTAGTTATTACTTTATAAGACTAGTAATAAAATATTCTCTGGTTACTAAGAGCAGTTTTTAATTGATTATTACGATATGCGATGACATAGTGAGGAGTAACTTAATCCCCATAAGGAGTTAAGTAATTGATAGTTTCAGTTTCCTGGCCCTCTTATTGGCCTCCTTAAAGTGTTTACCGCTTTAAAGACAGAGCCCCAGTAAATACTTAATTTTCTGACCCTATTGGCCTTAATAAGGGGTCAATCTCATTATAGGGTCAATCATAGGATCAGGACACTTAACATATTATTATTATTATTATTACTACCATATATATAGCGCCAACAGATTCCATAGCACTTTACAATATTATGAGAGGGGTGATGTAACTATAAATAGGACAATTACAAGAAAACTTACAGGAATGATAGGTTGAAGAGGACCCTGCTCAAACAAGCTTACAGTCTATAGGAGGTGGGGTATAAAACACATTAGGACAGGAAATATCAATCAAATTGGGGGTGGGAGTGAAGCAGGGCTGGAGAAGAGAGTAAAGTGCTGCCCTATAGGAGAGAGCAAGCTTTCCTAAAGAGATGGGTTTTAAGGCACTTCTTAAAAGATTGAAGACTAGGGAAGAGTCTGATGGGGGTAGGCAGGCTATTCCATAGCAAGCACGAGTTGGCCGTGCGGGTGCGAGCAGCGGTCAGGAGGTGGTCACGGGAAGAGCGGAGGGAACGTGGAGGAGCATACCTATGGATCTGTGAAGAGATATAAGAGAGGCTAGAATTGTTCAATGCTTTATATGTATGGGTTAGCACTTTGAATTGACTCCTATAGGATACAGGAAGCCAATGTAAGGACTGACAGAGGGGTGAGGTGTGAGAGGACTGACTAGAGAATCAGTCTGGTGGTGGCATTCATTACAGACTGTAGCGAGGAAATACGGCTTTTGGGAAGACCAATCAGGAGAGGGTTACAATAATCCATGCGGGAAATTACTAGCGCATGGACAAACTCCTTGGTAGCATCTTTTGTAAGAAAGGAAGGGATGGGGCTATGTTTTTAAGTTGGAATCTACAGGATTTGACAAATAACTGGATGTGAGGCTCAAAGGTGAGGCCAGGGCCAAGTATGACGCCAAGACAAAAAGGGAGAGCGAAAGAGGAGGGTCAGTATTAGGAGGAGGAAAGACAAGGAGTTCAGTTTTAGAGAGATTGAGTTTCAGAAAGTGGGAGGACATCCGGTCAGAGATAGAAGAAAGGCAAACAGTGGCACGTTGCAGGATGGCAGGGGAGAGGTCCGGGGAGGAGAGATATACTTGGGTGTCATCAGCTTACAGGTGGTAGTGGAATCCAAAAATGGCAATAAGTTTGCCAAGAGAGGCAGTATAAAGAGTAAATAGAAGGGGACCAAGGACAGAGCCTTGGGGAACTCCAACCGAGACAGGACGAGGGGAGGAGGTATCCTTGGAAAAGGAGACACTAAATGAGCGTTGGGAGAGATATGAGGAAAACCATGAGAGGACAGAGTCACAGAGACCTAGAGATTGAAGAGTTTGAAGGAGGAGAGCATGATCAATGGTGTCAAAGGTAGCAGAGAGGTCAAGAAGAATTTATATGGAGTAGTGGCCTGTGACAGATCCTCCGTCAGTCGATGCTCCTAGTGCTTACCAAGGACCATCAGTACTGCACCAGACACCATAAGCACTGCAGACCCCACGAACTGCTGCAGCTTTGTTGGGTCTCGCCGTCCTCCACCCACCCTGGACCCAAGACCAGGATCCAGCTCCCAGTGGGTAGACCTCTTCTCCTCCAGAGATCGTAGCAGGAACAAGCTCTTAAAAGAGCTTAGTGATTATAGCCAGGGGAGTATACAGCAATACCCAGTGTAGATGCAGACTTTTCCCTCACACATGAGATGAGGCTCTGTGTTGAGGGTAAAACAGGAACTCAGCAGATCTGAGGATCTTTTATACAGTTTTCCCACAAGGTTACCACCCAAGTGGACCTTGTAGAGCACAGGACATAAAGTCACAAAGAATAGTATTGTACAGTTAGACACTCCCAGATAATGTACACAAACCCTCCCCTCTGCCTGTGACAAAGACAATGGACTAACTCAATTAACCCTAAGCAGAATTTTTTTTTAATTTTTACAAACCCCAAAATACAAAAGTCACATCCCCTGATAGCCCAGATCTGGGTGAACAACATATCCAAAAATCACCCAGATCGGTTCAGGGGTTCAGGAATTTCCTGGAAGTCTTATTTTTTTGCCCCACTGTGCACATGGCCCCATGCTCAAAACAGTTTCATACACTCAACGACAAAACACTGCTGGACAATTTAAGATGGCCGCCGCCTCACGTTTGAACCTGTTCCTGTTAAAAGTCCAAGGGACATTGTGCCAAGTCTCAATATTCACAATTAGTATTTTTAAAGGGCAATACATCCCAGGGGCCATAGTCACAGGGTAAGAGGCTGGCAAGCAGGTCTCTACAAAAACCAGTGGCGAGGTCACTTTAGCCGAATAGCCTTTGGATTTAGCTGCCATTAGGTAATTAGTAACTTTGATAAGAGCAGTCTCAGAGTGGAGAGGGTGGAAGCCAGACTGAAGAAGGTCAAGGAGAGAGTTGGAATTGAGGAAGCGAGACACACGGGTAAAGACAAGTCTTTCCAGAAGCTTTGAGGAAAAAGGGAACAGGGATATGGAACGATAGTTAGAAGGGGAGGATGGGTCAAGAGGTGTTTTTTTCATCATAGGTACTACAGTGGCATGTTTAAGGTCAGCAGGGACAACGCCAGAAGAGAGAGAGCAATTGAAGATGTGTGTTAGGGAAGGCACAAGACAAGGGGAGAGAGATCTGATGAAAGGAAAGGAGAAGCGCAGCCACCTTTTGTTCAGTAGCTGGGGAGAAAGTCTGAAGGGTAGGAAAGGCATGATCTATGTGTGGTTGAGAAAGAGTACGGCAAGGAGGAGAGAATTCTTTCCTTAGCTGTTCAATCTTGTCGGTAAAGTAGCATGCAAAGCTATCGGCTGTAAGGTTAGTTTTGGGGGGTGGCCACAGCAGGGCGGAGAAGAAAGTTAAAGGTGTCAAAGAGACGCCTGGGATTGCAGGAGCATGAACTAATGAGAGAGGAAAAGTATGACTGTTTGACAAGGGGAAGGGCTGCGCTGTATGAACACAATATGAATCTATAGAAAGTTAAACTTTATTGGAGGGCTAAATAAAATTAAATTGTATTTAGTTGCTCAAGCCCCAAACTTGGAAATTATTTAATTTGTTACTGTCGCTACACACACTTCAATGTATACCCTTCATCACACTTAGTGTACAAATTGAAAAAGTAAGTTTAGAGGTGGAGCGATATTTAGATAATTAGATTCATATCACATGCATACCACACAAATGAGAAGAAAAAAGGTAAATATACTTATGTTACCAATATTTAGCACTCACAAAGCCAGGGCAGTGTGGTACATATAAAAGAAAAAAAATCAGAAAAAGTAATAGAGCAGATCTGTTGGAATGTTTTGTTGCACTTATAGCAATTGCATCTTAAACATATTCATAATGCTCATTATTGGTATTAAAGGTAAGAAATACAGTTGCAAGAAAAAGTATGTGAACCCTTTGGAATGATATGGATTTCTGCACAAATTGGTCATAAACTGTGATCTGATCATCATCTAAGTCACAACAATAGTTGTAAAGGAGTTCCAGGGTTTAGCCATCTGGCCGCCGTTCTTACTTCCCGGCTGTGTTTAACTCCGCCCACCTCGGTATGGCTTGACGTCACCCCTACGCGTTTCGCCGTGCACCAGCATGCAACTCCCTCCTTGTAATATGTAAAGATAGAATCGGCAGCAGTGCTCCCCACCACTTCCTAAGCCCCCCCATGTCCTCCCTCACTATATGGGTCATTATGACCCCCATAATAGCATAAGGGAGATTAAAACCTCCTCACTGCCCCTACTTGCTATACCGCGAGTAGGGGCATGTCCACTAAACAGTGAGCAGCCATTGGCTGCTCACTGTAAAAAAAAAAAACTACTATCCGGCCCCCACCCCTGCGGGGCGATTGGGGGCCCTAAATAACAATAAGGGTCACCTACCCACCACCCAAAAAATAAGTTACCCCCTACCTATCCCCCTCACACTAAAATATAGTGAGTAGTGATGTCTCGAACGGTTCGCCAAACGGTTCGCCACAGATGGCGAACATATGGGCTGTTCGGTCCGCCCCCTATGTCATCATTGAGTAAACTTTGACCCTGTACCTAACAGTCAGCAGACACATTCCAGCCAATCAGCAGCAGACCCTCCCTCCCAGACCATCCCACCTCCTGGACAGCTCACTAAGAATGCAGCTTCACAATGAATGTAAAATGGATGCTGTCCAGGAGGTGGGAGGGTCTGGGAGGGAGGGTCTGCTGCTGGAATGTGTCTGCTGACTGTGAGGTACAGGGTCAAAGTTTACTCAATGATGAAATAGGGGGCGGAACGAACAGCGCATATGTTCGCCATCCGTGGCGAACCGTTCGGCGAACCGTTCGGGACATCACTAATAGTGAGGGGGGAATAAAATAACTAACCTGTAAAGAAAAATTAAACTTACCATTTGACGTCTTCTTTTTTCTAAAATCTTAATTTTTCAGCCCCCAAAAAGGCCAAATAAAAAACCATCATACCCGTCAAACTTAAAATAAAAAGATAAATAGATAAGTTCACACACACTCAGAAAAAGTATATACAAAATATATACATAAATAGGTATACCACCTATTGTAGACGTAAATGTGTTGGTTACGTCGAAAAAACCCAAGCGCAATAGCGCAATAAAAATAATCCATCTTCACCCATGGAGGGCTTATAAAGCCTTGCCCCGCCCTGCAATTAGGCTAAGAACACTCTAGTTTAAGCCAATCAGAGTGCTCTTTGTCATTTTACACAGCGTGGGAAAATTCCAAAGAACTTTCCAACGCTGTTTAAAATGACACAGAGCACTCTGATTGGGTGGCTGAAATCCAATCAGAGTGCTTTGTGTCATTTTGCACAGCGTGGGAAAATTCTTTGGAATTTTCCCACACTGTGTAAAATGACACAGAGCATTGTGATTGGATGGATTTCACAAGACAAAATATACAAAAAGTATATAGTTGTGTAGGCGCTTCCAACCTTAAATGCAAACAATATGAGTGAGTGTGAAAAAAGGTGTAATCCCTTAACACCCAAAGACAAAGTAGAAAGATAAATAGATAGGTTCACACACACTCAGAAAAAGTATATACAAAATATATACATAAATAGGTATACCACCTATTGTAGACGTAAATATGTTGGTTACATCTGGAAAACAAATGGAACATACATAGTGCTTTCCATATAAATTAAAATAAACAAATTATAATATATGCGGATTGAACTCACAAAGGTGGAGCCTCATAGGCTCTATGCACATCACTCTTGGGTGCCTATTCAGGCTCTCGATAGATTCCTGTTGGAAGAACTTGAGGTCCACAGTAGTAGATGCAAATACAAATTTATTGAAATAAAATATTAAAAAAGAATTAAAATAACTAGGGACAAGGCAGGTATAATCATGAAATATAATACAGTATTGCACCGCAAATATGGCCAAAACTTTTAAAGCAGTGGAACACTACAATACATAAACAATAAGAAAATACCGCCAGAAAAAAGTCCCAATAGAGAAGTCCAATAAAGTGCAAACGCGTTTCAGCCCCTGATAGGGCCTTCCTCAGTGCTAAGTTCCTGGAAAAAACTTCAGGGCTTAAATAGCCCCCTTGATATGTTCAAATAGGTCCAGCTGTAATCTCCAAATACCGCCGATCGTGTCACTTCCGGTTTCGGCAAAACGCACGTGACTTCCGGTTAGATGCGGTCACATGATATTTTTGCGTTCCACCATGCGTTCCACACTCGAGCATGGTGTAAACAGTCCCAAGGATGTCCATATTGGAAAAGGGCATATGCCCAAACAAACTTAATCCACATGGTATAGAAACAAAGAAAGTAGCAAGTAGTGAATTAGTAAATCGGTACATACATATTCTCAAAACACAAGGCATAATAAATAAAACAAAAAATTGTGTATTGAAGAGGGGAAATGTCCAAAAGAAGAAAAACCAATAAAAATATATAAATAACATGTACTATAAATATTAAAAAAAAATATATTTTTTTATAAAAAATGGACTAATTCGAAATCTATATTAAGACCTTTAGGGCACATAGTGTCCAAGGTAAAAATCCATTTACCCTCTAATTTACTTAATTCTCGGACACGTTTTACATTTTTTTAAAACACCTACGTTTGATAGGGAAGATGAGGATTTTATGGAGATTTGGAACTCCGCTTTGGAGTCCTTTTCAGCTAGGATGATATCCATTATTGTACAGCAAAAAAAGCGTAATTTAATGCAGTTGGATATCCAGATTAATAATATTAAAGAACAACTTAAACCAGTAATTAATTGTACAGAAATTGATAATGCATTAAGAATGGTGAAAAATAATGTGGAAAAAGTGGAGGAAAATACACTAATTATTAAAAAGAGGAAGCTCCAAAGGGATCAAAATGATTACGCTTTGAATCAAGTTAGATCCTTTTCCCGGAATTATCATCAGGATTACTCTTACCGTAATAAGTCTAATCAATTTTCTAATAATTTGGATCGTAGGTTCTCAGGTATGCCTAAAGGGAAAACTCGTAATGGTGCATCACCTATGTCTAGAAAATTTAGAGAACCCATTCATCCTTCTTATCAATATCAGAATAAGAAGTTGTCTGCTCCGGTTTCCTCACCGGGTTGGCAGAGGAGCAGAAATAGAAATAGAAATAGAAATGGTTCTAGAACTAGTTCTGCTCCTGTTTCTTCACCGGTTTGGCAGGAGAGTAAAAATAGAAATGGTTCCAGAACCAATGTCGCTCCACTGCCACCCAGGTTTTCTCAGACTAATAGATATAGAATCTTGTCAGAGGATTCCACAGGAGACAAGTATCAAGAGAACTCTTCATCTTTCCCTTCATCCATTGCTCCTTTTTTAGGGTCGCATCCCCCACAAAGAACCGAACGATTAATGAGAAAGAGAAATTGGGTTCAAGAAGAAGGGGAATTAGAAGTGGAAGACCCATTAAAGGAAAGGAAGAGAGGAAAGATCAACACTTAGGTGTAGTTAATTTATCAAATAAAACCCTTACTGGAGATCAACTGAGAGTGTTAAGCAAGGGACTAAAATTTGCCCCTACGTGTTTTAATGATGTTTTTTTAAAACATCCTCAAAAAAACTTTTTGGACTGTAAAGAAAATCATGATGAGAATGATGATATGGTACATACTAAGTTAAAAAATAAGTCAACATTTTTTCCCAAATATCACTCTAGTGGGGCCATGCAGGTTTTTGAAAGACTAGTTGTAGAAGATATTAAGAAAATTCCTAAAAATAAAAATATAAGATGTGAAAATTACCTTAAACTAACAGAAAGAAGAGCCCTTTTAGAACTAAGTAAAGATGAACAGATTATTATAAAACCCGCTGATAAAGGGGGGGCTGTGGTGATTCAAAATAGGGAAGATTATATAAAGGAGATTTATAGACAATTGGGGGATTCGAACACCTATTCCAAGTTGTCAGGGAATCCTATGGAGTCTATTAAAAATAAATATTTGAAATTAATAGAAAAAGGACGGACACTTAAGATTCTGAATAAGGATGAATATGATTATTTAAATGTGAAAGTTTCAAAAATCCCTGTGTTCTACACCCTCCCCAAAATTCATAAAAATAATACAAATCCACCGGGTAGACCAATAGTGGCTGGGGTGAATTCACTATTGAGTCGGCTGTCTGAATATATAGATAGACTGCTGCAACCAGTAGTCACCTCACGACCTACTTATCTTAAGGACTCATCCCATCTCATTAGAGAATTACAAAATATAACATGGGAAGAGGGTTATATATTGGTAACCTGTGATGTCAATAGTTTGTATACTATTATTAAGCATGATTTAGGGTGTGATTCTGTTAGACATTTTTTATCAGACAGTTCAGTTCCAGAAACTCAAAGAGATTTTATTGTAGAGGGTATTCAACTCATTTTGCACAATAATTTTTTCTGGTTTGAAGGTTCTTATTTTCTACAACTTATTGGGACTACGATGGGGACCAAGTTCGCACCGGGTTACGCTAATTTATTTATGTCCTTCTGGGAGGAATCTTTCCTCTCAGGGGATGTATCCTGGAGTGCGGACTTGGTCCTCTATCGCAGATATATAGACGATATTTTTTTTATTTGGAAGGGGGGAGAACAGCACCTTACTTCATTTTTGCAATTTTTAAATGATAATTCCAGGAATATTACCCTTTCTAGTGAACATAGTATTTCCCATGTTAATTTTCTGGATTTAGTCATTTATATAGAGGATTCTTGTATTAAAACGAAAACGTTTTTTAAACCGGTTGATGTCAATAGTTATATTGACACGACCAGTTGTCACCATGCTCCTTGGATCAATAATATGCCAAAAGGACAGTACATACGGATGTTGAGGAATTGTACTGATCCTCATCAATTTGATATTCAAGCTGATACTCTAACCTCTTTTTTTAAAGAAAAACATTATGACCCTATAGTTTTAAAAGAACAAGTTTCTCAAGTTAAAAAAATGAAGAGAACTGAGGTACTTAAATATAAACCAAAGAAGGATACAGTAATAGGAGAGAAAGAATGTGTACCTCTAATTTTGGACTATAATGTTAATTCTAAACAAATTAAACATATAATCAACAAACATTGGCATGTTTTGAAAACAGATGAGGATCTTAAGGATATTATAAGTGATAAGCCGAAAATTATTTTTAAAGGTGCTAAAAATATTAAAGACCATTTAGTTAAAAGTTTCGTCAATTGTAAACAGGGAGATAAGAACGTTTTTAATCAAAAACCAGGTTTTTATCCGTGTAAAATGTGTTTGCCATGTAAAAACACTACTTTTAAGAAAGATACACAAATTACGTTCAAATCCAATGTCACAGGAACCTGTTTTAAGATACGTGATATTGTTACATGCCATTCTACTAATGTGGTGTATCTCCTCTGGTGTCCCTGTGGGCTCCAGTATGTGGGAATGACCACTAGGAGTCTGAAAACCCGCATTATGGAGCACATGGGGAACATACGGAGGGGATACACCAAACACAGTGTATCAGCACATTTTTTAGAATACCATAATGGTGACGCTTCTCTTTTAAGTTTCATGGTGATTGGGAAAAAACGTATGAATTGGAGAGGGGAGGATAATGTCCGAGAATTAAGTAAATTAGAGGGTAAATGGATTTTTACCTTGGACACTATGTGCCCTAAAGGTCTTAATATAGATTTCGAATTAGTCCATTTTTTATAAAAAATTTTTTTTTTTTTCAATATTTATAGTACATGTTATTTATATATTTTTATTGGTTTTTCTTCTTTTGGACATTTCCCCTCTTCAATACACAATTTTTTGTTTTATTTATTATGCCTTGTGTTTTGAGAATATGTATGTACCGATTTACTAATTCACTACTTGCTACTTTCTTTGTTTCTATACCATGTGGATTAAGTTTGTTTGGGCATATGCCCTTTTCCAATATGGACATCCTTGGGACTGTTTACACCATGCTCGAGTGTGGAACGCATGGTGGAACGCAAAAATATCATGTGACCGCATCTAACCGGAAGTCACGTGCGTTTTGCCGAAACCGGAAGTGACACGATCGGCGGTATTTGGAGATTACAGCTGGACCTATTTGAACATATCAAGGGGGCTATTTAAGCCCTGAAGTTTTTTCCAGGAACTTAGCACTGAGGAAGGCCCTATCAGGGACTGAAACACGTTTGCACTTTATTGGACTTCTCTATTGGGACTTTTTTCTGGCGGTATTTTCTTATTGTTTATGTATTGTAGTGTTCCACTGCTTTAAAAGTTTTGGCCATATTTGCGGGGCAATACTGTATTATATTTCATGATTATACCTGCCTTGTCCCTAGTTATTTATATTCTTTTTTAATATTTTATTTCAATAAATTTGTATTTGCATCTACTACTGTGGACCTCGATTTCTTCCAACAGGAATCTATCGAGAGCCTGAATAGGCACCCAAGAGTGATGTGCATAGAGCCTATGAGGCTCCACCTTTGTGAGTTCAATCCGCATATATTATAATTTGTTTATTTTAATTTATATGGAAAGCACTATGTATGTTCCATTTGTTTTCCAGATGTAACCAACACATTTACGTCTACAATAGGTGGTATACCTATTTATGTATATATTTTGTATATACTTTTTCTGAGTGTGTGTGAACCTATCTATTTATCTTTTTATTTTAAGTTTGACGGGTATGGTGGTTTTTTATTTGGCCTTTTTTGGGGCTGAAAAATTAAGATTTTAGAAAAAAGAAGACGTCAAATGGTAAGTTTAATTTTTCTTTACAGGTTAGTTATTTTATTCCCCCCTCGATATTTTTTTAGGGTGAGGGGGACAGGTAGGGGGTAACTTTTTTTGGGGGGGTGGGAGGATGGGGTGGGTGGGGTGGGTGACTAGGGGCTTGGGGACCCCTAGTCACCTTTGATGGGGGAGATTTGTCTTAGGGCCCCCACCCGCCACCCAGGGGTGGGGGCCAAGGGGGGAGTACAGTAGGTCCTCCCCCTCATTATCTTTATGGCCCCCACCCACCGCTTAAGGTCCCCCATTGTAATTTATGACCCCCACCCACCACGCAGGGTTGGGGGACGGGGGGAGGACAGTAGGTCCTTCCCCCTCATTATCTTTATGGCCCCCACCCACCGCTCAAGGGTGGAGGCTGGGGGGGAGGACAGTAGGTCACCCCCATTGTAATTTATGGTCCCCACCCACCAATCAAGGGTGGGGGCCGGGGGGACGACAGTAGGTTCCCCCCCATTGTAAGGTCCTCATTATCTTTATGGCCACCATCCACCGCTCAAGGGTGGGGGCCGGGGGGGATGACAGTAGGTCCCCCCATTGTAATTTATGGCCCCCACTCACCGCTCAAGGGTGGGAGCTGGGGGGAAGGACAGTAGGTCCCCCCCCATTGTAATTTATGGCCCCCACCCACTGCTCAGGTGTGGGGGCCAGGGGGAGGACAGTAGGCTCCCCCCCGTTTGTCCTTTATGGCCCCCACCCACCGTTCAGGGGTGGGGGCCAATAGGAATTTAAATTTTTTTTTTTTTTTTTTTACAGTGCTGCTCACTGTTTAATAGACAAGCCCCTACTTGCGGTATAGCGGGTAAGGGCAAATCATTTACTAATACTAAGTAATCTTTACTTAGTATTAGTAAATGTGGCTGAAAGACCAATTCAGGTCTTTCAGCCTTTTGGTAGATAGATCCCTAATTCCGTGGGAATTAGGGAGTTATCTACTAAGCGACTGCAAGATGCAGCCGAGGCACAAATTTAATCAGAGTTTCATTCATTCGAATGAAATTCCGATACAAAGTGCCAAATTGCATTCTAAAAGAAACGAACATACTGTTCTCATTCAGTTAGAACGCAATTTGGCAGTTTCGGCTAAAATGACAGGAAGCATTGCGAGAACACTGAGGAAAGGTAAGAATTATAGGAAAACTGCTCTGACCAGCGGAAGTGAAGCACACTTTGCTCCTCCGCTGATCAAAGCTGGTCAAGCGGAGGAAACCTCCATAAGGCAAAGAGTCCCTACTTTGTCTTATGATTTTAAAGAAAACTAAAGAAGACAGGAAGAAAAGAAGAACAGATCCTGAGAGAGGGGGAGAAGAGGAAGAGATTGAGGAAAGGTAAGTTCGGCATGACAGTGCCGCTTTAAGCAGAATAAATTCTATGTATATGTGTACAAGCAAAGGGATCTAATTGAGAAAATGGCAGATCTCGAAGTCACTGTTGAGACTGTGCGGGATGAGGGTACTTAGTTCGAATAATCACCTCATTTCTGTACAGCCTACGTTTTGAGTAAAATTTCCACCTCTCCAATTTCTTTTAACTTGTTGCAATATGGATCTATAATAAAGATAGTCTGCCTGGGTGCATGACTTCCTCCAGGCGCGTTCAGCACAACGGGAGCAACTTTGCAGAGTGTCGATTTATTAAGGTTGCTTGGGGCGTGTCCTCCTGGAGGTGCATGTTTGGAGCAGGGCTGCAGCGTTCAAGGCAGAGGTGAGGGTAGTGTTATATGTGTAGATGCTCAGTGAGGGACAGGAGAGGGACGGGATGGATAGCAGTTGTGAATCAATTTCAGCTGACAGCCGCTGGAGGTCAATATAATTAAGGTTCCTCCTGAGTTGAGGGATGAGGGGGTAATCGAGAGCAAGCGATAAGAGGTGGTGATCAGAGAGAAGAAATGGAGTCTTACAGATATTAGATACTGTACATGCATAGGAGAAAATAAGGTGGAGGGTATTGCCAGCTACATGGGTGGGAGAATTAGCCCACTACAATAGCCCAAGTGAGGAAGTAATTGAAAGTAGTTTAGAGGCTGCTGAGGTCAAAGGTGGTTTAATGGGAATATTGAAGTCTCCAAGAATTAGGGATGGAATATTAGAAGAGAGGAATTAGGTTAGCCAGGCAGCAAAGTGGTCAAGGAAAAGGAGAGGGGAATCAGGGGGACGATAGATAATGGCAATGTTAGCAGAGAAGGGTTTGAAAAGGCGAAATGAATGAACTTCAAATGATGGGAAAGAGAGGGAAGGCTGCTGTGAGTCCTGGGTGTAGCTGTTTCAACATCCATCAAAATGTTAACCTCTTTAAAGGGGCCAAAACCAGCGCCAGAATACTGAGCTTTTTGTGATACTTTGTAAGTTAAAGGGTGTAATGGGAACAGTGGGTGGGCAGAGTTTTAAAGGAGCAGTGGGGTGAAAGGAGAAATCCTACACCGCCACCTTTACTCTCTGCTTGTCTTGGATTGTGGGTAAAGTGAAGACCACCAAAGGATAGTGAGGCAGGGGTACCAGTATTAGAGAGAGAGAGACATGTTTCTGTTAGTGCAAGTAGGTTTAGGGAGTGTGAGATAAATAGGTCATAGATGGAAGTGAATTTAAAGGTGCTGCACAAACAGTGTGCATTCCAGAGGGCAGCTTTAAAGGAGGAATTATAGTGAGAATTACATGGAATGGGTATTAGATTGTTGTGTTTCTGGTGTTTGTACCAGGTGGCTTAGTAGCAGAGGGACCAGGGTTTGGAGAGACATAACCAGCTGCTAGGAGCAGTAGGATGGAAATGAAGAGAAGGTGGGAGTATGATTTAATTGTTGGGGACGAGAGTTTGCATTTAGGGGATTTGGGAGGGGTTTGTGGAGAAAGACAAGATAAAAATGAGTAAAGTGCATGTGAGGAATACAGAGATGAGGGAAGCAGAGAGGGAGCAATGAAGATGGTGCCAGCAGGGACAGATAAGTACAATGATAGAGAGATTTTAGAAATGAGAGAAGTGAGAGAGAAAGTGAAAAATAGAAGTGAGTACAGTAGGAGAATAGGTGATGTGTTTTTAAGAGCTGTGAGAATTGTAGGTGTGAATGGGAGGGTTAGGGGTTAAACAGGTATTGTGTGAGTTTAGCAATTTTAGGTGTGGAGCGCTTGGTGATCATGATTGGTTTGTCAGGAAAGCTAGCTAATTTGAGCTATCTATAAATGTAATGAGTACCATGGGGAGGGAAATGATCATCCACAAATGCTACCTCTGATTAGGACAAGTCCTGCGGGGTTGAGTGATGTTAGTCCTGGGTGTAGCTGTTTCAATATTGTATGGGGCCCAGGCTATAAAGGAGAGAATCTAGGGTTAGCGAACACAGATTGTGGGTGGAGAATCATTGAGGTGTTAAAAACAAAAATCAAGGGAAAAAGCAGATGAAAGGGAATTTAAATTTAAAGATATGAGGGAATGGCAGAGATCAGATAGGTAAAAGTAATAAATAGGGAACATCATAAATTAATGAGGCTTAGAGTGCAATAACTAACACTAGCAAAACAAACAAACATTTAACTTAACAAGAGTTAATGATGGAGGGTGCAATAGTCATCAATTAAGCAGTAATACTGTGGGGGGTGGAGATAGAAATAAATACAATTTAAAACAGAAATAGGAAAAATAAGAAGTCCAGGTATTCTCAAGATGATCATCCACAAATGTTACCTCTGCTTAGGGCAAGTCCTGCAGGTTTGGGTGCAGTGAGTCCTGGGTGTAGCTGTTTCCATATTGTATGGGGCCTAGCCTCTACTTAGGGCAAATCCTGCAGGGTTGGGTGCTGTGAGTCCCGGGTGTAGTTGTTTCAATATTATATGGGGCCCAGGCAGTCCTGCAGGGTTGGCTGCTGTGAGTCCTGGGTGTAACTGTTTCAATATTGTATGGGGCCCAGGCTCTGCTAAGGTCAAGTCCTGCAGGGTTGGGTGCTGTGAGTCCTGGGTGTAGCTGTTTCAATATTGTATGGGGCCCAGGCTCTGCTTAGGGCAACTCCTGCGGGGTTGGGTGCTGTGAGTCCTGGGTGCAGCTGTTTCAATATCCATCAAAATGTTAACCTCTATAAAGTGGCCAATACTAGGGCCTGAATATTGAGCTTTTTTTGTAAGTTAAAGGGTGTAATGGGAACAAGTGGTGACTGGTCCCTGGCTTGGGATCCAAGCTCCATTCTCCGTTTCTGCTCCTCAGACACCAGAGAACCAAACTGTCTTCCAGAAAGGAAGTGATCCCTCTCAGACTAGAAATGATCCATCTGCCAGCTCTGTTCTCTCAGGAAAGAAGCAATCCCTCTGCCCACTCCATCCACTCTCACAGAAAGCATTCCTTTTGCCTGCTCCTGGCACAGTCTTTATAAAGACCATTTATGGCTTTAAAGCATACTTTGTGCTCAAACCAAGGAGCATTGCACCTAAAAGACAGGTCCAGGGGCTCTTGGAAATGACCACAGTTTGACACTGTTCCAAAAGTGACTGGACAATTTATTTATTTTCAAACTGGAACCAACCTTCAACAGTGCCACATTTAACTTATGATGAGTGTGACAGACCGCCCGGTCACTTCAGACCTGTACAGAGCTCCACACCACCTACCAACTTATTTACCCCTCCAGATTGTGCTTCCCAGATCAGGACATTATCCAGTGGTCCCAGGTATATTGACGCCTCGCAGGGGCCCTGCAGAGAAATGGCACACCTGACCGGGACCAAGCTGCGAATTGTCTGGAACTCCAGATCAAATTGCAGAATTACTGCAATCCGGTAAAACTTCTTGAGGGTGCTCTTGGTTGCAGGATTAAAAAGAAGAGCACTAATTGGAGTGGTGACAAGTGAGGTGGTTTGACTTTGAACAGTGCCAAGGACTTGAGAGAGCTTGATATACAAACGGAAAGCACCATGTTTGAAAGTTGTCAGGACTTTCTACCCAGTACCCTGAAATTCTGCACCAGATCGGAGAATGCCTGCAGCCCAATCAAAACTTAACATCCAGACAATTTGGACTAGAAACCTCTAATCTGAATGTTTTTTTGACAGAATGGATGCTCCAGAGAGAGGTATCCAGGATGTGGCCACGAGAACCTCGGATTTTACGTTTAAATTTTATTAGGCACCAAGTTGTCTGGCCGTCAATAAAGTTAATTGGTCAGGTATAGACACTTAGGTGCCAGATGTTGTGTAGTACCTTTTGTTTTCCTGGTGAACCCCTGTTGGGGACCCAGGTATAAAAGAGTGTCAATTGTCCCAATAAAACAGTCCTTCTTAGCCCTACACTAAGTCTCAGCTAGTGTTTGGTGAGACAGCTATAATCATTCAGCTATAATCACTAACGGGGCAAAGGGAGTGCTTGGCAGCAACACTCAAGTCTCTTATGAGTAGGACACTACAATGAGGTATTCACAATAGTACATAAAACATAAACATAAAAAAAAAACATAAAGGCACAATAAAATACATAACTGTCCCATAGCATCAGATAAACTTATAAATTACAAATCGCAGAGCATTTCGCCTGCATTTCACACATATGCAAATGTATGCAAATCAGAGTCAATGTACATAACCACTACTTAACCACCAAATGGTGCAGCAAAGTCCATGGTCTTTGAATTCTTGAATCTTTATAAAAGGAATTTATACAGTTTTAAATGGGTTTACCAATTATTGGCATAATGTTTTAATGGACCACCTTTTTAAAAAAAGAACAAAAAAAATTAATAATTAGTGTTACAGAGAGTCATTTGAATCTCTCAGTTTGAGAACTGTTTGTCTTGCTAGTTACATGCTGAGTGCTTACAGAGCATGTACTACCTTATCAATTTTACTTTTGCCCTTGGTGTCACAGGACAGAAACACATCTTGCTGGTCTTCTCTGTAGCACTGAAATTTTTAATTTGTATTATAATAATTGACATTAGTAAACAGGAAATTATATCACCTTTAGTAAATAGTAAGTGGTGTTTATATCATTTCTGAAGTGAAGTGACCGTGCTCCACCGTAAACCTTTTAATAGTTGGTGTTGCAGCAAAGCTACACTGGTTAGAAAATGTTTTGCGTAACTTTGCCATGATGTAAAAAAAAAAAAAAAATAATAATGTTTTCACAATTGGGCTTTAGCTAATTAATCTTAAAATGTATGGTGCTTGTTAGATAAGAGAGGTTGATGCTGTGAAAAGTGACAGTGAGAAAGTTGAAAAAAAATTCAAATTCAAAAACAAATGTTCAGGATTTTTTCCATCAAGCTTTATTGAATTTTTGTCCTCAAACAAACTGTGGTAGCACCTGGTGCACACTTATACTGGATGCACAGGACTCTTGTTTGTTTATTTTTTGTTGTAAGATTTATTGAAGCAGAGAGGAACAAATATAAGACTTATCATGTACATATTTAGTACAGTTTATGAACAAAGCATAAATCACGTATCTATGCAGTGCTGCGCTCCATTATTCATGTTCAATCAAGAGGATTTCTTGTCCAAATATCCTATCTATATTTGTATTTCTAGGTATCATGAGTGACTAATTAGAAAAGTAGAGGTGGAGTAGGAAGGAGGGTATAAAGAAATAACTTAATAACGTTATAATCATTTTAAAAAGGGCCTAAAAAGGTAACTACCATAGTTAGATGTGTGCGTCCCAATGACTTGGATGGTGGGAGGTGGCAATAGCTACAGCTATGAATGACTTGGCGGCCCAGAGGTAGAGGCAGCAGACCCAGAGGACAACCACTGTGTTCAATGAAACCGTATAGCATTATATTTCTGAAGATTTTCTAAACAGTACAAGATGAACTCTTCTATTGAATATAGTTCTTCAACTCTACAAAACTAATCGCGGACTGTGACTTCTCGTCAGCAATCATAGGGATTGGGGAATGTTTAGGTCTGACAATGTGTAAAGGCAGTCATTGATTTATACATCTTTAAGACAAAGAGGATATGGGAGGCGTAGGGAAGTTACAAGTTCTTTGAATATGGCAAGCAGAAATTGCCAAAAAAAAGAAATTAACCTTCTGATGGTCACTTTTTCAAAGGAACAACTCATCTCAGCTGACAGCAACACTCATACAACTGATACTTTAGTGAATTACCCTGCTAAAATAGACCTCATTTACTGAAATTCACAAATCTGTGGTTATTTTTTTATTCTTACTGTGAGAACTGATAACTATTAAAACATACAACTTTTCTATGCTTTGCTATTGAGGTCATATAATTTTTACTTATAATATTCCTTGGCCAAAAAATTCTTTACCATGTACAGTGGCGGAACTACTGCCAGTGCAGCGGGTGGCCCATGCATTTAGGGTCGCCCAATGGGTATTTCTGAAAATTGGCTGGGTCGGCCGCCATGGCCCACTTCACATCAGATCACTTAATCCCAGATCACTTAATCACAGCTGCAGGAGGAGCGACACAAAAGGGAGAGAAGCAACAGCAGGAGTGGGAGGAGGCAGAAGAGGTGGGGGAGAGGCCCAGCTCCAGTCCTACACTCCCATTAGACTGAGCCAGCAGCAGGGCTCTAGGTAAGCCTAAAAATCTGACATATATGTGTGTGTGTATTTGTAGCAGTGACTGTGTCAGTGTATGTACGTGTGTGCCAGTCTGTGTGTTTGTATGTGTCAGTGTGTGTATATGTTTGTCACAGTGTTTGTATGTGTCAGTGTGTGTATATGTTTGTCACAGTGTTTGTATGTGTCAGTGTGTGTATCTGTGTATCAAGGTGTTAGTATGTGTCAGTGTGTTTGTGTTAGTGTGCCAGGGTGATTGTATGTGTCCGTGTGTCTGTATCTGTGTGTCAGTATGTGTATCTGTGTCAGGGTGTTTGTATGTGCCAGTGTGTGTATCTGTGTGTCTGGGTGTTTGTTTCTGTGTGTCGGGGTGTTTGTATGTGTCAGTGCGTGTATCTGTGTGTCAGAGTGTGTATCTGTGTGTCAGGGTGTGTATGTGTCAATGTGTGTATCTGTGTATCTGTGTGTCGCTGTGTTTTTATGTGTCATAGTGTGTATCCGTGTGTCATAGTGTATATCTGTGTGTCAGGGTGTGTATGTATCAGGTTGTTTATCTGTGTGCAAGGATGTGTATCTGTGTGTCAGGGTGTTTGTATGTATGAATGTGTTTGTGTGTGTTTGTATGTGTCAGTGTGTGTATCTGTGTGGCAGGGTGTGAACAAGTCAGTGTGTTTGTATTGTCAGTGAGTGTATCTGTGTGTCAGGATTTGTGTATCTGTGTGGCAGTGTGTTTGTATGTGTCAGTGTTTGAATCTGTGTATCAGGGTGTGTATCTATGTGTGTGTCAGTGTGTATCTGAATATGTGTATATGTCAGTGTGTTTATATTTGTGTATCTGTGTGTATGTGTAAATGTGTATGTTTATCTGTGTAGGTATGTATGTATGTTGCAGTGTAAGTGTGTATATGCATACATCCCAGAAATCAAACACCAACGCAACATGCCAACGCACCCCCTGCAAATGCAAACATTACAAACACACTCCTGTATTAAAACTCCCAAATTATATACAAACACTCCTTCATTCATATACCAACACTACACACAAATGTACACCTGCATTTAAAAGCTAACACTACATACAAACACACCCATGCATACAAATTCAAACACTAGACACAAGAACATCAACACATTCCAATGGAAACAGTATATACAATTACGCCTATACATGCACACATGTACTCTATACACGAACATGCCTACATTCAAACACACAAACGTTGCTTAAAAATAAAACTCTGTTAACCCTTCTTTAATACTTGTATAAGCTGCAAAATTATAATAAAAAGAAAATAAATATTTTAACAAAACTTAGCTTTTAGAAGGGTAACTATATATGATATAAGAAATAAACTAGTAGTATTTGTTTTTTTGAGATGCTAGAAGTCAAATTTTCAAAAAATATTTAGCTTCATAAAACATTTTCGGCAATGAATATTCTTAAAGTAAAGAACATATAAATAGTCAAATATCAATTTTTAGAGACTTTTAAATGTTATCTTTGTTAACCCATTTAAATTTGTTTCAAAAGAGAACATTGTGTTCTTTATAAAACGACGTATTAAAAGGTATTTCGAGAAAATATTTAGGCCAGCTGTTTCAGTAATGGGTGCTTTCATGAAGCCTAGATCACATTAAACTATAAAGTGAACATTGTTGCATTCATTTACATTGATTATTCTCACTGTATTGTCATGGTTAATGTATTTTTATAGTCTGATTTCCCCCAACCCTTCTTTAAAAAAAAATAAAAAAATACAACTCTGCAAGGATGGACAAATGGTAGATCATCAGCTGGCATAGCATTGTGGGATTTGTATGACAGATAGCGATCTACCTTTTGCTCACCCTTTTGCTAGTGAGCAAAAGGTAGATCACCATTTTTTTGTTTTTTGGGGGGACCCAAAAAAAATTCTTGCACTCTGGCTCTCTCTACATTAGTTCTGCCACTGGCCAGGCACACGTCTGATAAGAACATTAAAGGATCACTATAGTGTCAGGAACACAAACATGTATTCCTGACCCTATAGTGTTAACACCACCATCTAGCCCCCCTGGGCCCCTCATGCCTCCATAAATATATTAAAAATCTTACTGTATTCAAGCCTGAAGCTGTAAATCTGCATGCTGTTAGACTCAGAAAAACAAGCAGCCTGCTGACATGTGGTAACCTGATCCAATCACAGTGCTTCCCCATAGAATTGGCTGAGACTGACAAAGAGGCAGATCAGGGGCAGACCATGATTAAAACACAGCCCTGGCCAATCAGCATTGAATCAATGAATCTCCATGAGGAAAGTTCAGTGTCTGCATGCAGAGGGAGGAGATATTGTATCACAGGATGCTGTGCACAGTGCTGCCCTGTGCTCTGCCGTCGGCAGATCTGAGTGGATGGAGGCATATTAAGTCCCCCTGGTTTATTCTGAGTGACTCTGAGTGACTGCAACTGGAGGTGTTCCTAGCTTTCAATGTAAACACTGTATTTTTTTAGAAAATGCAGTGATTACACGAGAAAGGCTGCAGGGAGCTATAGTTCTCATCTGAACAACCTCATTAAGCTGAAGTTGTTCAGGTGACTATAGTGTCCCATTAATCGCTGCATTCATATTAGGGATACCCCCATAGGGAAGTATTTATTTGTCTATAGGGTTTTTGAGTGACACTGGATGTGCCCATGTGTAGCACAATGACGTGTAGTGTCAGGTGACCAACAGTTGCCTAACTGTAGACATCCACTTAACCCTAGCAGGTAATGATTGCAGTTTCTTAACTGAATTGAAGTGTTCTGGGTGCCTACAGTGTCCCTTTAAATTGTGTTGTGATTAATCAAAAACAGCAATGCAACACACTAGTGGTTGAACCTATAAACAAATGTGTTTCTACTGATTCATGATTATAAGACATATAATGTAATCAGTACAGACATGCTCTTACCTGTCACCAAGAGAGGAAATGGATCACTGGTTTTATTGTTGATGGGATTTTGGATGGTACAAGTATAGTTTCCTTTATCACTGGCTATGATTGGATGGAAGGTCAGGTTAGACCCAGCACAGGTCACACGGCTCTGAGAGCAGGCATTCACTTGGTTACGATAGAAGGTGTAAGTCTCCACAGTCTGATCTGGAGCATCACAATGAAGACTGACAATACTGCCATTAGCAGGAGAACTGGTGTTAGATTTAAGATTTGGAGTTATGGTGATGGGCTCTGGAATAAACCATAAAACACATTTATTCATGTATATATTGTTTTAAATGGCACAAAAAATAATCAATCATACAATTAGTTACACGTGATGTCCCTGTGAATGTGTTGCGTAACTGTGACGTTTGCCGAATGATTAATGATTTCCAAATTTCTGAAAACTGTGTGGCCACAAAGAATTATATATACCATTTTTCTCCACAGCTGTCTGACACATTGAATCTTAGCAGCAGCTAGTGACCTCAGTGGTTGTATTTGATGGAGGCAGACAGTGAAAATATATTATATATGAATTATTTTTCAAGCAAGGTTACATTGAGATTTCATCATATATGTCATATTGGGCATAAAGATGTATTTATATAGATTAGTTTTCAGTCAAGCTTTTTTTTCTATAAATAAGCAGACATCGGTAGTCAGTCGTAGGACTTGCTAAGACCAGGGCCACCTGCTTGGCACTCAGCTTAGCCCACCACTAGTAGTATACTTTGAATCTCTTACTGCTGTTAAAAAAAATAATTAACAAAAAAATTACTGCAAACTAAGAAGAGAACTGCTTGCCAGCTATTATTATTATTTTAACTTTTTGTTGGGCTAGGGGGAGCTAGTATAGTTAAAGAGACACTCTGTATGGTCTGTAATACAGATGAAATCTTCT